>JAHLSL010000014.1:2822705-2908696 GCA_025920805.1 Petroica traversi | reverse complement strand
CTATCTATCTATCTATCTATCTATCTATCTATCTATCTATCTATCTATCTATATGTTTGTGTGTGTGTATGTGTGTGTGTGTGTGTATACAGAAAAATTTGGGATAATGGCATTTGCAAACCAAAACAAAGAGGAGATGCATGATCCTCACTGAACAATCCCAGAGACTAGTGTGATCTTTCTGGGGATCTCTGGGGCTGCTGTGAGCTGGGGATATGTACCAGCAACTGTGGGCTGGGAATATGTATCTGCTGTGGAGCACAAGGTGGGAATGAAGTTACAGCAAACATGACATTCCCGTGATGGCTGGTGGTGGTCCCCAGGTCATCTTCTCTGGCATTTGAAACAGGCTTGTCCCTTCTTGCTATCCTAGACAGGTCAGCCAAACAGGGCTTGGAGATTGCTACTTACTCTCTTCCAAAACTAAGTAAAGATGCTCAGCTTGAGGGGAAGGTCCTTTGCTTCCTGCACCTTGTCTTTCATGGGAAAGGTTTATTAGAGTCAAGGAAATAGTCCAGCATCATCACCCGGCAGGTGGGGATGTGGACTTCCCAGGGAAGTTACTCTTAGAAAGGGACATCTAATGGTGAGGAACAAGAGATGACAGTGGTCATGATTTGCCTGAATGACAAGGTGACTATTCAGAAATGGCAGGCACTTATAGAAAACCCCACAGTTTAAGGTGGGATCCTTTCATTGCTGGTAACATCTCAGGAGATGACAAAGGACCTGCCATGGGTGCAAGTCAACTTACCACTGCCTTCCTCTAGCAGCCACGGGTGCTGGTCATATCCTGGGCTTGCAAGATTCCTATTTGGGTCCAGGGTTACCCATCCAACCTTCCCTCATTAATTAGATGCTTAATGAACTCTCTGATCAGCAAAGCCCCAGGAAATGTCTCTCAGCTGAAGCTCTTTTTTTTGGGCTATCAGGAGCAGCATGCAGGAGAATGTTTTGTTCCATGATGGAAAAAAAAGGACCTTTTGGAAAGGTAGTAAGGTGTTTAAAGCATTATTTCTGGATGTCTTTGTGGTTTTTTAATGTACAAAAGGTTGTGTATCAAAGTTAAAGGTCATGGACCTTAGAGAAATTAAAAGGATTCTTTGAAAAGAGGTTAAATATATTTAAAATTTATGAGTGTGCACCCATGCAGATTGGAAAAGGAAATTAAACTCTATCTGCAGAAAAGGAAAAATAAATCTACTTACGTATGATGTAATTTAGAAAATCAACTGTAGCTCTGAATGATGTCTGGACGAAGGGATAAGGTAATGCTGAAGAAGGCTTTATATTTGGGCTTAAAAAGCCACATGGGGCCACAGGGAATAAGGGTTTGCAATATAAATGTATACTCGTTATGAAGAGTTTCCACGGAATGAAAACTATATCTAGCTGACTTTCAGCTAGGAGGGAAAGAGAAAAAAACAGAGAGAGCAAGTACAGTTTTTTCAACCTCATCAGTGTTTTCTGCACCAGTAGATCTCTGCTCCACACAACAGATTTGAAAACCTACACACCGATATTTTTTCCGAAGTCTGGTTAGTATTTGTGGATCTCTATTTCCTATGCTGCGCAAAATAAACTCCTAGTCAAAATAACTGGGCTGAGAACAAAGGAGGAAATGATGGGAGACGTAAAGCAGAAGGAAACAATTTGTGTGGGTATTTCAGAGAGACACTTACAGAAAACAACAAGAGCAATCCACAATATTTTCCTTTAAACTAAAGGCAGAAGCTGTCTGTGTTTCAAGGCTGGCATGGCACAGTGTGCTACAATCTGTCTGCCACATTAAAAGAGCCGGTGATCTCAGCTCAATTTCTCGAGAGGAGGCACTCGCCGAGCAGTGCCGAACAATTGGGTCCCTGGGTAATAATTTTATTGGCAAGGCCAAGGAGGGAACGGCCGTGGAATTAATATTGCTGCACTGTGCTGTTCCAATTCTGAGGGCGAGAGAGGACTTTGCTTTATAATGCTGACACTGCAAAGCCCTTAATGAGCACTAAATTCACTTAACAAAATTCTAACCCCCTCAGATTTCTGATGTAGCTTAGCACGTCGGCTTTACCTTGGAGTTTTCTGTGTTTCACTGGTCTATGCCATCAACCTGAGCATCCATAAAGCCTACATTCCTTTTTTATTCACTCTACCTGTTTATTCCTTAGTGTATTTACCCTTTTATTAAGAGCTTCCACTTGGTTAAGACTTGTTCAAGTATAAGCTCAACAGGAAGCATTTTCCTTTATACTGTAATAACTCTATATTGTTGCCTAGAGGGTGACAGAAAGTAACGTAAGATTCATAAAAATATAACTGTCTGAGCCAAGTAGATAGAATTATGGTAAGCATTAACCAAAGTGTATTTCCCTGTTCTATAGGGTGAAATCAGAACATCTTAATGTTTTCTTTCTTGGGTCACATAATTCTGCAAAAGTACACCAAGAGAAATGCCAGACTGCTTCTGCTTGATTGTTACATTCTGTACCAGCCTTCCAAACAGGTTTGCAAATAAAATTACTTTATTTCATTATGTGTCATTTTACATTTTGCCCATGCATCACCCCACTGAGACCATTTGGTTTAAGACACTTTTTTCATAAGCTATAAGCAATTGGAGTTTTAAACTCATTTAAACTGTATTCAGGATGCTTCTAGAATCCCCCTTTCAAATTTAACCACTGAGTGAGTACAGCCTTTGAAAAAGGAAAATGCATATCTTATCTTTATTAATTTTTTTTATCCATGTAATAGCAAAAAATTCCAAACCTCCAAAAGGCATACTGCTGGAGAAATTTTAACCCTATTGGTACCAGCATGATGGTTTCTGAAGACAACTTTTATGCTTTGTTTTCTTTAATTTGGATGAGGGAAAGTGTAGGCATTCTAACTATCCCTTCCAAGCCAAGGGGGGCTGAAATAGCTCATACATCTCTGAGTCTCCTGCAGTGAGGAGACGGTGGAGCCGTGTCCTCCAGATCACCATGCTCCTTCCTCCTGAAAGAGGGGGTCAGCATTTTGGAACTGAAATCCAGTAAAGCCATATGTTCTGTGTCAGCAGCTAGACCAGCTCCATTAGCATCAGCAATAAGCTTTTAGATAATGTCTTACCGTGCTGCAGAAGAGCTACCCGTGTAGAGCAGCTGTCTCCTGCAAAGAGGAAGCAAAATTATAGTAGCAGCAGGATAAACACCGCAGGCAAAGTCATGAAGGTGATATTTGTTAGCAGCTGCAGGTTGAGAGAGAAACCTGGCACCTGAGTGACTGAAAGCATAAAGGATGAGATAGTCTATTATAGTGTTTTCATTATTTCATTTCAATATTTAGTCAAATTAGAAAGTCTTGAATAAGATGGAACCAGGTAGAGTTGTGTTGAGGAGACAGGTCGGAATTGAAAAGTCTAGGTCATTTTTCACATTTCTAGGTTTGACAGTTCTGATGTTTTCCCTGTTCTGGTTGCCTGGTAATAATTTAATACTTTTATTTCTATATTTACCTTATTTCTTAAAAAGCCAAGAGGTGGAGGTATGTTGACAGACTGGAAAAGGAAGCTATTATTAATTAAAATTATTTTAAGTCTAAGATTAAAACAGTGCTCCTGCATATAAATTTGCCTCAATGAGCTGGACTCACTGTAATGTTAAATCACAGCAGAAATTAGGAAATGTAGCAAACACAGTAACTGGGGACTAGATGGTGCCACTGTTCAATGATGCAGAGTCTGTTTTCCCTATATCCTTCCTATGTCGACGTGCCGCTTAGATGCAACTAGGTAAGTGTGCATTTCTGGTGTAAATTAACTTCTTTCTCTTAAAAGGACGAGTCCAAAGTCCATGAAAATCAGTGAAAATTTCTGAACTAGCTTGAGTACAAATTGGACCAGGCACAGAAAGAAACTGAGCATGGAAATCTGTGAGGCAGTGGTTATCTCTGTTGTTTGCTGGTAGAGCTGGAAGAAAAACTTGCAAAGTACCATGCAGCCTGCTCTCCATTATATCTAACTAAAACATGCACTCACTATCAGATAGCCTCTGAACAAACCTAGCTTCATCTGAAAAATCAAGCAAGGAGTAAAACAGCTAGGATGGAAGACAGCAAGATATTTATGAAGTTTTGCTAATTTATATCGTTACTCCATAATCACACTGAGGGGTGGCAGGCTTGTATCCCCAAATACTCAAATTAAATTGTAACTGACCACTATCCACTCAATTTATGAAAAGCCATGCTCTTCCATCTGCTTGGTGACCTGAAGTAGGAAGAACCATGGCAGCCTCTGCTACAACAAGCAGAGCCCCTTGCATGGAGTGCAACAGCCAAGGAGGGAAGTTCCACTGGGACTTTATATATATAACCCACTGCAGCAGCTCTGCATATTGCTCTCCAGAGCCCCAGTGGGGGCTATGCCTGGCCCATGCTGTGCTGAGACAGAGGTCAGCAGAGGGACCACTATGGCTAATCCTTGGGCCAGGATCTGCAAAGTCTGCCATGACTTACGTCAGTCTATCATGACCCAGCTCTTTGGAGGAAACGGTTCATGAATTCTCCATTGTGACCTTTTGCTTGTAAAAAAACAGACTGCACTGAAGTGAGGTGACTTTCTCTCTTTCCTCTGCTGTAAATGAGGTGGAGCTTCTCTGTGGGAGGGGAAATTGGAGGGTGGGAGGGAAGCTGAACAGTAGGATCCTGGATCTTACTCCTGCACACCCAGCAGTTCAGATACAGAAACCTGGAGGCAACGTGCAGTTTCCAGACTTGGTGGAGTAGGGCTGCAGAGACCTGAGGCTCACAGGGTGCAGCATCAGCTTCTCAAAGAGCAAATGGGGAATAGAAAGCTATCCTTGTTCCTGCTGTGACATCGCTCATGACTATCTTTTTCAGCAGAAGTGATCTGCATTCCCACATGGTCTGCAGGGCAAGCCATAAAATAAGCCAGAAAAAATCCAAACGAGATGGCAGAGCAATAGAAAACACTGAAAAATGTACCATAGCAGAGCTGTCAGCAAGAGGTTCACCTGCTGTTGCAGCACTGCCTTTTTCTCCAGCACCACACACAGATGTGCAGGCAAGATTAAAAAAAGAACAGGAAAAACATTACATCCTGACAATGCTGATAAAATGAAGGAGTTAATATTGAGTAGCATGGGGCTACTCTTAGTTCATGTAGGAGCACACATGAAGTAGTTCAATTAAGTTACACCAGAATATTCCTGCACTTCTTGTATGGACAAGAGCTGATGAAGACCTCACAGGAATGCTTATAGATATTACAGATATGTAGGTCTAGTTTTATGTGTAACCTTTTCATTGGTGTGCTGACTAGAGGGGCAGCCTGTCCTGCCTGGGTCTTTCTGTCCGAATTCATGATGCAAGGCAAGGACCAAAGGCTTTGCTGCTCCCCTCCTTCCTTTCTGTGGAGGACAGCTGGGACAAGGGACTTGATGGGATCTGTAACAACCTTGGGGACTAGCTATCATTTTGTAAGCAGAGAAGTATATCCCCCAAGCTGTTTATTTGTATGACTGCAGAGGAAGAAGAGGATTTGCCCCAAATGCCTTCTTATTTATGTTCTATTCTAACTGTTTTATTATGCCTAATTTATCATCCTTAGAGGATGCCTCTTATCATGTGCAAATTCTTTTTAAATTATTATACTGACACAGAAATAATAGATGCCTGATTTACATTGTAATCTTCGGTAAGAGGGATGTTTGTATCTTTGAAAGTGTTATGATTTTAGTTGCTTCTCAGTGGGGTTTTTTTGGCTCATGTTATTATATTGCAATGTACAGAAATGAAGGGGAGTTCAGCATTCATTAGAGATATCTCATGATGAGATCCCAAAATCGTAGTCCCCAAATCCTAGTCCCTGCCTAGGACACTGCAGTCATCAGTACAGAAAGCAAACCATTAAAAAGCTCTTAAGTAAATAATGACTGCAATGATGATATAGTGGGGAAAGGAGTAAAATTTCAATTCACTAGGGTTAATAGTGATAGGCTCTATTTTCTAAACAAAGATTACTAGCCATTCTCCAGAGCACACATACACTTAATACTCAACTGCAACATTAAAGCTTAGATAAGGAGGTAGATAATACTCACAGCAGGAAGCTCTGTACAATGCAACATTTACAGACAAGCTCCCACCATACTGTTTAAACCCTGGGCTTTGGCACTATGGTGTTTAAGCCAATCAGGACACCTAAGCAAACCTCAGCCCACTTGGCACTGCAGAGCTCTAGCTCTGAGGAAGTTCTCACCTCTCCTGGAACAAATCCAGCTAATGGCTGCTCAGAAAAGCACTTGTTTGTTTGTTTGTTTGTTTTTTTAAGCTCTCACAGACCTTGATCTGTATGTGCTTTTATCTCACAGCAACATTTAAAATATGTCTTTCCCAGGTGAGGTTGCCTACGTGAATTTGTAAAGGAAGGTTATCAATGCCCTACCCAATTCCTTGTGCTGACCAGATCAGTATTGGGAGAGAGGACCTGTGTTCTTCTTTATAATATTCAATGTCATTCTGTGTGCTGAGCCCTTTTTTCATCTGAGTGAAGGAGAAATTTGCTTGGGGAAATTAAACTCATTAAGAAACACCTTCTTTTTTACCGCAGGATCTACACTTTACCTGGTAGAAAATGCATTCTCTTCCAACAAATGAAAACAATACTGAAGAGCAAGGGCCAGAATTGAGCCAAAGAGTAATTGAAGATCAAATTAAAGGGCAAGTAGTGAAGTTTCATTAATACTCCTCCCACTAACTACTGACCCTGCTGTGCCTGTCCTTCTGCATGAGAGAATAATAAAGGATGCCAAGGACAGGAATCCCATCTCTTTTTCTCCAGCAGGAGATGCCTTAAGTTAAAAAAACCAGCAACAGTTTCACTTCCACTAACAAAAAAAATCTCTTTTTATCTTTCATATAGTTACTTAATGTCCTTCCTTTATAGGCCAGCCTTCAGGATAATGGCACAAATGATTTTACTGGCTATCTGACTGTCATTCTCTTTAACACAGTCTGTGGTTTGCTAGTTGATGATAGCTTAAGCGGAATTTAATTGGTAACATATTGTCAGTTGAATTAGAGGCCATATGATACAGATTTAAACCTTGGTAATTTTTGCATAAAGAACAATCTGTCAACAAATCACAGCAAGAAAAACAGCCATAAATCAGTTTGTCAGGTTTATTAGTAAATGCAGAAGTTTTGTTGTCTGGTTTGACTAGAGCCTCTCTTTCCTAGGTGACAGAAAATGTTTCTCTAAATGCAGGTTACATTGCAGGTGTGCAGATTTTATGCTTCCCATGCACAGGGATGTACATAAACATATACAGGGGCGTATGCAATTGCAGAGCATTGCAGATAATGACCTAGACAGCTCCTCCAGCCCTGTCTTCCTAAATAGATCAAACCACAGCACCACACGTAGATGTGCTGTACAGTCACATCCCCATTTATTTAACCATATAAGCTAAGGCTGCATTCAGAGGAGGATGCTGCACTTTCTCTGTGCCTCTGTGCTTCTGCTGACTGATTATGCTTCTCCTGATAAATTCACTTTTTTCCTCCAAAGATTCATGATAAAACTTTAGTAACTCGAACCTGGGACATTGACACTGTCCTTTCTTCTGGGATCATGCAATTCTGAAGTCATTTTTCCAATTATGATGATACTCATCCCTGTAGAGCATTCCCCTAGCATGGATTGTATCACAAGTAATGGAGCTGGCTCCATGGCACAAAGCAGAGTTTTGTTAGCTTTATCTTGCCAGTCAGATGAAGTGCAGAGAAGGATGGGTTTGTCCATAAGGCCTCAGGGAGAGAGAGTGTCCCCCACCATCCTCCAGACGGTGTTTCTGGAGGTTGTAGATACACGGCAAGGGGCCAGATGTCCCAGGGGTGTCAAAAAGGGGCCCTGTAAATCACCTAGCAGAATCCCCTTATTTTTGGGTCGATACCCCCTATCAGCTGTATGTACACCCACCCATCCCTCTCCCCTACATCTACTGACACCAGTCATCCTCTGACACTAACCTGTATCTGCCAAGCAGAAGCTCTACTCTACCATACAAGTGCTCAGGGTTCTCCCTCTTGGTTTGTGTCTAACAGGATTAATTTTTCTTAATCGTCAAGAATTTGTGATATAAGAGAAGGCAAGGCACCAATCGAGCAGATATCCAGTGGGCATCATTATGGAAAAAAAAAAGGAAATCACAAAAAAAGTGCCCCATTAATATTTTATCTAAAAGGTTGCCTTTTGTATTGCGATTACCCTTGGGTGACAGAGACTGACAGAGCATGTCTATCACTCACAATAAAGATTGCAGGATGGTCTGCAGCATCCTTCATGAGCGTGATATAAGGTGCTGTAGTTGTTAGAGCAGCATAATGTTCCTGTGCAGTAACAAATATACTGTGCACAGACATGCACATAATTAAAACGGCGCTCGCTGGCTTGCTAGCACCGCTTGCCAAAGAATAAGTTGCATGCAAGTGGATTTGCATACAAATGAGATACTGTCAGAACAATAATGGGACTTTGATAAGACCACATACTCATGTCATTAAGTCACTTCAGTAGCTAAGGAATATTTAGTTGGCATTAAACGAGGATAAAAGTTGATCACTTCCCCTTCCCCCCAAATTAAAACAAAAGCCGAAGAGGTACATCCACTTAAAAATGCCAGGACATTTTTAAATTGAAAAGATTCTGCTGTTAGTACCATCTTTTTAAAGTTTTATGATGTACTGTGGAGTGAGAATTGTAATTTTAACACAGAAATGAAGCCTTTTCATTGTTAAAAGCTATTGTCACTGACACTCCATGTCACCTGCCTACTTGGAAAGCACAGCTGTAAAATGGGGTGTGATTTTTAAAAATAAATAGAACTTTTAAATAAAGACATTTCAGTTCATACATATGTTTAGTTTTATGCTTAAGTGTGATAAAATCAGCCTAGATTAAATATCTACCCAAATATTCCAAAGAATCAAGAGCCTGTGAATCCTCCAATTTTTTTTCTATACTCAGAGACCTCTCGTAAATGTCTGAACTTTGGACTTCATCCAGCCATGCTGAAATCAATGGGAATTTTTCCATTGACTTCAGTGAAAACAGGTCCTTTGGGAACAGTCTGAACCAAGATGTAATGCTCTACTTAGTTGCTAAAAAAATCCCCAAACCATTTGGAAGGCCATCATAAGGTGGCAATCTCAAGGTCTGTATATCCTATGTGTTTTATAAGTTAACAGCCTTACAGTTATGTATGTAAATATGTAAATAATCAGAGGAAGAGTTAAACAATGAAGTAAGAACTTTTCAAAGGAAATTCAAGACTTTAAAATAGTTTTTTGATGATGGTGGGGGACCTGCTACCCCTGTATTGCTGGAAATGGTCTTGCAAATTTTCTAACTTCTTTCCTAACTTGAAAAATGGTGCAGGAGTCACTCAGAGGAGGATAAAAATTAATATTAATGATTTCATTTTGACAGGAATGAACTCATTACCATGCACATTTCCAACGTTTTTCAACAGTTAATTTTAGCTGCTGAAAAAGACCTCTCTTGCTAAGAGAGAATATGGTAATTTCACATTAAAAACTGTGTATTAAGAAGTCTTTCTTTGCCAAAGTTACAAGCTTGACAGGGTTTTATAAACCACACTGAGCACCTCACAAACTTTCAATCACACATTATGAGAGGACTAAAAAAATTGAAAATTAAAATCAGTTGCCTGATTCATTTTCTGTAATGTGTAATTTTTATTTTTTCTTAGGTACTGCTATTGTGACAAAACAACTAAGACATATGGAAGAAATATATTGGCCCATAAGATTCTCTAGATTTTTTTTAAGAAAGAAAATACAATATTATGGTATAATAACTGTCACTCCCAGTGATAGAACGTATACTCTTTTATTTACAGATAGCTGAATTAACAGCTATAAAAACTTAAAACTAGCTGATATAAGATTAATTTACATTAAGATAAGTGTGTTCATTTAATCTCTGGCACGCTGAATCTTGGACACTCACTTTTATGGTTTGCTAGCAAAACCTGTATTTAGATGCCAGTGGGCTTAGGGAGTCCTGAGAAGCTGTGGGTGATGTATGAGATGTAGTTCTCCCTTTTTTTACTCTAGAGAAACAAACTCACCTGATGATACTGAAGATTTTAAATCAGTACCACTAATAAATTGGCTATTTTAATCTGGAAAATCTTCCAAAGGAGTTTTCAACACCTTTTTAACAGCATGAAACCTTCCCTTGTTTGCTCTGCTTTCAACAGGGCACTTGTAAGTGGTGGAGAAACACACCAAACAATGAGACTCACTCCTCCATCCCAAATTGCATCCCCTCCCAGCCCTGGTGCCCATCCTCCTGCAGCTTTGCCTTCCCAAAATCTCTGCTGTGTAACTCTTCCCTTGCAGACCCTGGGGCAAGCACTGCAGGAGCACACTTGGTGCTGCATGTGAGCTCTGTGCAGATAAACAAGGCAAATAACTCTCTCCCAGTGCTGTCAAAACCACAAAACACACAACCTGCAAAACAAAGGAGATTGCCTTTATTTCCTTCCATTCTAATCTTCTTCAAGGCTATTTGTAACAATAGTAGGCATAACACTGCCAAACGCAAATGTGATTTCCAAGCTGGAGTTCCTTTCACAAAATGGATTAGTTCAATTTTCCAGATGTCAGACAGGTGTGCAGTTAAGTATACACTGGAATTCACTTTTGGTGATTAACACTCATAATGACTATTTGGCTATGACAATCAAAACTTGCCATTTATTTTTCTAGTACATTTGCTTCACTTATAGCCACCAGCCAAATCCAAGATCAGCTAGAAGGAAATTAAGAACCGATTTATTATGCTTGCACTATTTGTACAACATTCATCATCACTAGAAGAAAGTGACTGCAAAAAGCAAGGGTAAAGAGGTTTAACACCATTATAGAAAGAAATTAGGACATGTCATTCAATTACATGTGGTATTGTTGGGAAAAATTTGAAAGAAAATGCAATCAAAATTTCCCCGTTTTGTTTGCATCCCTTGACCCTTTGTTCTGCAGAAGTCACTTCCAGAGCAATCCTACCTCCAACTCTATGAAAATTCCTCGCCCCTGAAAAAAGTGTCGGTGGCTTGGACTTGGAATTTTACAGGTCAGTATCTTTGAAAGGTTCCAATGGAAAGCAAAAATAGTAAAAGAAGTTTCTGTACCAGCTTCTCTGACAAAGCAATCCTTGCTCATGCTGGCTTCTCACACTACATTTTGAATGGGCTGCAAGTGGGCAGAGGAATTACAGGTCAGGACTGTAGGTTTCTCTCAGGAACTGCTGATCACAGTGCCAAAAATTTTGCTTCCATATCCAGTTTCAATCCAAAGTGTTCACTTCTAAGCATCTCTGCATACCTTCATAATTCTGGATTGACTTAGCACAAGGTTATATCTCTCCCAGAAATTGATTCATCTTTATGAACTGAAAGGAAATCATGTGGAAAAGCAGTTCTATGTGGCCTTGATGTAGCAATAGACATGGTTTCAAAAGTGCTGCTGGAGTGCTTTAAGTCATGTAAATGCTGTGTCCTGTGTGGGAGAGTCCAGTGCTGTGGTTTATCTGTTGTCACGCTGGTATTGATCCCTAAAGTATTGTTCACTCATTGCTGGTTAATTAGGTGCTGTTAATAAATCAATAAACTGCTTTGATCCTGATTTGATTTTTCTGCACCAGACATAATCTATCTTTAGCCACTGTGGATAGGCAGCGGGGTTGTGACCACTCTGTGCAGCCAGAGAGAAGAAGTGTGCCATAGTCACTGCTGAGAATTTTCAGTGTCATAAAGCATGACTCCACACTAACAGTGAAGTGAGGGTGAAAAACTTGTTCTTATAAGTGTATACACAAGAAGAAACCAGGAGTTAATGGGGATCAATTTGGCTTGATAAGTATGGCAAGTATTTTTCCAGGCTTATTAAGATTACTGAGATCCTGCTGAGTCTGTCAGCCCCACATGGTTTTAAATCTGCTTCCAGTTCCATGCAAGCATCTTCTTTGGACACTTTCTCGCATGCTTCTCTCTTTCACAAACACACCTACACAACATCTTGCTGGTTGTTAAGCTTCAACAGCCTTTTTTGAGCTTTTAGAATACTGTTCTATTTTGTGGAAGCCAAAATACCTTAACTTGACCCAGTCCCTCAGTTGGTTCTTTTAATATCATCCTATGGCATTTTAGAAAGGACCTTTGTATCAGGACTGAGTAAAGACTGCTGGATGTGGTTGTTCCACTCTGCAAATCTTGTGCCCACGCACTGCAGTATTCTTTTTTTAAAAGTATACCTTTTTTTCAATGAACAGGTTTAAGAGTTGCACCTGACAAAACACCATATGTGGTTGAACAAAAAAAAAAGGAGAATTTCCTTTTCCTACTGGAAGTAGACATTAGAAAATAACCTCTTCAGCTATTTTCACTCATTTTTGTTAATTTTTAGGATATTGTCAGATGAAACATGCACTAGTTCTTTTCTGAAGCAGGCTCTGTGAGAGCGAATTAGTGTAGGTGGAACCAATAATAACTCCAGGGAACACTATGAAAGCAATATCATATAAAGGTGCCTCAACACCTTTGGAGATACGTTTTGTGTCAGATCTCCTTCCTTATTCTTGCTTCTTTGAGTACCACAGGCAAAACTGGGCCTAGAGGAACCTCTCCTGTCACAGCTCATCTCAACCTCAGCTCAAAGTACTGCACAGCATTTGAGACCCTTGCTGTCCCGGATCTCAGTGGCTGGCCCAACATGGCAGAGGTACCAGAACAACCTCAAATCTACCTAATGTGGGGCTCACGGAGAAAATGGATTCCCTCTGTTGAACAGGAAGAAGTGGAAATCACTGGAAAAGGTGGGCAGAGGTCTCAGGGATCTTGAGAGGGACTGGAAGCCTGGCCACATTTCTCAGCCGTGTTTGTGATGTGCAGTAAAAGGCAGCAGCTCTCCCTATGACCTTTCCTTGCATAGTACACCGTGAGCCCTTCCCTGCAGTGTCTCCTCTAAGATTACCACATTAATTCAGTTGCTTTCCCAAAAAAATGCACTTATGAATTGAGATTGTCTCTGGTAAAGCACAGGAAGCCCTAGCAAACCAAGCTCCAAAGTGTCTTCTATAAATGTGTTGGATATTGCATTGGTTTACAGACTGTTTTGCAGTCTGTGAACAGACACAGTACTATGAATAGTGATCCTAGATATCTTTTCCAACCTAAATGAGTCTATCTTACTATAGGGGAAGGGAAAGGAAAAGAAGGTGGATAGGAAAGATGGAAAGAGAAAGCAAAATAATGAAATAAATTTGTTTAGCATTTAAATATTGCAGTGATGAATATAACCTTGACGGGGGAAAGCCCATGGGGCTCTTTGAGTATTTTAGAATGGTTCATTGGAGAACATTCCTAAATTTACTTATGTCTTTAGCAAAGAAAAAAACACTACTAAATATTGAGGGGTTTTTATGAAGTCAAATAATTAAAATAAGAGTTCATTGTACAAGTTGAGCCAATTATAATCTTAAAGCAGAATGGTGAAGCCAGTGCTAATTAGCCAGAGAAGGGAGTCATCAGGTCAATTTTACATCTCAAAGAGCTGCAGTATAATTCCATGAATAAAGAAAAATAATCTTAGGAGTTTTCAGGGTTCTGAAATATTTGGGATTTGCATTTTGGGCTTGTTGTTTTGGTTTGGATTTTTTGTGGTTTTTTGAAATGGCACTGATTTTCTCCCATTGAAATCCACTTTTTCTTTGACTTTCCTGAAAGTTTAATCTTGGGAGTTACAATTCTTGTGAAAGCATTGGAAATTAATCTATGAGGTAGCAGAGCACAGAAACTGTTCTATGCTACTCTTTACTTCTGTTTGGTATGTAACCTCCAAAGACACAGGAAATGTTTTGGTATTTCCAGTTAAAATTTTAAAATTAATCCATTAGCTAAGGAAGGTAATATATATTTTCATTTTAAAATGGTGCATACCCACACCCACCCATGTATATATATATACATAGTTGAATGAGATGTATTGTGACATATATGACAGATTGAAATATCTGTATCTGTGTCTATATCTTTATACATCTATGTAGATATGTTTCCCCTTCTAAAATAAGTAAACAATAACAAGATTCTATTTGATAAGATGATTATTCAAATTCAGGCATATTTTTCCAATGCTGCATATGTTTTCAAATAGTCTTTTTAGGT
This sequence comes from Petroica traversi, assembly GCA_025920805.1. Classification (NCBI taxonomy): domain Eukaryota; kingdom Metazoa; phylum Chordata; class Aves; order Passeriformes; family Petroicidae; genus Petroica; species Petroica traversi. The sequence continues at coordinate 2,894,447 of JAHLSL010000014.1, read as the reverse complement.
ACAGATCTGATTTTTCAAAACATTTATTATACTCTTTTGCATCAATTTTTTTAGAAAAAGAAAAGCCCCTGCAGTGAACTATGATCAAATGAAAATGCCAATACCAATGTTACCATTCAAAGTTGTTTTGCATTAGAAAGTGCAGCATCCTTTCCCTCTGTTTTTCCATCAGGGAAGCTTTTTTTGTCAGATCTCACATTCATTCAAAAACAGAGTTCAGACACACTAGCTGGCTGACCCAACACCCCATTTACTTTAAAAAAAAGAAAGTGTTTTCATGCTTTTTTCTGTAGCTTGGATCTAAGTCTTTATCACTTTGCTCCCTTTATCTTAGTAGTTTATTCAACCTGACAAACCTTTGAGTTTTCTTTCCCTTTTATTCAGTACAGTTGAGAAAACCCTCTTACAGTGTGTCAATTTTAATATTTGACTTCTTCACCAATACACAAACAAGTATATCAAGGTCTGCCTTTGGGGAAGCAGCAAATGCAGTTGTTGATGCTGTACCACACAGTGTTTGTAGCAACCTCTGGGTAGCTCAGCTCAGGCTGATGAACTCACCTGCTCCCTCAGACTACTCATTTCTCTCTCTCCTTCAGCCTCCTCCTCGTCTTTGTCTTTCTGACAAGACTTGACACTGCTGCCTCAGTGAACTGGGACTCGTTCTGGTCTCATAAAAAAGTTTATGGACCAATAAATGTCTGGAGTACTTTCTGAAATCCTTCTCTACCATTCTCCAAAGTGAACTAACGATGCACTGGATAGAAGGTCTCAAAAACTAATATTAAAAAGGTGGGGTTCAGTGTATTTCTTTTCACTTCTTGTTTGAATTTTCCTTAGTTTTGTCTTTGTTCATGAAAACTGAATTTTAGAAGTGCTTAACTTGCCCTTTCCCATGGGTGGAACGGGGTGGAGTCCCTTTTATGCCTCAGAACAGAAGGGCTGGTCCAGCTTAAGCTGGATTCCCAAAACCAAAGGAATTTAGACTTCCCAAAGAGCACCCAAAAATTTCCTCAAACATAAATAGGGAAAACAAGACTTAGTGCCCAAGGGGAGAATACATTAAGCAGCACTATTTTATTTCCCCCTTGAAACTATGATGTGAAGAGCACTGTGGAAATGTGAAGTGCTGCAGTCACAGCTCTTCCCAGAAGCAGCAGGGTCGCCTGCCTTTCTGCTCTGAGGCAAAAACACAGCTATGATTTGTTTTTTTCTTGGGGCTCCTGCAAAGACTGTCATCATATTTTATACACAGGGCAGATGTGAACATGTTATTATTAAACATTTTCTTTGTAAATTGGCCATGTAATCAGATGAAAATTTAGTACCTGTCATAACTGTAGCTGGTCCATATTACTGATTGTTGCCATGAAGATAAAATTTCAGGAAATCATTAAAGATTTTATTTTTGAGGAATATTTTTGATATTCCAGTAATGACTTTTCCACTCCATTAAATGTGCAGTTTTCCTTATTCACTTTTTCTATCTAGTAGTTTGTCTAAAACTTGTGAAAGAGTAACGGAAACCTAGATGAGCTATAGTTTTAAGATGTTCTATATTGGAGAGATTTTCAGGTTTATTACTAGTTTATTGTTTGCCCATTTATCTCATCATATCAAAATTACAAAATTAATCCACGTTACCTCAAGCAGCAGGATCCAATGATTTTTAAGAGCACTGATGTTTAGCAAAAACTGCTTCTGTTACAGCAGGAAAAATACAAAAATAAAGGTACATGCAAGTGAAATATGAGGTCTTGAAAGTGTCTACTAGTTAGAATAATGCCATCACCATCTGCAGAGATTCACAATTCCTGGAAAACCTTTGAACTTATGGGTTACGAGGGACACTGCAGTCAATGGGAAAGCAATCATACATAGTTTGTGTTGTTCATGAGCATTTATCTGCACTTATGTATTTGGGAGGTCTGGAATTGCATTTATATAAATACTTGTATAATATCCTTGCTTGTAAGCCTGTCTTTTTTAAGAGTTCAGTATGAAACTGCTATAAGATAACTGTTTCCTTTTGTCATCAGAAATTCTATGACATGCATAAAATAATGATTCACAAAATTTTAGCTTGGCTGTAAAATTTTCTGTTGTTGAAACATGGCTTATGTAGAAATAATTAATTTTGCTCAATTGGATTTTATAAAAATGCTCTTTTTGATTGCAACAGTATGAGATGTTTGATGTAATTTAACTGTGGATTTCTGAGGGGGATTTTACTGTCTGAGATAGAGTTGCCTATTCTCGAGCAAGCAAACTATTATACAATGTTATGTTTTGTGCTACTGTGTAATGAAATGCTATAATTGATATAGGTCTTTGCCACACTGACTATCATACAGTACAATATAAAATAAATTACCAGAAAAGAACAGCATTTTTCTAATCCTAGATGCTTATATAAAGCACTTTGAATTGTTGCATTTTAAGAAAGCGACAATTACTCTCCCCATGTTCACTTGATTCATGAGTAGTGCAATTTTCAAGCATTTATATTTGGTTAACAGGGCTCAGAGAAAAAGCCCCGTAACAAACAGTCAAGTAGCTATAAACCAGATCCTTCCGTGCTGACAGACTAATTAATCTGATCAGTCTTGAATACCAGTGTTTGCCAGCTTCAGTGGTCACCTATAAATGCTCCTCTATTGCCCCAGGGCTTCCTGCTGCTCTCACCAAAGCCTAAGGCAAAGTCTTTACTGATCCAGGCTTTTGGAAAATCAAGTAGCCTTGGCTCAGTACCCGCTGCTTTACCACAGAGACAAATACAAGAAGGTAAGCTGGGAATTTGCTCCTCAGAAGCTGAATCTCTAGGTTCCTAAAGATAAGTGCAGGTAGTTCTGTCTGGCAGCAGCCTGCCCTCCCAGGTGTGGTTTGGGAGCCAGAGGTGGAACCTGACCTCTGTCAGCTTCCTCGGAAAACACAAAATGAGCTTTGCAGAGCCTTGAAGCCTTCTGGGTCCATACCCAGCTCTGTCAAGGATACCAGTACTGGACTATTTTATGCATAAAAGTTAAGTGATCGGAATTGAATTGTCATGCTGTAGTGTTCTGAGGTCATGTAGTGTCATGACAGCACAAATTTTTAAGAAAATCTGCAAGAAAATCACATTCAGTACAATTAAAACACAACCAACCAACCAATCTCCAGCCAAAAATGCTCATGAAACAACAAATACTGTAAATACAGGGGTTCTAGGGTTTTCAGGAATTTTTAATTTTCTCTAGTTCACAAACAATCTTTCTCAAACTCATGCTGCAAGTCACAGCAACAGGCTCTGTTCTCATTTGAACAGAGCATCATGTATTAAGGCAAAAGAAGCTTCCATTAAATTCCTATGATCCTGAGAACACTGAAATTTTCTAGCAATATGCTACTGAGAATAATACAAAAACCATAAAAGCAAGCCATAACTTTTGCATTTATTTATTTATTTTCACAAAATTATCATTAAATTTCTTATCAAATTATAAGCAGCAATTCCTGCTGTAGAAGTAACAGCCTAGAGCATCAGATATTCTCTGGTGGATCTTTCTGACCCAAACCTGCTTAGCTTTTAAGATTAGACAAGATCAAGACTACTTTGACAAGGAAGGCCATCTGTTTTCAAGGATCCAGCTGCTATCCCTTCAAACACAACTCACTGCGGACTCCTGCAATTTATTAATCCCAGGATAAACCTCTAAGTCTGCAATATCATTATTTCACTTCTTTATACCATTAGCTTGAACATTTTATCAACCACTGTGCAGGTAACAGTCAAAAAGCTAAGGAGATTTGTCAACCCTCGTAATTAATATCTCCTTTCTTTTAAGTTATCAGGACTCCAGTTTAGCACAGGCTTAAGCACTTTCTGTGTGTGGGCAGTTTAGAGGATAAGACTAGCACATGTTTTTGACCCTTTCATTACCTGGAACTCATGTTGAAGATTTTGACTGTGGCAGGTTGGTTTTGAAACTGGTCCGTAAATTCACTCAAAGATGCACACATACAGATGCATGAGCATGGCCACACACAGCCCTCTTTTGTTGTTTTTAAGTTTGTTATTTCTTCTTCAGAAAGGGGATGGATGATGACTCTACTGAAGCCAGGTGAAATTGGTTTGAGTTTGCTGGGGTTTCTTTTAAACCAAACAAGTCTGGAGTTATCTCAGCCCTCAGAATTTATGTGTGGATTTAAAAGTGAAAAAGGCTTTTTCTCAGTCAGACAACTCCAAATTGGCTAAGTGGCTGGATGGATGTTAATAAAACTTCCCTTTCGTCGGCAAAATGATTGTGTCTGGTCCCAGGTGGAGTATGATAAATCAATGTGAAAGCTGCTTTTCTCAGAAAGTTGTAAGTGACTGAAAATAGGGTTTAGAAAGTAAGTGCCATGTTAGTTGTGGCTTCAGAGGGTTACTGTTTGATTGTGCAATCCACCTACTAAAAGCATATTTAACAATATAAAATAAATAAATAAACCTTTTTATATATGCACGAACAAATAGTTGACAAATCCACACTATTAGTTCTTAGAGTGTACTTTTCTGGGGTGATCTGGGGTACTTGCAGAGGTCATTCAGGTTTCTCACATAATTTTGTGAGTTGTCAGACCTTTTATCCTGAGCAGAGCTGGTGTTGGTACTCTGCCATGCTCTCAGCCTAGAAGACAGCAGGAGAAAAGGGTGGATTGGGGGTTTCAATTTTCAGGCTTTTGATTTCTGTGTCTTCCCAGACGTCTTTTGGAAGAAATGGAAATGTGTGGGAGAAGAGGCCAACCCCCACCTTGCCACAACCTCCTTTTAGGTGGTTGTAGAGGGTGGTAAGGTCCCACCTGAGCCTCCTTTTCTTCAGGTTAAAGAAACCCAGCTCCCTCAGCTGCCTCTCATAGGACGTGATCCAGACCCTTCACCAGCTCCATTGCCCTTCTCTGGACAGGCTCTAGCACCTAAGTATTTTGCTTGCAGTGAGGGACCCAGAACTGAACACAGGATTTGAGGTGTGGCCTCACCAGTGCCAAGTACAAGGGTACAATCCCTGCCCTGGTCCTGCTGGCCATACTATTACTGATACAGGCCAGGATGCCTTTGGCCTTCTTGGCCACCCTGGGCACACCCTGGCTCATGTCCAGCTGCTGTGGACCAGCACCTCCAGGTCCTTTTCCACCAGGGAGCTTCCCAACCACTCTGTCCCCAGCCTGTAGCGCTGCCTGGGGTTGTTGTGACCCAAGGTCAAGACCCATCACTTTGCTTTACTGAACCTTATACAATTGGCTTCAGCCCATCAATCCAGCTGTCCAGATCCCTCTGCACAGCCTTTCTGCCCTTCAGCAGATCTACAGTCCTGCTTAACTTGCTATCATCTGCAAACCAACTGAGGGTGGAGCTGTTCCCACCATCCAAATCATCAATAAAGATATTGAACAGGACTGTCAACATGAATGAGCCTTGGGGAACCCCACTAGTGACCAGGTGCCACCTGGAGGTAACACCATTCACCCCCAGGCTATGGACCTGGCCATCCAGCCAGATTTTAACATAGTGAAGAGAGCGCGTGTCCAGGCCAGGGACTGCCAGCTTCTCCAGGACACCAGTATCAATGGCTCTGCTGAAGTCTGGGTAGACTACATCCACAGCCTTTCCCTCATCCTCTGGGTGGGTCACTTGGTCATAAGAGGAGATCCGGTTGGTTAAACAGGTTGTTCCTAAACCCATGCCACCTGGGTCTGATCCCAAATGGAATGTCCCCTAATAATCTAATGGTGTAGTACCCTAGTGGTGTGCCCTGCAGCACTGCAAACTCTAAGAGTCAAAAATATTTTATTTTTATTTGACTCCATTAAGGACTCCACTACTTGTTCTGGAACTTTTTGCATTACACATTCAACTTACTCCTGAAATAGTAAGTGCTAGAGCTCTCTCTCCTGTTCTTTCTCTCCTCCACTCTCTTTCTTTGACTGTCATGTGGCTTTTTACAGGAGTCCATCACTCTGGGAGCTAATGCTGTGGATGAACTTAAAACAGTGAAGAACCAACTGTAAAAAAGAATTAAAAACTATATCAGTAGTTAAGAATCCTTCCAAACCAATATCAAAATTATTTTATTTGTGGTTAGTCTGCATTGCTTCATATCCATTTTAATACAGGACAACATGCAATTGCCATTGGTTATGATATAAATCTGCTAGCAATAGGGAAGCAGCCTCCACACTTTTATACATAATTTCCTGGCATCAAATGTTCTAAAAGGTTTTAAGGTAAACTTAGTGAGGCACAACAGATGTACATCTGTGAAAAAAAAAGGAGTTTACAAACCTTACTGTAAAATCTGTGCTATTATAATTAATTCGGACACTCCCATTTGTCTGTTTAACTGGCAATCAAAATATAAAGAAAACAAAACTGAAAAACATTTAATCTAGAACCTGATTCACTTTGATACAAAGGGTAGTTTGTAAGGCATCCAGAAACTGATCATGACTGAAATTATATGAACAGTGCTGAGAGATCTCTGAACCACCTCTGAGCAATACCCAAATAATCACATATGACTATCCACTGATATGGAGAAACACACCCTCAGAGCATCTATTGGTGGTCTGATGACTCTTGGAAGGGTGTGGTAGTACCACAGGACTAAAGAATGTGTCCAACTTAGAGAGAAAATAGCTATGGTGGAAGGATGCCTGAAGAAGACAGCTGCAGCACTGCCTGGCTTGGTGGATCAAACATGCTTCTTGCAGTAAGGCCGTAACATGTATGTGGAGGAATACCAACAGTGTTCATTTAATGCCACAACTTCCATTTAAAACTGTCTGGAAAGTGGGGAGAGGAGCTAATCTTTGTAAGAGACACGTTACAAAGGTGATCTCCAGATCCTCAGCACGGAGGTTTTGAGGACTACAGGAGAGCCTTATGGCGGATAGATTGCAATCTATCAATGACTGCATTCAAACTTTCTCTCCAAAGTCACTCAGATAGGTTTGATATTATAAAAGTGACCTTCAATGGGTGCAAACCCAAGAACTTTTCCAGTGCTCAGAACACCTTAATAGGACCTTTAGATTTATGAATTTAGTATCTTATACCCTAGAAGGTGTTGGTCATCATGGGTCCACTAGCATGCCACAGCAGTGTTGATTTATGCCAGATATACATCTGACTTGTCAGTCCAAAAAGCAGATGCATAATCAAGCAATCTTGTTCCCAGCTAGGTGTTTTCTGCTACCACAATAAAAAAGACACTAGGAAAGCTTATTTGTTTCATCATTTGGTGATTATTCTGCCTGGTAATTGCAAACATCTTGTGTTAAGTCTGACAAGAATTAACTTATGCTTTCAAAAATTGGTGCTTTCCTTCGTGCTCCCCCTTAAAAAAGGTAATGTGTCTTTGATATTGCTTAAAGTAGTCACAGTCTTTGTTCTTCAGAAATGATAAAGCTTTTCTAATTCTGAGTTTTATAATACTACAATATGGAGAGACAGATTTTATCTTAATAACATCTATATTATGATAAAGAACCAGCTACATGACAGGAAAGCGAACATTTCAGTTCATCTCAATTCTCCATCACATCAAAAGACTCTACATGTGAGAATGATATGCAAAAACTTCCCATTATGCAGTTTGGAAACACATATATTTATTCCAAAAGAAGCAATACTATTAAGAGTAACCTCAATGGTTGATCTATATAGTTTTTCACAGCCTGTACTGATACTTTAATTACAGTGTAATAAGATACTAATCTAATTTCTGTACATCTTGAAAGATATTTCTGTGAGCAAGATGCTGGATGTAAAGAGCTGATCATGATAGAAATAATAACACAAACACTATTCCTTCCATCTGTGTTGGGACACCTGAACTGTTGTTAGGATTTAATGGAACCAGTAACAAAATAGGATAAACTCAACAAAAAAAATCTGCCTGCAGAAACATGTGATAATTTCTGTGAAGAAATGGAGAATCAGGCTGAACCATTCCTCACCCCAAAGAGAGAATTATTTATTAGGTATCATTTAATCTGCATAGAACAACCTAATAATCAAAGTCTGCCACACCTTCCTGTAATAGAAGATGTGAAAATACAGAAAACAGACCATATTCCTACGAGCTTTTGCTTAATGCGCACATTGGTAACTGCATGTTCATATTTTATAAATCCCACTCTCTCGTGTTCATTTATATAGGTGAAATATTTACTCATCTGTATTTATGATGGGCCTGATCCTGCCTGCCTTGCTCATAATGAGAAGCATCTTACCCTGCAGTAGTCCTACTGAAATCAAGCAGAGATAATGCTCCTTGATATGAGTATGGGTGGCATATTCCACCTATATATAGCACATCTATATTTATCTCCATTTAAAGTGGTTAATTTAGCTCTGTATTGCTGAATTAAATATAAATTATCTGCTAGCACAAAAGCAGCTTGGGAGCAATTACAGCCCCCTATCTCCCTCCCCACCCCTGCCACCTCCCCAAATACACTAAATATCAATGTGTAATATGCAAATCCTAGGGGGCTTTTTTTTTACACTAACCAAGTCAAATTCTTAATACCAGACAAGAAGAAAATCATAGCTTAACATATTCCAGTAGATGTAATAAATAATGAACAGCACTAACAGCTTAACATCATAAGGAAACAGATGGAAAACTTCCCTCCAGAGATCATTGCATCTAGTATTAGAGAATGAGTTTCTGGACGTGCACAGGGTGAACAGTTCAAGTCTGAATTACAATGAGGTTGGTAACACTTTTTTATTATAAATGTAGGAATTTCATGTCTTCCTTTTAGAAAGTACTGCTATTATAGCATTCATCTGTTTCACTGAAGACATGAAAAGCAAAAGGCAAAATCTTCAGCTGCTAAAGCGTGCATAGCACAATCAAATCAAGACCTTGCTCTGGGAGTACCTTGGCTGGGTTTGCAGAATACAGCAGGGCTGCAATGCCATCATCTGTCCAGGAAATGAAACAGAACCCAGCGTGGAAGCCAACTCTTCTCTCGCAGTGTTTATCTACACTACTGAAAAACCTTATTGAGGCAATAGCTGTTGTACTTATAGGTCAATGACTACTACATGTTTAGAGAATTATAACAAAACATTGTCCAGTCTGTTTCACTGATAACATTTCTACATCAAGTGGCTTGGCTGTATGTTCAAAGTACCTTTCAAACTGAGAAAATGAGGAACGACGATTTCTCTGGAAAGCGAGGCACATCTGTTTAGTTTGAATACACCACACTAGAAAAGTGAACCAATTATCATATTTTTCATGCATGTGTTTACTTTTCTTTTTTTTTTTTTTTAAATAAGTGGGGTCCAAGTAACATATGCACACTAAATCACTGGAAACAGCTCAGCTAAAGCCAGATATTCAGCTACATGGTTTTAGTGGGCATTTGAGCACATGGCATAGTTTTTCTTACCTTTTTAATAAGAATTTGTGCACATCTCTACAGCATGGATTACAACAGATTCCAGCCTCTCTCATCTGCCATCAGAAAGGTCTCCAAGCATGGAACTCCACCTCTAGACAGAGCTTCTTTCAAGCGTCTATTATAGCAGATTCTATTTGCTGTGTGTGCAACAACACCCCTTATACAGTTTTGTGCAAAATAATGAAACTTTTTAAGAAGAAGAAATTTTTCTCCCTGATTTCTTCCTCTATTCTCTTTACACACAAACACACACACGCACACACAGACACACTTCACAGACCACAAAAGAAGCACAAAAACTAAATGCTTTATTCAAGGTCTCAAAATCCATTCCAGCAGAGCACACCCAAGCCAGCCCAGCTCCTGTCTGCTCTCTCAGCTAGTAGATAACACTGCCTCCAGGATGAGATGGATGCAGAGACCACTGACTTCTACTATGGCTGAAAATATATGAACATCATTGAAACTTGTATTGATTTTCAAGCCAAAACTTCTAGATGAATAAAACTCTGGGGCAACTGTAGGGTCAGCCAGAACACCTTTGGTAATAGGGTGAGGAGCGGAAGCTGATATTCTCCTGACAAACTTGCTAAGCTTATAAATGTCTAGCACTCATTACATTATACACAAGGCTAGCCAATAATTTCAGGTTGCTGTTCCAAGATCCAAATTACTTCCAAATGCGGGACTATACAGAAATAAATGGAAGAGGTCCAGTATTGGAATGTAAGAGACACCAAAGGGTTATTTCAATAACAAGACTACTCAATAATTTTGTATTGCGCAGTTTGATACTCAATCAAATGACTCTGCAGCACCCACAGTCCATTGCAAATGGAGAGCTAGTGATGTACTCCTAGAGATTGGCTATAAAACAATGAAATAAGAAGTGGAAAAATAACTTTCTGAAATAATAATAAAAAACCCCACAACCCAAACATCTTTGGGGGATACTGAGATAGCTAAAAATCTCACACCTGAGCAGTATCTGAAGAGATGCAAAGTCTCAGGGCTATGAAACAAGTAAGCTGCTTGCAGGCAGAGTTTAGTGTTCCCCTCTGGCCCATCACAGGAGGCAGTGCTGGCAGCAATGAGCTACAGGCATGGACACAGGCAAGAGGCTGCCCAGGACAGCGAACGTACTGTGATCCCCGTCAGCCCATCACCATTCCCAGTACAAGCACTGGAGAAATGGATATGAGATAGGAGAGAAAAGGGGTTGAAACTGGAATTTTGCCCTCAGAGTTGAAAACAGGTGCCCAATAAAAGAAGTTGCCCAATTTTTCCATCCCCTCCTCATTCAGGCTTTTATTCTTACTTTCCATCTTTCATTACCCCATCTCCTGCTAAAGAAGTGTCCTGGCCATAGCTCCACCTGGGGACAATAGTCCACCTCAGTGGCTGAGAAGCTTGAAGCCACACCTCCCAAGAGAATGTGAGACATATAGCACAAGTTTCACCTAAAACTAAATGCAGTCAGTGAGTTTTTTATTAAGTCCTGTCATAGACTTCCTGATTGTGTCCAAAATCTTGCAGAATGAGATAATTGATTAGGTTCTGCTTAAGGTCCCATTTTGTTTTTGACCTTCACCAGGTTAAAATAGCATCTTTTCTGTGCTCTTCACTGAAAGCCCTAGAGTGATTCCAGGTTGCCATATTCACCACATTCCATGCTTTTTGGTGCATCAGCTAACTTTGGATCGCACAAAATTTCTTTACAGTGTTCTCCGGTATAACCAGCTTTGTCTGCCTGTGTGGGATTGCTGCTGAAAACTAGGATGATATCCAAATAAGCTATTATGAGGGGGAAAAAGTGGAATGTGGTGAGAAGTAGCATACCAGTTTGATGCTGGCAGCCCAGATTTGTTTCTTCCTCACGCTTCCCCTGCATTTGCCTCCATTTGGCACTCTCTCTATCCTCCTTGCATTTTTGCAAGGACTTCCTCACACCCTTGGTAGCTTTCAACAAGAATTTAAAAAAAACAAAAGACCCGAACAAAAAAGCAACTACACTCAGAGGTCTTTTCTTTACTCTTCTCCTTACAGCTACTTTAATTTTGTTTCTCCTACAAATTCAGAGAACAGCTAAATTTTTTAAGTGCAGGACTGGGGACTTTGCAAGAGATCCACAAGAAAGTGATGCTTGGGAACTTATCCAGAAACCTTGCTTGGCACAAGAAGAAAAATTTCTCCTGGTGCATTTGAGGTTTTTCAAGGAAACCACATATTTTGCGTCTGAGGTTTGTTCATGACCTTTCTCTTTTCCTTAAGCTATGACACATTACCTGACAGTGGCTGCATTTGTCATTTATTAACTTAAACCCCTTTGAAAGTGAGGCACTTCCTATACAACTTCGGGAAACCAGAAATGACCAGAGGGAATGCTAGGCTGAAGGCTCAAACAAAGCACTGGATCTGTTATGGGAGGGATCTTGATCCCATCAGAGCCATGCATCACCTGGCTTATTAAGAAAGTGAGGTTTGAACCACTAACCAGGTGGATTTACACCCTCCAGCATACATTACATCAGTCAAACATGTGCATGCTCTTGGGTTGTGGCCACAGAGCCTGAGAAAGCCAGGTCAAGGGCCGAAGGCAGAGGTCAAGCTCATGTGAGCAGTATCTCTGTGCACGAGCTCCAGGACTGGTTCCTTCATTATTTTGGAAAAAGACATCAAGAGGCATGAAAGGTTGAAAAAAATCAAAAGAGAAGCCAGCAACACTAGCACGTATTTTTTTTTTAATGAAGACCAAATTAAAAGAAATTGAGACACTAAGCTGCTAGCTTCCATCATGTGCTCAGGTTGGCTTCACAGACTCAAATCAATTGAAAGTATTTGGCAGGCATTAAGTCACCAATAGCCCATACTATTAATAAAAATAACTGCCTACAGGGTTCTCCATTTTGAAAGCTCTTTACTATTATTATCGTTAATATTAAATATTTATGTTACCACGGGGCCCAGAGGGAATAGTCGGAATCAACTCCCTAGAGCACCAGCTCTCCATAAGTGCACCAGGCATAAGTTCATCTATGTATTTACCAGTTGTGTTACTTCCCAGCTTGCCTTCCTGACCCCTCTTGCTGCTTCTACTCGGCCAATGAGCACCATAATGCCCAGTCAGAGAGGGTTAGCACCACCAGCACCCTCCATCCACGCTGTCAGCTGCTGTCCATCTCCTTTCCTCCTCTCCAGCACCCCCCTGGTGTCACGGCTTTCCAGTCACGCCTCTGCCATTAGAGTCTGCCACACTCTGCACACCCCCTCCCTCCTCGCTGGCTGGGGGCTCTGCTGCCATATGCCACCAGTGATTTATTAGTCCAAATTTCCCAGGGGAGCGTGGTGTGTCCATCTGATGCCTCTGAGTCACAGGTAGTGGGGCAATGTGTGAAACCCCATCCCCACCTGCCCGCACAGCTCCCCTGTGCAAGGGCTCGCGTGCACTGCCTACCCAGCTCTGCCTGGGGAATAAATTATGCCCCAGAAATGTGCTGTCAGTGGCCTCTCTCAGATAGTGGCAATGAGTAAGATAAAACCTGCCACTTTGTGTCAAGTCGCACTTGTCGAATACAGATTTAGTAATAGTAATACTTATCTTTTATGTCGCACTTTACGTTTTCCAGTTGCTGCACAGAGATTAATTAATCACTTAGACATATATAAGCCAGGCCTGAAGCGCAGAGTGGAGGATTGACAGATGCCTGCTCTGCTGTGGGAGCACAAAGGTGACTGTCTGACCTGCACAGGCACAGGTATACTTAGTTGGAGTGAGACACTGTGATCTGCCTGGATTTAAGTGGCACTAAGGGGACTCTGAAACTTTGCATTGTCCCCTTTTACCTGCTAAAAAAAATAAGTGTAAGCAAACAGCAACCATTCTGCCATACATCCTGTAAACCCTGTCCTGCCACTAGAGAAGTTATTGTCACCAAGGCTGGGAAATGTAAAACAAAGATGGATGGGTTCATATATCACTTTTCATTAATTCTCACTGCCCCCCTGAGAGCTCCCTTTGCCACAGCTTAGACGTCCTCCCCCCGTGCTCTCCCAACCCTTGCTGAGCATCTTCTGAAGTCCCTCTGTGTGGTGGAGAGGGAGGTGATGTTTCTGACAGGAACATGGGAGAAGGCCCCCAGCACACAGCCACAGAGCCATGGACTGACAGCACTCCTCCAGCACGGCTGCCCAGCTGCTCTTACTGCTGCTGCTGCTGGAGTGCTTCGGACATACTTTCTGAGTTAAGCCAAGCCTGGATAATTGGGAGCTGGAACCAGCTCAAACATGAGCCAGCAGACGAAGGATTGTGTTGTTCCCTGAACTCCCTGCTGACAGTGAAGAAAAGTATTTGTGGTGAAGCACTGCTGCCATCCAGACAGGAGCCTTGGCCAGTGGAGCCACTCTCAGTTTTGAGAGAGCACCAGTTTTTGTCTCAAACTGGTTTTGTGAGGCTCTTCTTGTCCCAGACTACCCCAGAGGCAGCACAAAGGCAGACTGGGTACTTGCAGTGAGGACATGCCCAGAGCTACATCTTAGCTTGTCATAAAATTAAAAAAAAAAAAAAAAGCCACCCAAAACAACCAATCCCTACAAGAAACCACTGACATCTTTATACTTAGGGACTTTCTTTTTTGACATCCACAATCCTGACATCTTCAGAGAATATAGGGATGCATTAATATGTGTATATGGAATTACTCCTACCCTTATGCCTGTCATATACTTGCTGTGTGGAGAAATATCTTACACTGAGCATGTGTAAGATGGTCAGATGAGCTGAAATTGAAGCCTTCACAAAATGCAGTGTGGGCCTTTAAAGAGTCAGTTGAATTAAGAGTCAAAAGTTTTTTTTTAATTAATAAATGCGAAGCTCTTTTTATTTGTCTTTTAGTTTCTGAGTCTCTAAGTCATAGTTTCAGGGTATTTATACTCAGTCAAAAGGACTAGCAGTCCAATTGGTATTTGAAGTGAAAGATGAGATGCTTCCACAGTCAAAAGGCTCTGGCAACTGGGATTTTTTTTTTAAAGCTCAATTAGCCAGAAACTTGTAAAAAAACCTGGCAACACTGCTATGAGACATTAAATTTTCCATTTTTTGGCACTGTGACTGTTTACATTTGTATTCATCTAAATTTTATTGAATTTAATTTGAGTGGCACTTCTGTCATCCACAGGTACTTTCCCATCTTGCATTTACTGTCACCAAGACCTCTCCTGTGATAGAGACCATTGTGTTACTCCAAGTTCTTAATGGTTCCCAGTGACACTGCTGGTGGAAGTGTGATTTTGCACTGAAACCAAGGTTAAAATGCATTAAACTCTGCTCCAAGTGCCTTGAGGTACCTTATCATCTCTGTCTCATCTCTGACTGCAGAGGTGCATCTCCCCCTCTTTGCTGAGGCTCAGACTGACCTGCTGTGCGAGTCAGAGGTGTGAGTCACACAGTTGGCACAACACTTTTGTCTTGGTGTTTCTGAATTCTCCCTGGTTTTTGGAGCAAGGAGATGATTGCATGCTGCTGCAACATTACAAGTGAAAAGTTAAGTGCCTAAAAGCCACCAAAAGAAAAATGCTAGATTGTAAACATAATATAAAGTTAACCTTGTGTTTTCTTAGCCCTGATGAGGTGTGGTTTAACAGAGCCATGGAGCCTGGCTGTGACCTGACTCATGGGCATCTGCTGGTGCTTCCCAGGGAGGGAAACACTGGGTGCTGCATCCAAGTTCAGGCCATGTGATTCTCAGGAAGGCACCTGAGGCATTGCTTTGCTCTGTGAAGGTGAGCGACTCCTGAAGCCCCAGGAGGTTATGCAGCAGTGCAAGTCCACAATGCTGTGTATACTGACCCATGCCTAGCTCCTGATGTCTTGGAGGAAGCACAGAGCACCTGATTCAGGACATGCTGCATTTGCAGGAGCTGGGTTATAATATTTCCAAAACTACCAGATATCCAATTTTGGTTTTCCACCATGTAACTGATCTGTTGCTGTATCTGGACTTTCAGAGGAAAACAATTATTGTTTCTGAACTTGTTTTAATCACAACTGTTGTAGTGGATGGAGAATTAAAGTGTGCATGCAGGCCTGTGATGTGATATTTTTCCAGAGTCAGAGATCCAAATCAAAACCTCTTAGTTTATACTCAGAAATGACCATGTTGTGACCCTTGTTTCATGTACAAAAAATAACTGACTCCCCCTCTCCCCCCAAAAGAAAAAACAAAACCAAAAAGCACAAAGTAGAAGAGGGTCACTTTTAAGAATATCTCTGTGTTTCAACTATGCTTAGCAGAAACAAATGTTTCTTCCATCTTTTTCCCCCCATGATGAATATCCCCCCAAGACTGACAGCCAGATTTTGTAAAGTCCTTATTATCACACTTCACTACATATCAGGATGAATGAAGAGAGCTGTGCAAACACTGCAGATATCTTTTCTTTATTACAGCTGCAGCCACTCCCCAGAGACATTATTAATGTCCACAGCTCTTGTAGAGAGGCGGTGTATGCTGGCATCTGATTGCTATTCAGATCAGCATCCTCCCCTGTCTGTCTGTGAACCAGCACATTAGTAGGTACATAAAGGGCTCTCGCTGTGGGCTGGACAAGTTCCTAGGGCCTCTGTCATGAAAAGATAATGGCAGCATGATTGCAAAAATTTTGTGGAAATTGTGCTAAGCCAAAGCAAAATAAAACCCAAAGTACAGGATGCATTTTTCCTGGGCAATTTATTATTTATCACTGCTTAGCAAACCCTTTGTTCTTGTGGATGGCAGTTACTCTCTGTTTATAGCTCACTTGGGTGTATAATTCAAAAGATATATATACCATGTTTTTTAAGAATGTGGGGGTAAGTCTTGTTCCCTGGACCAGACCCAGGCTTGACAAGGGGCAGTTATTTGACAAATGAAGGTTCAAAAAATCCACCCCGCAAAGTGCACATCCGCTGCTGCTTTGAGCTTTCTGCAGGGAGAAACCTGATGAGTGGAGTCAGCAGCCAGAAGCATTTCATGGATCAGAGAAGGATCCTGTCCTGCCAAAACCAGAGCTGCCTACCAGTGGTTTTTAATTACACATTGGCAGGAGCAATTAAGCAGCCAATAAGGGCAGCACCCAAAACAGGACCTGGGTGAAAGTTGTGGGTCTGCCTTGCCTGCAGCCACAGAGCCCTGTGTGCTGGAGAACAAGAATCCCCCACTCCAGCCTCATGCCAGCTGCTTGAATCCATGATAAATGAATCTGTAAAAAATCAGGCCCCATAAGATCCTACTCACAAGCCTACACTGTTCTAGCATGAAGCAGGCAGCATGCCCACTAAGTGCCCATTCCAACAGGAAAATACTAAATACCTATCTTCTTATGATACACCCATATCCTTCCTTGGCAGAGTCTCATGTCAGAGAAGAAAGCAAAAAGATTTTTAGCAGTGAAGACCTGAGCTGGGAGATTTGAGTTCACACAAGAGAATAAGGAAGAGACAGCTGCTTAAGGAAAGAGAAGAATATAAATGCCCTGCTGTCTTGTTCCCAACCACATCATAGGCAGTGGCAGATCCGTCACAAGAGCAAATCTCCAAAATAACCTGCTTCATGTAGATGTTGTGAAATATAAGTAGTGCAAGGCTATGTAAATGCATCCCATAGACACTAGGAGATGCTCTTGGAAATGCAAAAAGTGAGCAAAACTGTCTAGCTAGTGACAACCCACAGGGCTCAACCAAGAAAATTAAGGGGTTTTTTAGGGAAATATGTCTATATATGTGAGGCATGCAGAGCTGTGATGTGTGTGAGTGTGCAGCTGTGGTCCAAGGAGGACGTGGGAGAAGCCCATATCCATACCCCTGCAAGAATGAATTCAAAATTAAACCAGGCACTGCAGCTCAAGTGGACAGGAAGAAGTATTTCATCCATTCTATTGACTGATGCCATGCACTCATCATTGAATAGTCTCTACAGCAGGCCTTCAATGTGCACATAGATGAGGAATGAGAAAAACCATGGTATGTTCTCTTATTTAGAGCCCCCATGATTAGTACTAACCCTGATTATCAGCCTGGACCTGTTTTTTCTCATGGATTTACTTAGGAGGAAGCCTTGTTGGGACTTGTTGGCAGAGCAGTATCCTTGCCCAGCTTTGGGCTCCTGACATCGGGGCCCCACACAGTGTCAAAAGCTTCCTGGCTTATCACAAGCACTGCCTCTCCCCTCACTGCCTGCTCCCACAACCTGGAAAGCTCTGCCAGCCACTGTGCAGGTTACCTGGTGCTCTGCCAAGGCACCTGCTTTGAGAACTTGTCGCTGCCTGAGGCTGCCACCTCCTGAGCCCCGCACTGACATGACTTGTCCTCTCACTTGCTTTCCTTCCAAAGGAGGATGGGGAGGCACAGTGCTGTGCAGATTTCCTTCTAGCTGTTCTAGACACTTTTCAGCAAGAGGCACAATCTCCTTCCATTAAAACGAACCTGAAGGTTGCAGTGAGCTCTGGCAATGACCTGATTCTCTGTAGTGTGGGCTGTCAGGGCAGAGATGTAGAGCATCTGCTTCAGAGAAGGGACTCTTGACTCACAGAATGTCCAAGATAGATATCTACATTTCAGTGGGAGCTTTTTTTCCCCCGTGAACCAAGGTCCTGCCCTATTTTACACCTGTAGGAAACTGCCTTTTCTGCCCCTTGGTGAATGGAAATATGAGGGAGTTTTATGAAGACATTCAGGAAAGCTGAAAAACCTGTTTTGTCTGTCTCATGACAAAGATACACTGCCTCTAGATACTACTGAGAAGTGGACAGAAATATCAAAAACAGAGTATTTTCAATTGCATGTCCACACCATAAAATCACATTACATGAGGAAGAAATTCTTTACTGTGTGGCTGACTGAGCACTGCCACAAATTGCCTGGAGAGGTTGTGGAGTTTCTCCTCACTGGAGATATTCAAGAACCATTTGGGCAATTCTGTGCCACATGCTCTGGGATGACCCTGCCTGAGCAGGGAGGTTGGACCAAATTACCCACTGTGGACCCTTCCAACCTTTTCCATTCTCTGATTCTGTCATTCTGTGATTCTGCTTAAAGGCCTTGTAAATCTCCCTCTCTCCTGGTAGGAAGCTTTGATATACAAATGTGACCTCCTACCTGAGGATGACAGATTTTTGACAGATTTTGACAGATTTCCTCTTTCTCTAAGTAGTGACCTATCCATATTTCCAAAGAGCAACAAGCAACACACAGACCAAGGTGTTATTTGCTCTTAATATAAATAACAAAAAAAACTGCTAAGCCCTCCTGGAAAATGAGTTTGCTCAGGGAGCAATGTATTTTCATGGAAAAGTTTTATTTGCTAGGCACTTCAGTACAATTACTTGACCATGTACTTTGTGGCTGAAAATTGATACTTTCCATAATGGTGTCTCATTACCAGTGATTCATTGGAGAGGTGCTGCTGTGATAATTAGTGTTTTATGGGTGAATGGGCTACACATTCTTTAAGTAGACCACTTCCCTAACAATGATTTATTTAAGTGGCTGGTCTCTGATAGTCATGTAAATAAATACTTGGTAATGGAACATAGTGACAGTGCTTCTGTTGACAGGTTTCTCTGTCTTACTGTAAAGCAGCTGAAGAACTAAATCTACATATACAAATCCATAATGGTTTGGGGCTTTTATGTGTTTTTGCAGGAGCAGTTTTGACTGAATGCACAAAAAGATGCAAATTTCTCATCTCCTTCAATTTTTACCTCCCAGGCTGGCTTCAAAGCTTACTTTGTAACTCAGATATTTGGAGAGGCTGATGTTGGCTGAGTGAGCGCTGCAATGTGTCTGTTGACAGCCTACTGCTGTTTTGGAAGCTGGCTTCCCCCTCCCATTCCATTAGCACACTTTGTCTGGGATGATGCTGTGCTAGACACTTCGAGCAATGCCCTGCCAAACCAATTCTGTGTGGTCAATAAAAGCAGGGATTTTAACTCAGGCTGTAGTGGGCAGTGGGGCACAGGATGTGGCACATCTTGTCTCAGCTGGGTCTGCTCCAGTGGCTAAGGTCACCAGCCCCAACTACTTGCCACTGCAGCTTACTCCCAAATTTACCAGCTGAGTTACCATGTGAAAATGAGCCAGAAATGGTGGGTCTGTGCTAAGTCAGCTTTTGGGACTGACAGAGGTTAGGGAATGTGCACTGGAGCAGAGAGCTGGCGGGTCAAAGGGCAGCCAAAGCTGGGAATGCTCTTTGTGAGGAACTCCTGCATGCAGGAAAAAAAAAAATAAAAAAAAATAAAAATTAAAATTAAATTTCAAATCATCTGAACCAGCAGCTTGGCAGGTTTTCTTCCCTGGCCTGAGCGCCCCTCCTTGGGAGCCCCTCTTGGACCCCTGCAAAACCTGCCTGAGGGCTCATGGAACAGGGTGCAGTGAGTGAAGCTGGCACAGCTCTTCCACTCTGTCATTCTCTGATCACCGTGAGACAGCCAAAATAAGGGCTCATAAGCAACCCTCATTCAATCAGCTCCAGAAAAAAAAATGCAAATAAGTCCAACAACAACAACAAAAAACCCAGAATTTTTCTGGTGCAATTATGGTGCCTATAAACTCAACTTCAGCTTCAGACTCACAGTTTATACTGCTTCTGGAAACTCCCGAGACATGAATAATCTCATTGAGCAAAATCCTAGCCTCACATAAGCAATTAGCAAAACTTGCCTTTTTGGCAAGAGGAATTTTGTGCACCATGAGCAGTTTTTGCTTAAATCCAGAATTCAAGCATGAATATATAAAATTAAGATAGACTATTATAGCTGTAATAAAAATATATACATCTGCATTCATATACTTAGAAAAAGGAAATAAAGGAAGGATATTTGCTAATGGAATACATAACAGTTTACATCTGCTAGTATAGTTGCAGGGGATTAGACCAGATGTTGAAAGTCTGTCATCTTTTATTTTGAAAGATATTCTTTCAGTGTATATTATCTAGTGTGTCAATTAAAATATGTTCAAGAGTAAATTTCTTCCTCAGCATTATAAACTTACTGTGACAGGGTGGCTGAGTCATGCTTGTCTGAATCACTTCAGATTTCCTACGTTCCTTCAGCCAGCCTTAATTCCCCGTGGACACGAAGAGAGCCAGTTCCTCGGTCGTGCCAGCAGAGAGGGCGTGATACGGCTTTCAAAAGCTGGCAGGCAGAGCAGGATGTCCTTCCCCTTAGTTTGTCACAAACCTGTGCTCTCCCCAGGGACAAAAAGCTGTTTCTTTTTGAGGTAAGAATGGTAGCAGGCTCTTTTCATTGATTTTCATTTCCATTTAATTTTCCTTTAAAGCCTAAGATGTCTGGTGACTGTGCCATGCCCTTGTACTTGATGGAGGACAGGAAGCAAAGCAAGAGGTGACCTATTTAAAGAAAGGTTAGATGTTAGTGCCCTGCACTTCAGCTCACCACAAGATACCTACATATCTTTGAGAATTTCAAACCACAGGACTCCATAGAGCCCACAACTTGCTGGTTTCTCCAGAAGACTCAATACTTTAAAAAGCACTTGTAAAATAACGTCTTGTTGTAATGTGCTGTTTGAGTAACATACAGATAAATCACACAGAAATTTGAAGAGAGCTGCTGACCCAAACACAGGTTATTGTCACGCTGACCTCAAGGTAAAAGCACGTGTACACGGGCACGTGCCAGGCAGGCAGCACATCAAGGTCACTTGCATACACTTCCCAGGTTCCAAGAACAATTTTATGCCTTTCAGTAGCATTTTCCATTATTTTTCTCATCACTTAGCAGAGGGAACAAGGGGAGTTTAAGAGCTGGAAGAAGGGTGACCAAAGGATGTCTAAGCCCATGCATGGCTGCTGGCAGAGTGGGGTCACTCCGGCAGAGCTGGCTGCCCTCCTTGAGGGGTCACCTACCACTCCCCTCAGAGTCTGCTGCATAGGGGCTGCTCCACAGAGATGTCCATCTCAGCTCTCCTTCAGCCACTGGTAGTGAGGCCTGACAATGTCTCCTGTCTCAGCAAGGGAAGCTATTGTTATGTCTAATATTACCATCTTTGCTGTAGCATTGGTTCAGTTGCTGTCTCCTCCAGGAGAGGCATGAAGGGCAGGTTAGGTGTCCCTCCTCAGGCTAAACCAAACCCATGTCTTTCAGACCTGGAAAACAGATCCTGCTTTCTTGGCTCTGCCTTTTCCAGTCGTCTCTTCTGAGTTGTTTCTTCTTGGGTCTCACCTTTCTTCAAGTGCTGCTCCACAAACCTGACGTAGCCTTCCAGCTGTGGCCATGCTAGGGCTGAACAGAGCTAAAACATTATTCTACATGTTCTTATGTACATGTAGGAATATGAGATTTATCTTTTCTTATTACATCATGACACAGTAGACTCACCTTCAACAACCAATCCACTAGAGTTTTTAATTTTTTTATAGATTTGTTTGTTTGCAGAGCTGATCCCTCTCTGGTATTTGCCTTTAGTACTTTGGACATTTTCCTGTTAAGTTGCATTTTTTTGTCCTTTTTCCTTTTTTTTAGGAGGACGTGTCTTAAATACAGCAAGCCTTTTGAAGCCTGCCCCCAGCACCACTGAGGTGCTCGCTCCTTGCTGCTCTCTGTAAATGTGCCAGTCTCGTTCTCGAGTCCATCATCAACACTCTTGGCTGCACTGCCCAAGACTCTGAGCACTCCCAGGGCCACAGCAGCCTCCCACTGAGCCCTTCTTGGTCAAAACTTCCATTTTGATAATGAGTTAATCCCTGTTACTCTCTGAGCAATGTTTTCCAGGCTGCTTTGTGCCCACCAGGCCGTAGATCTGTCTAGACCACACACTTGCTGCACTTGCCTGTGAGCACTCTGCGGGAGACGCCGTGACCAGACATGCATTTGCTGCTGTCAGCCAGATCTGTCACCCTGTCACATAAAGAAATGAGACTGGCTTGACAAGCCTGCATTGGCAGCTACTCCTTTCCCTGCTCCCTGCCAGGTGTCAGGTTATTTGTTTCAGTGTTTTTTGCAGGAACCACTGATGGGGGTACACTTCCCCAGAGGGCTTGCCCTCAATGCCAGGCACCCTCCTCTCCTGTTACAGTCCTTCAGAAGAAGTGGCAAGAGCTCAGCATTTGTGAATTCTTACAGAATATCCCCAATGGCTCTGAAATTTTAGCACAGTCTCCCCCCTCTCCCCCTCAGTTCTTTTGAGCATCTCAAGATTTAGATTGTGAGGTCTAGACGAACTTGAAAGCACCATATTTATTTAGAAAGTATGCGTTAACCTGGTGCTTTGAACTTGGTTGGAGGGCTTGTTTGTTTTCAGTGTTATATTAGTTACATAAATCTCTTTTTTATGTTTCTGCATGAAAACTTTGCTGTCGACCAAGACTGTATACAAAGACTGAATCACTTCCTTTGAGGCATACTATGTTAAAACATGGGATGAGTGTCTGAGATCTCCATTTTGTGGCAAAAAGCTAAAATAAAGAAATCTTCCAAGAGCAGCTGGCAGAAAATATTTGTAATGAGAGCTGCCAACTACTAGAGGAAAGTGGCTTATTTATACAGGGGCACCACTGAGACAGACTGAAGAGACAGACTGCGTTGGATTTAGAAAATGAAAATCACCCAAGTGGACAAGGCTGTAAAAACTATATAATATAAAAAATGGATCTTGTAATGCAGCAGCACCTGCATCTGGCAATCTCATTCATGCCTTCTGCAGGAGATAAACCTTCTTGCTCTATCAAATAAACCCCATAATTACATTGCTTAAGTAGGATATTAAGTGGCATCATATTAAGCCATTACATGACCCTTGTCATCATCAGCCCTGCCAGGCAGTGAGGAGAGCTGTTGCTCCCTGCTGATTACTCTGGGTATCTGTTTAAACATACTGTGGTAATTAGAAACATCTAAATAAAGCACTGTCCAAGGATTACGAGGGCTGAATGAAGAAACCTTTCTTTCTGGTGGCTACAATGCCCTTACCTGCTGTTGTTGTGTGTGCACTCACATCCTTGCCAACGTCCCTCATTTGATATGATCCAAAGCTCTGCGAGGTAAGAAAGCAAAGAGGTTCAAAAGCAGCATCCTTTTCCTCCTCTGATTGATAGAGCCTCTGCCACTGGCAAAAAGGATTTTTCCACAGGGCTTGAAAGCCAAATGTGCTAATTCCTCCTGCTTTACTCCTTTATGCCTTTATCTGAAGGGAAACCTGCAGGTTTCAGATGCCAGCTTCATTCTAGGCATCCTTCCTAATTACCTGAACTGCCATTGTTATATGCAGCACTTATATTGATCACTATCATGAATGTTGCCTTTCTAATATCCAGTGAGTGTGAATCAAACTGTGTCACAGATGTGGATTTCAATCAAAAGGTATATCTGAGTGCACCCCACAGATTACCCTTCCTTATAGTAACTATAGCTGAATCAGAAAGAAAAAACTCACTCAAGTTCCTGGTCTTTAGTTGTCATCATCTAAGATAATATGATTAGCTCGGGAACACTACAGGGCATCTAGTCCTGGAAAAAATTTCAGCTTTGGGTGGGAGAAACCCCTTGCAGATCATGAAAGGTGTTTGGGAACATGCTTCCAGACTGGATTGCCTCCCAGATTTAGGAAACAGATGGCCTAGAAAGGTCTGCGTTCATTTTTCAAAGCACCTATTTTAGCATTTGCCTTTCACTTAATTTTGTTTCAAGAGAACTTTTTTCCCTTTCCACAGGAAAACCACCACAAAAGGATTTCCAGCTCTGTGCTGTGCTGCCATCCCTGCCTCTCTCTCACTCTCAGGATTTACCACTCCAATGCCTGGGCTCAGATGCTGCTGTGCTTTTTATCAACTGCAAAAATGGCACACAAGCAAGCTCACAAACAAGCTGTACTTCATGCCACTGCCAAGTAATTACAGTGGTAGACACAGTTTGTAATGATGCTTAATGGAAAAGAAAAAGTCAGATATACCAATGACCTTTGTCAAAAGGGAGATTTAAAGATTTTAAGATATTGAGGAGAAATTGAAGTTGTCCCCCTCAATCACAAAGGCAGCCTTATATTTTATAGCCAAGGGCCAAATTATCGTGGGTTGAGAAATGACAATAATGCAATTGATTTTGCCTGAATTATTTGACACAGTCATGTGAAAAGAGCTTGTCTGAGAATAATTTTGATCTATTTAATGCATTGCCTGCTAACAACCTATTTCATTTCTCCCCTCTTTCAAGACTGTGTTGTATCCCAGGTCGAGGGGATCCAGTTCTAGCTATCAGATGGTCCAAACCATATGTTTCCAGGTCTTGCACTGGGGTCTTGCCCCCAGTCTGTAGTGCCCCCAGACAGCACTACAGACTGGGGGCAAGAATGGCTGGGAAGCTCCCTGGTGGAAAAGGACCTGGAGGTGCTGGTCAGCAGCTGCTGAACATGAGCCAGGGTGTGACCAGGTGGCCAAGAAGGCCAAAGGCATCCTGGCCTGTATCAGCAATGGTGTGGCCAGCAGGACCAGGGCAGGGATTGTCCCCTTGTACTCAGCACTGGTGAGGCCACACCTCAAATCCTGTGTTCAGTTCTAGGCCTTTCAAATCAGGAGGAACATTGAGGTGCTGGAGCCTGTCCAGAGAAGGGTAGGGGAGCTGGTAAAGGGTCTGGAGCACAAGTCCTGTGAGGAGTGTCTGAGGGAGCTGGAGGTGTTTAGCCTGGAGAAAACGAAGCTCAGGGGAGACCTTGTCACTCTCTACATCCACCTGAAAGGAGGTTGTGTTGAAGTGGGGGTTGACCTCCCAAGTAACAAATGACAGGACAGGAGGAAACAACCTTAGATGGTGCCAGTCAAGATTTATATTGGATATTAGGAAAACTTTCTTCACCAAAAGGGTTGCAAGGCATTTGAATGGGCTGCCTAGGGAAGTGGTGCAATCGCCATCTCTGGAGACATTCAAAAAACATGTGGATATGGCACCCAGGGACATGGCTTAGTAGTGAACGTAAGGGTGCAAGGGTAATGGTTTGACTTGATAAACTTTAAGGTCTTTTCCAGTCTTACCAATTCTATGATTCTGTGAAATAAAAAACTGCAGCATTTGTCCAGTATTTCCCCCTGCATACAGAATGCATCTTTTGTGCCACACCCCACAAAGGCTTCTCAGTTCCTGGCCATGTAATATATCCACATAATTGTGTAGATACTGCACACTCCCAGGCAGCTGCAGGGTGTGGGGGTGTGTGAACACCAGGTTATCTGGTAATCCTCTGACCTTTTTAGACCAGAATAGCTGTTCCAATACAAACAAACTGCAATAGCTGCTCTGGAAGGTGGCTTTGCTTTCCCGAAAAAGATTATTTCTTATGAATAATCACTGCCCTCTGGAAATACAGCAGCTTTCCTTCAACTAGCATGACCTAGTGAGAACTACTCCCAAGCAGCTATTGGGAAATGATGTATTCTGTAACAGTTATTATAGCAAATTTGCTCAGGTAGAGAAGGTCAGGAGAGGTGTTGACTAGAAATGCTCTTGGACCAACTTGCCCAGAGGTTAAGGAGAAATAAGGAGCAGAATGGAAAATTTTACTTAAGCAGGCTCAAAATTGATGCTGGAAAAAAATGCAAAGTCTATTTTTGTCTCTTGTCATCTGTGCCTCAATCACAGTATAGAATTACTCTGGTCCAGTGCCTGCCTGCCCAGGGAAAGGCCCATAGTCATTCCACCTCCAGGGTTTCCATTAGCACAGCAGTTACACTGTCATTTGGGCAGAAGGCCCGAGTCAAAGCACTGCTTCATTTGATCTGCATCTGTCCTAAAGTAATATCCCTCTGCCCTTTCCATCCTGTTTCCCTCTGAGGAAGCAGACTGCTGTTTTTGTGAGGAATGACTGCCTCCATTGGACAGCAGAACACTTTGGAGCAATCACGCTAAGTAGGCAGCACTGCTGCTATGAATTACTGCCTATAGCACTTGATGGTGACCTCCCTACTTTCTTTTTCCATTTCATATGAGGACCTAGAAAGGAATGGCACCTTTGTCTGCATCGTAATCATTCAAATACTATGCCTTTCAGTGATTCTTTCAAGGCAGCAGAAAGCAATTTTGTTGAAAAAGGAAAATGCTTGAATAACATGGATCCTACTCTCCCCTTGTGTTTGGCATGGTGGAATTTAGAGGCAGCCCCTTTCAATCCATGGGATTGAAAATTTGGCATTCTGGAGGTCCCTGTTCAAAATTGTCTCTTCTTTTACCACCAAATTTAACTGTCAGGGTATCTGGTTACTATTTCATATAACCTAAAGAAATTTATGGATCTGATATTGTAAGATTAAAAGATGGCTGCTTTTACTTCTGCTGGCATTTTCACACACTTCCCCCAGTCTGCATGTCTTTTAAGATAAGAAAAGGCCCCAGCCTTTCTCCCTTTTCTCCCCCAAGGGAGATTGCCATCCTCTGCCAACCAAAGAAAGACAAAATTTTGAGGCTTATTTGTTTATATTTTCTGCTGTAGTACCCTGGGAAACCATAAACCAAACAGTGTGCACATCCCTGTAAAGCCTTCCAATTAAAATATCTTGATTTGCAAATATCATTCTTAGACAAGGAAAATGTTGAATAGTTTTAGTTTCTTTAAAACCTAGGATTCTAATTTAGGAATGAAGAACGGTTATCTCAATCGTTTTGCTTTGTAAGATAGGTGAGAGGGATATTATTGGGGGAGTATTTGTTCTGAACGACCTAATGTTTCCTTTAAGGGAGAAAGGATGCTCGGCTCTGGAGTGTCGAGTTCTGTTTAGCTATTGCTAATGATAATAGTGACCTCTTGTGGATATTTCTAGAATCTTTTCTAATTTAAGTTATTTTAACCTGGTGGTAGTTTGGGATCTGGTTTTCGTCATTCCTAATGCATTTGTAACTTAATAAAAGAATAAACAATTTCTCCCTATTACTGGACCACTGATTTCAGTGTGCCAGATCTTTAAGTTAGAAAGGAAAATAGTACATATATTGAACTGGAAGAGAGTTGTTTTAAAAAATAAATGGATGGGCTTCAGGTTCACTAATTGTGTGCTGCTGTAACCAGAAGTCATGGACAGATTCTGGTATTTCTAATTAAAGATGTTACATCTGTTTGAGCAAAACCAGTCAGTAGTAACTGCACCTGGGCTAACAAATTTTTCTTTTGCCACAAAAGGTGATTTCGGACTAGTGTCACGGGATGTCCTATACCATACCTCT
The DNA here is from genome assembly GCA_025920805.1 of Petroica traversi. Lineage (NCBI taxonomy): Eukaryota > Metazoa > Chordata > Aves > Passeriformes > Petroicidae > Petroica > Petroica traversi. The sequence continues at coordinate 2,866,811 of JAHLSL010000014.1, read as the reverse complement.
CTTTTTGGTTTCCTACTGCATGTTGTGCCTCTCTGTAGTGGGCTTAGCCCTGGTTTGGTTTCCCAAAGCCATGGGCAGACGCGTGGTCTGCAGTCAGCATTCATCAGCGTTTGAACCCAGCCTGAGCTTCATCCAAAGCAGCTGGGTCTCATCCTCTCTCTGCTAAAGGGGCTGCTAGGTTTTTGCAGAAAGATAGGATGAATAAACACAGGACATGACTATCTCTTTCACTGAAACACAGAATGGTTTGGGTTGGGAGGGACCTTAAAGATCATCTGGTTCCAAGCCCCCTGCTGAGGGGGACACTTTCCACGAGACCAGGTTGTTCAGAGTCCCATCCAACCTGGCCTTGAACACTTCAGGGATGGGGATCCACAGCTTCCCTGGGCAGCCTGTTCCAGTGTCTCAGCACCCTCACACGAAAGAATTTCTTCCTAATATCTAATCTAAATGCACTCCCTGTCAGTTGGAAGCCATTCCCCCTTGTCACCACATGCCCTTGCAGCTCTCTTGCAGGCCACTTCAGGTACTGGAAAACTGCAATTTGGTCACCCCAAAGCCTTTTCTTTTCCAGGCTGAACAAACCCAGCTCTCTCAGCCTTTCCTCATAGGAGAGGTGATCCATGTCTCAAGTTGAAAAGGCATTATGTGACTGGAGATGGGGAAAAAATACCTAGTGGTTTTTTTCCCAAGGACTAGTCTTGGGAGAAGTCCTTCCTGCTCAATAATTCCTGAGGTTTACATAAGTGTTTTACAAAGCTGAAAGACATTGGCACAGGGGAGGAAAAGGATAATGTGACTGAACAGCCCCAAGACTGGAATGGAAATGAATAATGCAAAATACATTTTGGAAGTAACAACAAAAATTATCTGGAAGAAATATCTGGATTATGCTAAAAGGAGAGAAAGAAAGAGTGAGCTTATGATGATCCATCAATGGCACTGGGATCCATTAAGGAAAAGATTCAGTCTTGAGAAGGGGGTGTTCCATCCAAGTGGGGAAATATTGGAATAAAATACAGCGTGCATTTCTAGGCATCTATATTAAAGACACAGCAACTTGAAAGATGGTCTAATGAAGAGATGGGCTACTTTGACCATCAGAGAAGAGGATGAAGCTATCCTGCTCCTGCCAGCAAAAGGAGAAGAAAGTTATGATTATTCTGCACAGCTCCAGTTGGGCTAGAGGATGTGGAAGGGGAAATCTTCAGAGCTCACACCAAATATGAGCCCAGAAGCTTTTGCAGTCTTTGCTTTGACCAATCAGTATCTGCAGTAGGTGAACTATTAAAGTCCCACCACAATTTAAGGAGCCTGAAGGGACTGCAAACAGAATGATGTGAAGCAAAAGGAAGAATAAACACCCCTTCCATATACATCTTGGGATAGACATAAGCAACAACTTACATTTACGTGAGAAAACAATCTGCTCCATGAAGAGCAAATAAAAAGGAGCAGACACTTGGCTGAAATGAGCATTCATTAGAAATGTGAACCAGGGTTTGTTAATGGACTTTTGGAAGATTATGTCAGTCGCAGGTATTAGCCAGAATGGTGACTGAATGATGCCAACTTTACACAATAATCTCATATTCAGAGGACTTACAGCAGAGGATAGGAGACAGAGCAAGTTTTGCAAAGTGGCGCCGTAGTTGCTTTCTTTATCCAGGAACCATTTATTTTAAAAAATAACATAATTCTCCCCCTCCCCCCCAAAAAAAAAACCCCAAACTATGTCATGTTTTAAAAATGGGAAGGGAAAACCCCCAGAAGATTAGCTTCCTGATGTTGACTGTCCCCTGTAGCTTCTTTTCAGGATGCTGTGAGATTTAATGTACTGGTAACAAATTTTTAATTTTCTGTGCTTATACAGTTAATTTATAGTAAAAACACCACCTTTATAGAAATATATATTCAGTAAAGCAGATAGCTGATAAACAGCCTAACCACAACATACTCATATTATTTTTTGTACACATTGTACTGAGCACCGTGAAACTGGGACACACATTACTTAAAGCATTACCCCAGGAAACCATATTCCATTACCATTTCACATGGGGGAGGAAGGGGAAAAAAACACTGGTCATTTTGCTTGTTTTCCTTTTGCTGTAATTATATCTTAAGAGTCATCATTTAATATGATTTCCACATTTCCATAGGTCTCAAAACCTCTTTCTTGAGTTTCAGACTGGCAACAGCACAGCCAGGGGTCAGCATTTCACCTAGGCAATGACACTGTCCCCACAGCCTTTGAGCTCTCTTGTCATTAATCCAGGTCTCTGGCCTTCAGATGTTTAATTACCTTTCTTTGAATTGATGCATGGTCATTTACAGCAACGAAATTATCCTCTTGGCCAGTGTCTGAGACATGGGGTTCTCCTCGGAGCTGAAGCACAGCATCCCTGTGATTCCTGGGCGAAATTGCTCTGGCAGCACGGGGCCAGCACCAGGGTGCTGCACCCCAGGCAACACACAATTGTCAGAGAAGCACCACCATGTTCCACAGCTCAGCAAAAGGATGAGGGGAAACCCATGCTAGTCTGGGTAAGGGGGCAGGAGGGGCACAATGGCAGGATGGCCAAGTTCCTGCCTGGAAGCCTGCAAGAATAAAAGCAATCTTGAATTAGTCTCAAGTCCAGAGGGCAAACACTGCTCTGGTCACACTTGGGCAGAGCAACAGCCAGACCCCTGCAGTGTACTGTAGGATTAGTCATGCTCTGAGGGAACAAGACAACACAGCAGATAAATACTAAAACAAGTCATTCCCAGGGCTCTCAGAACCAACTGTCTGATTTTCTCAATATTTGTTTCTCCTGCTTGATCAATAATCTCTAAAAATGCAGATTTTTCCTTAGCAGGAACAGGAATTGGAAGTAGTGTCTCTGTCCTCCGCTTGGCCACCACTTCTCACTAAAGTTACAAGAACTGAGGCTTCTCTCTTGCTGGGAAATCTTGCTGAAATTACCAAGCAGCTTAAAATTTTGTGGAGGGAAGGACTGTTGCTCCAGCTATGAGACCTTACAGAGTCCCACTGTGGTTGTCTGAGCTGGCGGCAGCACTTGGAGCCCTCTAGAAAGATGGGAAGGATTACTTCATGTTTTATGTGCTCTGGGTATATTTTAACCACAATAATAAGCAGTGGTTGCAACACAACACTGTCTCTGTCAGTGGTTGTCATGGTTCAGTCCCAGCAGTCTGCAGGGGCAGGATAATGTAATTACCTCCCAGCAGCTCTTGGGAGAGGTGACTGGTTTCAGTCATCTTGTACTGGTGTGCCTGACAACAAAGGGACAACCTTGCACCCAGGCAGGGGATTCTATCTAAAAATTTAGCAAGAGAAATGAAGCATTAAAAGGAGTCTCAGTGCCTCTTCCCAGAAGCAATAAGGAACCAAGTTTCTCTAAGCAGGATGTGTGGATGCAAACAGGTTCACAGGGCTCTTCCTACACTCCTTCTGGGAACTTGCAGGGAACTCCCAGGAGTAAAGATACTTTCCCCAAAGTACAAATATTATATGAAAACTCCCAGAGGGGTGCAGAACATACAAGAAATAATTGTCTGCACAATTTTGCCTAGAAAAAATACTTGCACCTGTACAGCCCTGGAAGGCATAAAGTTATTGTCAAGAACAGAGTTGATGGGGCATGGCAAGGCACAGAGGATTGCTTAGGGCCCTTCTCCACGTCAGGGTCAGGGTGAAGCCCTTGGGCTGGCTCCGTGCAGCACAGGCAGCTGCCTTTTTGCCTGGGCAAGAGCCAAGAGGTGAGTGGAGGTGAGAGAAGATAGGGTGACAAGTCACCTGGTGTTCCTGTCAGACATTATGCAATGAGGGGAGCTGGGTAACCAGTGGTAACCAAAATAAAGGTTTTGTGTGCTTGCTGTGTATCACGGCTCAACCCCAGGCAGCAACTCAGCACCACACAGCCACTCACTGCCTTCTCCCTGCTGGGATGGGGGTGAGAATTGGGAGGGTGGAAGTGGGAGAAATTGTGGGTTCAGATGAAGACAGGTAAAGCAAAAACCACACACATCAGCAAAGTGAAGCGAGGAATTCATCCACCCCTTCCCACAGACAAGCAGGGGTTCAGTCAGCTCTAGAAAAGCAGGCCCACATCACACATAATGGTCGCTTGGGAAGGCAAATACATCACTGTGAACTTCCCCCCTTTCTACTTCTCCTTCTTCCCCCAGATTTATATCCTGTGTCCATAGGGTGTGGGATACCCCTTTGGTCAGTTTGGGTCAGCTGTCCTTGCTGTGTCCCCTTACAGCCTCTAGTGCACCCCAGACTGTTCATTGGTGGGGTGAGGAGCAGAAAAGGCCTTGTCTGTGTAAGCACAGCTCAGCTTCAGTTAAAACATCTCTGCATTACCACTGTTTCCAGCACAAATCCAAAACAAATGAGCTACTGCAAAGAAAACCAACTCTATCCCAGCCCAGACCAGCACACCATAACAACAGGTACACACAACTCTGTGACCTCCTCGTTGTCCAGGAGGGGCTGAGTGAGTGATGGAGTGCAGTGAGTCAGGCTGGGATGTCAATGAGGTGGCTTAGCAAAAACACCCAAGTTCTGGCTTCTTTTCAGGCTCCCTCTGCTCCCCTCCATACCCTCAAACTGCTTTGTATCCCAGTACAGGAAAGAGACAGACAGACAGAAAAGGTGCAGGCAAAGGAGAACAGGGAAACTCAGCAAAAGGCTGCTAGACTTAGAAGTTTTCAGAAAGAAAGCATTTTGATGAACCATAGAATAATAGAATGTTTTAGGTTGGAGATCACCTTTAAGGTCAACATGCCTCTTACCCAGCACGGCCAAGTTCACCACTAAACCATGTCCCCAAGTACCACATCTGCTGGTCTTTCAAATTCCTCCAGGGATGGCAACTCTACCACTTCCCTGCCCAGCTTTCCCTGGACAGCATTTTTCAATGCTTGACAACGCTTTCAGTGAAGAAATTTTTCCTAATATAAACCTCCCTTGATGCAAACTGTTTTTCCTTGCCTTATTACTTGAGAGAAGATGCCAACCTCCACTTCACCACAAGTTCTTTCCAAGTAGCTGTAGAGACAGTGTAGAGGGAGAGTAGAGCTGAAGAGGCTCCGAGCCTCCCTTTCTCCAGGCTAAATAACACCAGCTCCCTCAGCCACCCCTCATAGGACTATTCTCTTGATGAGGCTGAGTCATTCAGGCTTATAGTAGTGAAGGCTGATCTTTAGAAATTAGAGAAGGGACCTAAATGACAGATTAAGCCTGGGCTCTCTGGTCAGATAAAGCTCTAGCAGTGCAGCAGAAATGGTAAAAAAAAAAAAAAAAAAACATAGATCACTGGCTTGGAGGAACATCCCTTTCCTTGTTCAGCTCCTGATGCCTCCTGTTGGTGCCCCTTAATTTCCTCTATTGGAAGAAATTATGAGATGTAAAGGCCACCTGCTCATGGCTTCTTCCAAAAATCTGCCTTCACTAGCCCGTCCTCCTCCACCTGAGCCCCCCCAGAGACCAAGTTCCTATTATTTAACTTCAATCTTTCAGTGCAAGAACTAAGGAGTGCAAAGTAAGATCCTAGTCCAAAATGAAAAGCAGTCCTTTACACACCCTCCAGTCAGCCTGTGGACATCCTCACCAAACAAGTCTGAGGGTTCAAAATGGTGCCATAAAAAATAAAGATGTGAGATGTACTGAGGCTCTGGAACGCACAGACATCACATCTGGCTTAGGAAGTCTCTTCAGTGCTAGAGGCTGAGAGATCAACTATTAGTATTTCCCTGTACTCCAGATAATGTTGCACCCTTGTCCTCCCCAACTCCTCAAATCTGTACAGTTCAGGAACCATTCCCAACAGGTAGTTTGTGAGTAGCTGCATATTTTGGGTGGGAAAGAGGATCCAGCACTGCAGACACACACATTTGTTCTGTGCCAAGCAGTGCCTGTGCCAGAGAACAGTCTCACACGTAGCATATAAACAGAGGCAGAGCCAGAAACGTCCCTGCTTTCCCTCTGCTCTCTCTCCCACCTGGAATGAATGGAGGTAAAGTGACAGAGCCCCTGGCTGCTGCTGCCAAAGCCCCGTGCTCCCCTCCTGGCTGGAGAGTTTTGATTTGCAGTGCGTGTTCCTCGGCTCCTGCCCAAGCCCAGCGTGTCGGACGTGAGCCCTGAGCTCCTGTTCCAGGAGCAGCTCCAAAACAATACGTGCTTGCAAGCAAGCCCACTCCCCACTCGGGGACATGACTCAAACAAGAGCTCAGAAATATTTAACTCCTCTGTGCCAAGAGGATTTTCCAGCACCAGGCACAGAAGGAACAGAGTGCTGAGCAAAAGGCAAACTGCAATCTGCAGCTGTCTGTCTAGAGGGGAACAGATATTGCTGCTAAAAAAAAGGATGTAAACCCAGGCTGTCTTACAACTGGAAGAGCATCAACTCTTACCAATGCTTTAGTACACGTTCTCCAAGAGGAATTACCTCTTACTACTCTCAACAATAAAATGAAGAAGCCTCTGTGCTGCAGAATTAGCAAATACTGAAAATATTTGAAAAGGTCTGGCCAAAGTGGGCACTTAGGCAGAGTCAATTGCTGCAAAGTAAACAAGAAAATTACTTTTTTGAAAGCACCATCTGGTAAGGAGGCACCTCTGTGAAATGAGAGGCTTGTGATTCAGATGGAGTTCTGAACGCAACCTTGTAACTATCTACACAGCAAACAAAACACTTCAGTGTGAAGAGTGGGAGGCACATTTTTTTACAGTTCCTTTATTTAGGATCGATTTGGGCCTCTCTAAGCAACACAAAACATACCAGAAATAACAGAAGTTCTGAGTCTAGACAAAACAACATAAAAATGAGGGAAAATGGAAGATTTTTATGCACAATTAATCTGAGGAATATGTTGATACACTGGCACTGAGGTCACAATATTGCAGGATAATAGAAGGAATCAATTGTTTTTTATGAATGCCACAATTATGCCACATTACTTGCTCAAATTCAGAGCCTCCCTCAAATTCTATATATAGATTTGGAAAACAAAAATCTTTCCAGGATATATAGAAGACTCAAACTGAGGGAATTGGGAGAAACATCTTGACAGATTAATTTTTCCCATTCAAGTGTCTGGTAGTACTTGATATTGAGAAGGACCATTAGACTACTTGGAAAATTATCCAATTCTTATGGAAAATTTCTTCTGCCTGGGTGCGAAATGAGCTTAATCCTGAGTAAACCTGGTGTGGGGACACAGAATTGATTCACAACAGCGAGCAAGGGAGAATAAAAACTAAGTCTAGAGTAACTTCCTATCTTCCAAACAGTTTTTCTGCAAACACACATAAGCTTTGGGAACACTGCACCTTAAGCAAACCAGGTGGATACTTCAGTATTGGCCTTTCCTCTGGAATTACTGTGGTCCCACCACAGAGCTCAGTGCCTGAGGTTTGGGTGCTCCCTCATGTGCCCTCCTGCCCTCCACTTCCAGCAGAGGTCAAGCTAAAAAGGAACCAGGAGGAGGGGGAAATTACATACTCAGTGATTTCTGGTTCAGGGTAGGTAACTTCTGTTTCCTTTGAATACCTCTAATTGCATCTCGGTCTCCAGTGGCAAATGGGATTTGGGACTACAGAACAAAGCTTCACAAATTTACTTAAAAAGGTGGTCTGGAGGTGCTCCACATGAAGAAGCACCTCTTGATGTGCCTGTAGAGAACAATGTCCTTTCCACAGTGTTTCTCTAAGTATGGGCAGGGCTCCAGGCAGCTGCATGAAGGTACCAGGAATGAAGTCACTGATGCAGCTTAGGCTCTGGTGGCATGTACTTGAGTGGCAGAAACCAAATTTACTTTCACAGTTTTATTACACCTCTCAATACACCTGTTCTCTATAACACACATCATCACTGGTGGTTTAACTGCAGCTGATGAAAGGCATGTTGGTGGCAGGTTCAGATCTCCATGCAGCATCATGGTGATAGAACACAGAGGGAATGGGGAAATCACACTGGGGCTGGGACCTTGCTGAGTGCACTTCCATTCAGACAACTGATGATCTTCCTCCTCCTGCCCAAGCCATGTAATTTCAGATGAAAGAAAATAAAGCTGGCAAGTAGCAGTTGGGCATTTTCTGATACCATGGCTACTTAGCCACAGCAACTCTGTGTTCTCTTAGCCAACAAGGGCAGCCAGCCAGCTCTGTGAGGTGCCTCAGCCACCAGCACAAAACATCCTGATCCACTTGCTCCAGGGCAGGGCCGAGCTTGAAGCTGGATATATCTCCACTTATGATGATGGACACTATTTCCTCCTTCTGCTTTAAAAGAATCTTTCTTTCCCTACTATATCTACTCTGATTTAAGAAGTCCTGCTGCCTGAAACTGCGCTCTTTCTCCAGCTTTGGCCAAAGAACTGGCAACTGAAGCCACCAGACAACAAAAGCTTCCTGGGCTTTTGGTTTATTTACCTTTTATCTCTTTCCTCCCTTGAAAAGAAAGCCTGTGGGTCAGGAAAGGAAGAAGATGTGACAAGAAGGGGCAAGGAACCACAGGCAGGATTCAGGATGATGGGCAGTGAGTTTCCTGAGGGCTTCATGAGCTGAACTGAGAGTTGGATTTTATGATGTTGTGAACAGAAGAGGTTGATGGGCTGAAGGGGCTACAGACAAGTGCCTCCCTTTGGCTTTTGCTGTGGTTAAAGACAAATCATGCTCCTGGTCACTTGCTGTGTACCATTCCCAATATGCCATCCTCAGGTCTGCATGGACACAGGACTATAAAATTCCAGGTCTGCCTCTGGAGTATACCAGGTAGGGAAAAGGGGACCAGAGTTGTTTCTCTAAGTTGGTCTGTAATGAGGTTAACTGGCCTCACTGCAACAAAAGCTTCTGTGTTCAAAATCCAGGTCCTCCCAGGAGCAGGGCTCCAATATGGCTGTTGCACAAAAAGAGCAGCAGATGTTGATGAGAAAAAACGTAAGCAATATCTACAAGTGAAGACATTTCTTCCATGGATGCATGAAGTCCCAAATTTAGCAGACAAGGCAGAACCCCACATATGGCAGAACAGAGCTATAAAAGTTGTCAGCAAGTGATATTCATCTCGATTTAGAAACAACTTGTTCCTACCATGTAATGTAAATGCAATGGAAAACATGCTTGTCTTTTAGCTGCAAGTGGAGTAGGCACAGTCATTAGAGAAACTAAGCAAAGTGCTGGCACGGATTCACTTTCTTTTTATTCTTTTTTGCACCTGATAGTAGCAGATTTTCTCCCCTTCTTTCTTATTCTATGATTCAATAGCTAACAGCTTCAAGCAAGTGCTGTTGGGCAGAGTTAAGCACCATTATTTTTGGTTTCTGGTTTGATTAGAGTGATGCAAGACAACAGACTACTTAGGTTTCCACACTCTAAGAATGGCATTACTCAGGGAAGCAGGCACAGGCTGAGATGCTGCCTTTCCAGGGCTGGGTATCTATCTACTAGCAAAGGACATGCAGAAAAAGGGGGGGGGGAAAGCACTATTTACTAACTCCATGCAATTACTTTCCCTCTGTTGTCCTCAAGTCTTGAGGAGCATGAGGATCTGGGTAATAAAAGGAAACCATGATAACCTCCTTTCTTCAGTGAAAGTAATTTTGTTTCAAGAATGCTGATGTCCAGAGTATTGAAAAAGCTCAAGCAGCATTTACAGACACTCCCACACACACTTGCAACCTCAAAGAGCAGTCCTGTAGCTGATGATTGTGTGCTCAGACTTTCAGTGAATACAGACACAAAGGTCAGTCCATCCAACACCAAAAGGAGAAAAAAAGGGCTAGTATTTACAAAACAAAAAAAACCAAACAAACAAAAAAAAAGCCTTCACAGCAGTTTTGTTCCACATTAGCTGGCAGGAAGATGTAACTGAGGAATGCATTATGCTCTCCACAATCTGGCTTGGCTTTTGCCTTCGCACAACCCTATTTTAGAAGAGAATATCCTGAGTTGGAAGAAACCCATGAGGATCATCAAAATTTTGCTGCTGACCAGTGTCCCTCCCCCAGTACACTGGTGCTGGCCATGTCCAGTTGCCTTGTTCTGGAACATTACCTCCCTCACAGCACCCTGAAGGTATTTTATTTCACTGGGCTTAGACAATAAAGCATTTGTTGCTCTTCACTGCAACCATTTATTTTTTAGAGCTTAGTCCATTGAGCCAGTCAGGTCGTGCTTAGGGCTACAAAATCCAGTAAGTGACAAAAGGAAGAGCCCACTTCATAATCATACCACCACTTTGTCACAACCCACTCCTGAGGAAGCTAAAGGTTCATCTTCCCCATTGGATCCCTACTGAGGGGCCCCTCAACTCATCCAGCCCCCCATATTTGGAGGTCCTCCAGCCCTGCTTTAAATCTACCCCTCATATTCACACCCAGAGCTGGTCTGCCCTGGGTGCCCAGCAAACCCCACTGTGCCACAACCTCTGCAGCCTTCCCCACCTCCTCGCACTGGGGCTAAAACAGTTGCCATGCAACTTATGAAACCCAAAAATCTAACCACTGCCTCTGGGATGCCATTTGCTTCTTAAAGCCTCATCAGGCCAATTCTCAGCCCTTGGGCTCCTGTCAGGAAAATCAAAGTATCACCCCCCTTCTGCCAGCAGCATATCAGTGGCTTGTTTTGTTCAGACTGTATTCACCTCAGCTCCAGCTCTTAGTCCTCACAGATTAAGCTTTCCCCATGAACTCACACTCTTATAAATTCAACCTGGTTTATTCCAAATATCACATAAATTAAACACATTTCCCATGAATATTGCAAATACACATGAAATGAACACTGCAATTTTTAAAAAAAGTTTTGGCTTTGTTTATGCAACAAGAAGTGCCAAATGTGGTTAGAACATGAACTTCTCCTGTATTTACTAGATACAAAAAGGTGCAGATTAATAATTTATATTTATACATATATACACACTCCATTTCATTTCTAGCTTTAAAACAGTAAAAAAATGGTTTCAAGTTTATCTACATTAAACATACTCATTTACATCTGGTCAGAAGCCCCAGATAAGAGTTGATACAATCATTTCACAACTGCAAAATTAAGGCGCTACCAAAATACCAGTTCCACTAGTGTAAAATGTAACAGGAATAGAGTGTACAGCTTTCTATTTATCAATTTAAAAGTGGACTGGAGAACAAGGAAAAAGGAGCAGTAAGAAACATGACAAGTTCTACAGGTTAGAAGTACAAAGAGATCTTGATGACTATCAAATGAACATATTAAAATACAGTAGATAAAAGGCCTCAGTGGCAAACAATTAGTATGCTTCTGAAAGACAAAAAAGGTTAAAATATATATATATCATTTTGTAGCTTGAAATTTTACAGGTGAACAACAGGTGTAGAGGTAGAGGGATTTTTTTTTTTTCTTTTTGGCCTCTTTACGATGTATAAAGAAGGGCCACATTCACCACAGTGAAAAGACTCATCATATATCCCAGCATCCTTGCTTGGACAGCAAGCAAGAAAAGTGTAATGAGCTAGAAAGGCAACAAATCCTGTCTATCTCTTCCAGGAGCTCAGCTCCAACGCTTCCACATGTACCTTGGCAACAAGTTACACCTAAGCACAGACTGGCTGTAACGTGGACATTTCCTCTAGAGAGCAACGAGACAGCTTTTCCCGTGAGGTACTACTGGATGCTGCAGATATTCTATGGCAGAGGTGATTTGGTAAAAATGAAACTGGTACTTTCCCTCAGAAAGGAAGTACCACAGGGCAGTGGTGATTTTATTTATTTATTAAAGCTTTGCTATTTGATCAGCATTCAATGTTTTGGAAGAAATGTCAGCTTTGGGCTGCGAATATTATTATTTGCATCCATACACAGACAATTCCTTTGTTGTTATCATTTATCCAAAACATCAGTCACTGAAATATTCACAAACTGCTTTAAACCTTGACTAAAAAAAAATCCCTCTACAGTTCAGCTTTCTTTTCAATAACAATCACTCTGTTAACTATGCAGGCCTTCATGAACACAGTAATGTCACTTGCCATGTAGAATGTCTTTACACATTACAAAACAGCAGTAAACAACCTCTCATTTCATAGGGTTTTCTGTCAGAAGTACCTCAAAAGTAGATATCTTGAAAAAATCACTTTTGCAGAGAAGAATATTAACATTAACATTTACTGAGGCAAAGCCAAGAAGACACTAACTAGCACCTTGATATTTTTTTTCTTAAATGCACTCCTATCTGTAAAATTAAGCACATATAAGATCAGGGACCAGCAATATACAAATACCATCAGCATCCTTTTCCAGCTAAACTAGTAATACTCAAAACTAGGCCAGACACACAAACAAGCAAGATGAATGAGTCTTGAAGAAATACACAGCATGGAAAGGAATGGGAAGAACAGGAAGCTGAACAGAAAGGATTGCGAGATCAAATACAGTCCATCTTCTGGTCCGAGAATTAGTTTGTGAAATCACCCTTCAGTAGCTCAGCTCTCAGTGGGCTGAAGATCTACTGAATTCTGACGTTTCCTCCCCACAAATACAACAGTTCTTTTATACTTCAGAGAATTCCTCTTCATCATCTTCAAATCCTGGAGGAAATGCATTCAACTTGAATTTTGAGTATTTTGGTGGTGGTAGCAGAACTTGCAGAAGGCTACTGTAGAGGTTATGACATCATTGGTTGTACGTTATGCACTTCACAATTCAGAGAATATACTTACAAACTACTTAAATAGAAAAGGCGTGTTCAAGGTAGAGGCAGTTACAGTACATTCAGGGTATGTTACAGAAACCATTTGTGGTAGCCATTTGCTGAAAGGAAAAAAAACTGAAATTTTGTTTCCCAGACCACAGAGGTTATAACTACAATACCCAAAGAGAGCAGGTAATATATCTCAGTCGCTGCATTTTAATGCAGTCTTCTTCCAGAATTCGTGTACAAAGTGGAAAAAAAAAGTTTAAATACCTCTTCATTGACAAATAAGGAGAAAAGAACTAAAAAAGAAACCAGGCACTTTGACCATTTAGGTAAGCAGCCATTTCTTCTTACCAGACTTCTGCACATGAACAAGTCTTTACATTGGTCTTGCTATGCTTGCAGCACATGGAGATTCAAGTCAACTTTTTTTCCCTGTTGGTAGTATCAGTTCTAGTTATAGGAAACTGTGCCAACTGAATTGGTAACACTGAGTTATTTCATTGGCAGTTGAACATATGTTGATCATTTGACTGACAAGCAATCAATTTAATAGCTATCAAAGTTAGATATTAACAAAACAATACATAAAAAAAAATAATCAGAGACAAATGAAGGTTAACACCTGACTGAAGCTTGCATTGAGACTTGCCTTTATAGGTTCGGTTTGTGACTCCTTTCATGGTAACTGCGGACTGATTTCCATCACATACAGCAACTGGTTCTAAACTACAATACTTTTGGGTTTGAAACACGTTCAGCAGAGACCACCCCATGGTAATGGGAGGTTGGCATGACACTGCAGGAGAGAGGGAGATGGAAACCTCCCCACCTTTCCTCTTCGCTGGTTCCACTTGCAGAGCAGGCGTTCAGAGCAAACTGCAGCATGCCTCCCTCGTACTTGGGATGAAATCATTATTTCACAGCAGTGTTTATCATACTTTAGGGAGCGGCTTGGTTTGAATTTAGCAGTAAGACCGGCTAGGATTACTTTGGGCTTTCTCTTCAAAGAAACCAAAGCACATCTTTCCAAACATTTTGTATGTACTTATTCTGCTACAACATGTAAATCACAAAGGAGGGATTACCTAAGGCTACCAAATAGTGTGCTTATTCAGTAGCTATTATTCTTTCAGATAAACATCCTCAGATGCCTTGACTACAAACAGCTTAACCTGTTTTTTCCTCAGACTGTTATTTGCTGAAGATAGAGAGGGAGATGTGGGTGTATGACAGACTGCCTTCCAATTCACTAACAGAGAGTTCTGTTGGTTATAGTCCTCGTGCATACTTCTGCTGGGCAGCGTAACTCCTCTTCTGTTCACTACCTTCAAGAAAGTTTAGGAAACACCTCTTCAATCCACTGTCCAGTTTCCTCTTCCTACTGAGTGAAAATCCAGATCACATGCAGGCCAATGGCGCTACTCTAGTACTTAACTCTCTTGGCTAGAAACATCAATTCTATCAAAGTACTTCGAAGCAATTATCCACATCCATCAGCTACATTCTAAATGTAGCACAGCTCTTTAGAGGCTCAGTTTTCACCAGGACAACAGGAGAGTGTGCAAGGTTTGGTGAATACCCAGATAACAAACCAATGCAATCGATGGATGCAGGACGCAGTCAGAAAGGGCTGTTCCTTCTTGACGGAATCTTTTTAAAAATACAAAAAACAACCCCTGCCCCTTTGCCCTCCCCCAGAACAACCTGTCATGAGATGTTTTTCGGTGCCCACTCACAACACAAGTCCATGTTATCTCGGTCTCTTGCGAGTCACAAATATCAATACGCGTCTGATGGCAATCAGACGATCTTTCAGGGAGGTCATAGCCAATATAGCCAGCTGAGCTCTGTTCTCCAGAGGCAACACTGCCAAGAGCCACCAGTACCAGGCAGGACCACTGGGGTTGCTCTGCAAAAGGATGGAAAAACATGCAGTTATGTATTCACCAGCACAGCCCCATGAAGAGCATCACCTTCCTTCTCACCTTCTATTTGCTAAGAAAGTCACCACAAAACAAGCAACAATTGGACACTTAATTGCAGGTGTTCTCTTTATCTGAATACACCATTAACACTTATCTCTTCAGCTACCAAATTACACAGGTATATTGTTTACCATGCTTCATGCCAACAGACCAAAATTGGGTAAATATGTGTCTAGAACTACAGCAAAAATCAAAACTCTGTCAGAAAACAGTCTAGTGTAGAATAAAGCTGCATAAGTAGACAGGTTTCGTTACCTGTGGCTCTGGTTCTTTTCCTGGCATGGATCCAAAATGATTGAGAATTTGTGCTTTCATGTTGTCTTTAAGAGAAGTAAACCAGGCAACAGCTTGATCATAGACTGAATCATGAAGGCGGACAAGTTCTTCATATTCTGGTCCTTCAACCTTATTGTTAAGAGAAGGGAGATGGAACAAAACAGGTTTGATACCGTGGAGTCCATATGCTTCCCCAGAAGCAAACGAAGCAAAATAATGCAGTGACTACAGCTGTTCAAATGTCCTTATCTAAACCAACTGTGCCTAAGTCTCAGATTTCAAACCTGTGATGCTGGAGTCTCTTTACCCTCCCTTAGGTGTTCTGAAGTGATATTTCTTGGAGCAGTAACTGCCTCGCTAGTATCCATTCCTAAATGCTGGTGTAACAGAGGAATATG
Source organism: Petroica traversi (assembly GCA_025920805.1). NCBI lineage: Eukaryota > Metazoa > Chordata > Aves > Passeriformes > Petroicidae > Petroica > Petroica traversi. The sequence goes on along the minus strand of JAHLSL010000014.1, from coordinate 2,851,463 downwards.
CTCTCTAACCCTGGGACATATTTATCATCTCAAAGCCACAAGCTCGAGTCCCTGTCACAGAATGACCTCTGGACAGTGGTAAAACAAAACAAACACTACTGCCACCGAGCACAGAGACGGGGGGGCTACAGCACTTAAGAGACCAGCACTATTTTATAGAAGTGTTACGGCCATGGTAGGACAGCCAAGGAGAAGGAGGAGGGTAGACACCCGAGCAGGCAGGAAGCAGGGAAAGTGATGCTTTCCCAATATCAGAAACAGCCATGAAGAACACCCTCATTGAAGCAGAGTGTTTTAATTGCACAGGCCTACTATTAGCTATTAGGGTGAAAAAAAGCATAAGCAAAAACCACTACAAATTCGTGATTTGTTGGGGTGTTTTTGGGACTTTGATTCTGGATTTTTGTTTGGGGTTGTTTGGGGTTTTTTCCCCTTTAACATGTGCATATCACATAGGTGATTTCACCTATGCTGCTCACTCAGATACGCATCTGATCTAGCTGCTCTGGATGCCCTTCACAATTGAGAAGAAGCAGTTCTAGAGAGCAGTTAATCTCATCTTAAGATAAGTGTCTAAGAGCATACAGAGCAGGTGTCTTTGGACTGAGATTTTTCACCATCAGACATATCATTAGTGTAGGGCACTGAACAGACACCAGCCTCCAATGGGAGTCAAGGTAAATCTTGCTCTAATTATGAAGAGGTGGATCTCTGGCACCATCCACAAACAATGCCTGTATACCTGAGTTCCACCACTCTTCACTAGGGATTTAAACAGAGCACAGCCCTCACTCTGAGCAGACTGTCTATTGCAGCCTTTCACAGGCTGAGGCACCTCCATGAGCTCAACCTTTTGTGCCCTGGCAAACACCTGCATCACCCTGCACAGGTTAGAAAAGCACTGCTAAGGCTTTACAGACTTTCACTTCAACTGTGAGAGTGTGCTAGAGCTGCATGACCAAACTGACTTCATCAACTCGCAGGAGGTTACTGCTAAGCTCCCTGTTAATAGCTACCAAGGTTTTACAGACATGGTCTGAAGATGATCCAGAAAGTATGGCCAAAAATTCAGCCTCTGGCCAACACCCATCACAAACACCCACCTTGATGCAGGTTTACTAAGAGGACTTGTTTTTAAAAGCTACTCCCCTCTCTGCATTTCTTTGCTTTCAGTCAGCTCCAATGGACGCTTGTACAGGGCATGGTTAACTACTTGCCACTAAGAACTCATTTTCAGAGCAGACTCCCACATTTATTTGAGGACCGTTCTGTAAATGAGAGCTAGGAGAACATATGAAGTGTGCCAACTGTCTGTTCAGTGCAAGAGAACAGTCAGTTCTCTACCAACAGGAGCATGTGCTTACAGAAGGCTTTAAATTCTGTACCAGTTTTAAAATGTTACTCTGACCTCACCTACACACCATGACCTCAGCATGCTAGAAGCTACTTTGAGATCCATGAAAGAAATGTAACACTTTAAGCAGAGGTAATTACAAGGGAAGAAAGGAAGAAAGGGAAAGAAGATACAAAGTTTGTTCCATGATTTTTATAACAGAGCTTTAGTGTACTTGTAATGATATTGGCTTAAAAATAATGCACAGCTAGCTTGAAATGCAACAAGGAAAGGCTATTTAAGTGAATCCAGCAATACATGGGTATGAATAACTTTGCACCATAGATCACCTTTTTATCTTCAAGATACTCGATGTTTGCTGTGTTATATCCATCTCGTTGGCCATGGCTTAAGACCCTAAAACGACGGACACCAACTGTATCAACAACTGAGCGTCCATCAGGAAAAAACTTTACGTCCCTGATCTCTAATATACAGCCATGATCTGCAAATCTGAAATGACAGAAGGGCATAAAAGCGGAAGTCATCAACAAGTGTTTATAGACATCAGGACAAATACTGGGCCTAATTCACCATTTCTTATTTGAAAGAGGATTTTGCTTTGGTGACAATACATTTCTGCTTATTCACGTAAGCCACACAACCCCCACCCTTTCTGCCTTCCCTCAGAGGACCTGGGCAGCAGCATTTTCAGGGCAGGTTTGTGGGGTGGGAGGGTTGGAAAGGGACAGGAGACTAAATGAAGCATGTTTCATGCTGGCAGTTGCCAGCTGCTGGTGGCAAATTCATCTGGATTGCAAAGAAAACAAGATGGGTAAAGATACTGTTAGGAACTACAGAAACTGAGGTACAATGCATGGCTGTGAGGGCTATCCCCCTACTCCAAGGTGTAAGCAGAAGACTGCAGGATTTAGAAGGAAAAGACTTTTATATAGCAAGTCTTTTCTTGCATTTGTTTCCTTTAAAAAAAAAAAAAAGTCAAACCAAATCCAAAATATCCTCATCGTAAAATTACATTTGTGTCCATTATATTTAAAGTATGCACAGGTTTTACTCACACCGTGGAAACAGGCACGAAATGAACTTTTACTTTATCAAGCTTACTTAACTCTACCTTTGTGGTGCAGGGATTTCACTAGAGAGGCTGATTGCACAATGACTCTTCACCGCAATACCTGTGCAGGTCTACACCTCAGCCTGCTGCTAAGCAGGAGAAAGTACTGTATCCAGTCTCATCTCAAGATACCAAACCCTGCAGGGTCTGATAAATTCTTTATCATGGAAATGCTTGTTTTACTAGGGCTTGGTCATTTCTTAGAATGGAGTGATGAAGAAATCACTCCTGTTTCTGCTCTACCAGAAATTATGGGTTTGGGAGGGGTGGGGGAGAAGCTCACCACTGGGAGTATAGGAAAAAATCAGGAAGAGCAGAGCTGCTGACAGCTAAGTCTTGGTGCTCTACCAGTAGGACTGATTAAAAAAAAGCAAGTCTGTTAGCTTATTATAGCAATACTAAACTACATACTATTTAAACAGCTACCTAACAATTGTTTTTAGTTAATGATTTTAGTGACATTCATATTAGATTTAGAAATTAATATAGAGGGATGACTTTTTTCTTTTTTGTTGTTCTAGGAGTTAGTTTTGGGTAGACAGGGATCTCAATCAGAGAGACAAGAAAGCACCTGGAGACAGGCATAAAATGTGCTGACAATATTAAGAGCATATATTCTTTTACCAATTATAAGTTAAAATGGAGAAATAAAACAGAGGAAGGTAATGAACTAAACATGCTTTGTCACTGTGTTTTTCAAGGGAGGTATGTATCCATGTCTCAGCAGATGAGGCAAAACAAGTTTCCCCACTTCTTGTATTCCCAAGTTGATTTCGCAATTTTGAATAAATAGAACTTCTTCACTTGTGTAAGAAGCTGGAACAGCCTGCCAGGTGTCTGCAGATGAAGGTTTCCTGTGCTTCAGTGTTTAAGTCATCATCCTCAAAAAGTTTAATTATTTTAGTAACTCAAAACAGATAGGACATAGAAATCTAACCAGACTGTTGCATTTTAAAATTCCCTTCGTGATATTATTTAACAAACCAATTATTGTGTTTTGGGAATTGTAATGCCTTGGCCCTCTGTATTATTATACCTGACTCCAAATAAGTTTGGCTCTTCCACATGCCTGCAGGGATGTAAGGAGAGTAATCACTGAAGTCCTGGGATAATTCTGTCCTCACTCTCACAAGTATTCATTTCCAGAAAATTGGTAATAGCCCTGAAAGGGACTGTGGAGCATCAGCTGCTGCTGGAGTCTGAACTCCACTGAGTGCAGTACTGACAGCATGCCAAATGGCACTGCAGCACAGCCACAGCTGACTGGAAGCTGCAGCATCTCCTGTATTCTTACAGCTACCCTTACTATCCAGTCTGGGAGAAAAATAAAATATCCCCCCCACGAAACACGAAGTGGACAAGGAAAGGCTGCCAAGCCTCAGTAATGACTGTCCCCCTCTGAGCTCCAGTGATGATACAAAAATGTTGCTCCTAAAGTGTTCTTAAAAATTCCCATGTTTGTCATCCATTCTACAGTCCACATCATGCCAATGTAACTTCTGAAGTCAGCAACTACTGCATCTCCTAAGGCAGACCTCTCAAGACCACCTCATGTTACTCCCACGAGCATGGTCTCAAAACCCCTTTATATGAGAAATACTTAAACTTGAAGGCTTTCATAGAATCACAGAATAGTTTTATCTTGTAAGGGACCTTCAATCTAGTCAATCTCTGCAAAGGCAGCTGGAAACACATCAGTATCAGAATTCACAAAAATGAATGAAAGGTATGATCATATAGAAAGACAATGTAACCCACTCACTGCAGATAGTTTAGACATTGCAACACAGCAGTAAAGACAAACATTCAAATTCAACATTCAGCAACAAAACAGACTTCTCAGCCAAGGGTATACTTTGTCTCATTAAAGTGATACCACTGCTTCAGGAAAGCTATGGGAGGTCTGGATGTTTTGTGTTATATTTGTTTTGTTTTTTTAAAACTGAGTAGACAGAGGAGGAACCTTACCCAGACAGCCAGCTTTCACTGGAACAAACAGGCCAGCAAGCTTTCCAAACATGCAGCCAATTAAATGCTATTTTTGGAGCCTGTAGTAGCAGGATGAGTTGCATTCTTGCTATTATCCAACAGGGGAGTAATAAAAAGGAATGTTTAAAGTTCAAAACTAAGAAGTAAGCAACTTTAGTATTGGTTCATACTGGGCTGGAAGGAACCACAGTGGTTTGGGAAGACAAGTATACTGTGCTGCAGTATTCCATTAGCTCACAGCAGCCTCTGCAACAACAGGACATTCTCAGCTCATCTCCTTACCCTTTTAATTCATCAGCTAAGCACATGCCAAACTGCTTGGTACCAGTTTCCATGCATCTTCTTATCATTAGGCGATAACGAGGTTCAAAGACATGGAGTGGACACGGAATAGTAGGAAAGGCCATGGTACATACGAAGATGGGAACATCTTTGTTCAAACTGTAAGAAAATTGTTTAAAAAAATCACTTTTTTTTCCGGGTGCTGCTATAGTCAGCATATATTCCTAATACAAGACATTTGGCTTCCTTAGACTCAATCTTTGTAAATGCTTATCTCTTTGAGGTTTGCCATTTTCACAAGATAAACAATATTTCAGGACTGTTTTCATTAATGCATTAAGTAAACAATCCCTCTAACCTACTTCCATAGAGGAAAAAAGTCAAGAAATAGGCAATTTCCCAGAAACATGAATACTGATACATCTTAGATCCATGGCAAGATTTTGGTGACAACTTTTCACAGTAACAAAGTACTTAAGAACATGGCTGGCCATGTTCAAAGCAAGATGTCAGAGAATCCCCAAACTCAGTAAACCCCTTTGTTTTCAAAGCCCGCTAATCCACTTTATTTTTTTCAGGATTAACTGCATGTTTTGTTTTACTTTTTAGCTGAGTTATAGCACAACATTCACAAGTCACCGACAAAACTGGATCCTTGAACTTCTCCTGACCTGAAGTATAACCCATTTATAATTTGAATTTTCCTCCAAAAAATCCCCACTGTAACTTCTAAAGCTATTATGTTGTTTCAGAGGAAAAAGCAATTATCTTTATTTTAAGAATATTGTTGTGCCTCTCCACCAGCCAAGCACATTGCTGCTTGTTTATCTGCAACATAAACATCAAAAATACAAAACATCTGGCAGGTTCATTTACAAATTAATTCCTTTGGTGCATTTTCATAGGCAAATTAATCTTCTTCAGTAATTTAGATTGAAAAATACACTTTTGTAACAGCTGTCAGTAGTATAAAGAGAGCCTACTTTGATAATTCCTTCATTTCTTCCTCATAAACTTTCTTCCTTTCAGATAACTCCTCTGGCAAGTAACGGACTATCAGCTCTTCTGTAAGGACGGTCTTCTTGTAAGTTCTGCTTGCCAGAAACTACAAGGAAGAGTCAACTCTTAAGTCTGATAATAAGAAGACAATAGCAGCTCTTCCTCCCAACCCATTCTTCCCTGAGACCAAAGTGTACATTAATTAGGACTGTACTGATTCCTCACCCTTTTCAGCCTCCAGGCACCAAAACTTCCACTTCATCATGTGTGGTTTACCCCACTGTCCTCTGACCTCTAACCCCATACCTTTTTTTGGCAAAAGTTGTTCTACCAGGAAGAAAAGGCAGTCCATCCTCACTTCTGCAAAGATACATGTATCTTTTTCATCTAGGGCTGCCAGCTTACTGGCAAAGAAGGACAATGTATGGGATGCCTTACGTCTGCTGTCAACAGGTGCTGACCAAGGAGCAACCATTCCAACTGGAAATATAGTATGAACACAGTTATGGCTGGGGGTCGCAGGCATGAGCCTGATGTGATACTGGATTTCTTTAAGAACCAGCAAAACCACTGGTCTTCCAGTGAATGCCAAATACATCCTTGAGTAAATGAGGTTGCTGTGCAGCTTGATGCTGTCGGTACTGTTCTTGTTCCAGTTTCACAGAATCATAGAAGTTTAGGTTGGAAGGGACCTTTAAATGTCATCTAGTTCAACCCGTTCAGTGAGCAGGGACATCTTCAAATGGATCAGATTGCTCAGAACCTCTCATCCAACCTGACCTTTAATGTTCCCAGGGATAGAGAATCTGCCAACTCTCTGGGCAACCTCTTCCAGTGTTTCATCACCCTCATGGTAAAAACTTTCTTACTAAAATCTAATCTCTTCTGATTAAATCAACTCTCTTTCACTTTAAAAGCATTATCCCTCTATTAAAATGCCTGTCCCTACCTTTTCTATAAACCCCCTTGAAGGCTGAGATCAGGTCTCTATAGAGCCTTCTCCTCATCAGGCTGAAAAACCACAACTCCCAGCCATTCTTCACAGGACACTGCTGCAGCCCCAGACCACGTTCACAGCCCTTCTCTGTACTTGCTCCCCTGGGCTGGGGACCCCGGAGCTGGATGCCCCTCTACTCCTACTCACCAGAGAGGAACAGAGGGGCAGAATCTCCTCCCTCACCCTGCTGGCCTTGCTGCTTTGGATGCAGCTCACTAGCAGAGCACAGAGAATCTCCACACAGATGCTTTCAGAACACAAGTTTGTGCAGTTTTGTTAACTGGGGCAAGGACATACTTACTTCTGACAGCTTTTCCTTGCAGAGTGGGCAAAGTGGATTATGGTCAAGGCAACGCTCAAGGCATTTGAGGCAAAAGGTGTGTCCACAGGGTGTGGTAACAGGTTCGTAGAACAACCTTGACAGGAAAACACGGAATAGAAAAGCTAAGCTGCCAACAAAAACAATTCCCAATGTGTGGAGGGGAGTGACTAGTCCTAGGTCTTTCTTTCTTTCCTGCTTTTGTACAAACCACAGGTGACAGTGTTATCTTAGGATACAAAAAAGGTTTTCATTTTTAGAAGTGGTAAACAATGGAGAACAGCATTCACAATGGAGAAAACCACATCTGTAAAGATTTGCCAGATGTAAAGTGCAGCAAAAAGGAACAGAGTAATGGTTTAGACATTCTCTGGCAGGTTTCTCTTCTTACACCATGAAAACTTTAATCAGAAGCTAGAGAGGTTTTGTTATATTAATGCCAGGTCAACACAGTCGTACCTCATGCAGAGGGAACACTCAAAGTCCGATGCATCCACCAGAGTTGTTGGTATTTCACTTGAGGTGTCAGTGGTGTTTTCAGGTAAAACATCTCCATCTAAGTAGCCAAGAAGATTATTATAGTAAATATGTAAGTATTACTGCATTTTCCAATATTCTTTACATGACTGACTTTTTCATAAAAAACCTGATTAATGTCTTTATTTTCTGAAGTTTTATTTCTAACAAACATATTTCCCATCTAACTTAGATATTTTGGCAGCAGATCTTTTGGAGAGCAGAGGATGATGTCTGTGGCCAGGGAATACACTTTAGAGCTGAATACCCATTATTTGCTTCTCCAAGAATGATTGTGCTGTGGGTTTTTCTAGACTAGTTTTTAAAATATTCTGCTGTTGCTTTCCCACCACCACCCCCACCATCAGCCAGGCCAGATGTTTTCAAGTACATTAAGTCCAGAATTTAATTTGTTTACACACAGTCAAAATATTTCATCCCTGTTTATTATATATTTCTCAGCAGGAGTAATTTGTCTTACAAATATAAAAAGGCCTACATTTTTCTAGACCATGCTGTTGTAGAAATCCCAAATTTCAGACAGCTTAAAAGTTAAAGGACTACTGGAGCTGCGTTAACTAACACAATTTTTACTAGCTCAACAATGTGCAAACAGAGAGACAAAACATTTCACTTAAAATTACCCAGATTGGTTTTTGGGGGTGGTTTATATATCTGGGTTAAACTCACGTTAAGGGTATGCACTTCAAACTTCACAGCAGCATTATTTAGGCTCAAAATCTATCAGCTGCACCTTCTGTTGACATTTACACAATCAAATTCTACAACTTTTTTACAATTTGCATCTTCGTGATGAGTTGCAATAGCGCTGTGACTGCTGCCTCCACATGTTTTTTATTAAACAAATTCCCGACTGTTAAAAGACTCTGCTTTTTATGTTAAGTTAAACACTAGGATGCTTTGTTAAAGAGTAACTTATGCTCAGCATCTGGTTTATCTCGAGCACAGACAGGATAGGTGGTGTGTGGCCTACAAAGAAAAACAGTGCTATCTTTAACCTACATCTCACATGTTAGCATTTAGTAATTGCAAGAACCTGGCTGCGTTAATTCTGCAAATAGTAACATGGCAGTGGGACCTAGCTCAGAGTAGAAATTAGTGCTTATGGGCAAAACACGATCTCTGGCCTTCCCTGTGGACAGACAGGTGGGTCAGATTTCACAATCTATTTACTGAGTCTGCAGTTCACAGGCAAGTACTGGGGTTTTTCCTCCACAGCAACATGATCAGAAACTGGCCATGTATTGATCTTTTGCAGAGGTCACAGACAGAACAGCTGTATTTGAAGACTTGTAACATTTTGAGGCAGAAGCCAAACTCATCAAGGTGGTTTTTTTTTTCTTTAAGGGAAAAAATTTACACCAGCACAGTAACATTTTCAAAGTCTATGTCAACCAATTGGTACACTAATCAGTGAAGTATGGCCTCAGCATTTTTAGTCCTGAGTACTAAAGTTACTCTGGAGGTCTTTGTTAGAAGCTCAAGAATCATACAAATTATAAGAACAGCTATCAAGTAACAGAAAACTGGGGGTGGGGGCTTATTACCCTTTAAAAGGCTTCTTTGTTTGTTTGGAAAATTTCATGTAAAGTTGCATGTGACTGTTTCTAATGCCAGTTAAAGATTAGTTTCCAGGCTTCCTTCATCTTTTAATCATATAGAAAGACAATGAAGTTCAGCTATAGCTGAGACCTAGAAAATGGAAACGGCACTAGCAACAGGAAAACTAATCTGTGACTGGATTACACACACATTACATTGGAAATGGCCCATCTGAGCAAGAAAAATACAGTTTTCATTCAATGAACTTTAACTGCTCTGGAATAAGGTAAATAGGTTGTTAGAGCAGAAACAGACTCATCAGAGAACAAAATATTATCCCAGTTCCTGTAGAGAATGTTTTATTGACACCTAACAGAAAGGAGGAGTAAAAAGTTTACAGTTTTTCAGAATGCGCAAGAGAAATCGCTCTTCTAAGCCACAACACAAACCTTTCTTAAGAATCTTATTGGGAACATCCAAGCTCTGCAAATCTCTCATATCACTGGACAGCTTTCTTTTTAAGCCAACCCCAGGTAAACTGGAGAGAATAGCTCCCAAAGACTTCTTGTTGTCATCAAAGTAGAGATCCAGGATATGATGGGTAACAGAAGAATCAGTGCTTCTGAATACATCAGATTCTTGGGACGGGGTTTTTGTTAACCTGAACATAGTATCCTAAAAAAATAAGAACAGTTATATATTGCATGAGACAATTTTGGTTTGCTTTTATCTATCAGTTTTATCAGCAATAGATCAATATTCCCTCAAGGACCACAGCAATGGAGAAAAGTCTGTATCAAAGGTCACTTCCCAGTTGCACGAAGCAGGGCCATGTCTCTCCCTACAGCTCCTGACTCTAGAAATTATGTTTCTGTCATACTAAAATCTTCATTGGAAAAAAACAGAAACACAACTGACCCCCATGTGAAGGCATCATATTATTCTCACTCTTATTTTTCTGAGGAAGTACATCCCAGTAAGAGATCCAACAGCAATGGAGATAAGAGGCTTACCATGAAAGTAAGTGCCTACATGGGTGCAGACAAAGACAATGTCACACAGACCAGAAAGATTCATGTGCTACTTTTGGTATTTTTATGTGGAATACTTTTGCTTTACCTTTGAGGACCCAGCAACAGAATTATCTTCCACAGCTGACTGTGTGTTTATGCTACTCAGAAATGCAGGTTTCAATCTTGTATGGGACGTTCGACTAGAGAAAGGTGCTGTTAGACTATCATGCACATTTTCAAAGGCTGGGAAAAACATCTCACACATTATCTAGTCAATCAGAGAGAGAAAAAAAAAAAAGAAAAAGCAATAATTACAACATAGATATTTATGTTTGTGTGTACACAGATGCACAAACTCACAGTGTCTAGATTGCAAGAAGCTTGCTACATCCAGGACACCCTGCATTCCCCAATGCCCACTGGAAAACTAAATGGCAGTTCCCAGCACAACCACAGTCACGTTCCAAGGTGCTCTTCTGATGCCCATCTCCCTTACCAAAGGCTTCTGCTCCCCAGGAGCATCCAGGGCAGCAGTCTGTTGCTTCCTTCTCCTGACTCTCCCCATGTCCATTTTGACACTCAGACCCTGCCTCCAGAAGTCTTCACACCATGCTCTCCCACCAAAACCAGGTAACAGAGATGTTTTTAAACATTCCTTGTGCTCTTCATCCATCTCCTCCATCCCCAAGCAGATTTAACCCCTAGTTTAAAGTGGTGTAGTGCCTGTTACCCCTCTCATCAGTCCCCACCAAGCATCTTGCCAAATCCTCATTTTATTTTTATAAAAAGCTGCCTGTATGGATGGTCACAGAGAACCTGATGATGGGCTGTTAGCACTTAATGTGTCTAACTTTCCATAAAAGACAAAATGCTACAAAGACTGCAGGACTTTTCCAAGACAGGGCAGCACACAGCTTCCTCTTCTCAATCTTCTGCCACTTCCCACATAAAAGTCATTTTCTGATTGGTACTAAAATTAGCAGCCTCAAGCCTACTCAGTGGAATTCACAAATATATAAACGCTCTGGCTGAGGCATCAACAAAACACAAGAGGTGCCTCACACAGCATAATGCTAAAAAAGTTTACTGGAGAATATACTGGAGAATCAAATTATCCTTTGAGTGTTTACAATCACCTGAAATAACATGAATTTTACTTGGCTGCAGGATTAAAAGCAGTACAATGCCCAAGTAGCCAGTAAATATATTTTATACCTTTTGGGCTTCTTTCTTCATTGAGCTCCATTCAGGATTTAAGGCAACACAATAAAGAAACTCCTTCAATGCTTCCTCAGTCCTTTCCAATCCAGAAAGAGCTTTTGCTTTCACATAATGGCCCTGTTCACACAAAGGAAATGACAAATCTAGAGATCATTTCTGAAGTGGCAGTAAGACACCTGGAAAACAAACCTAAAAGTTCAAGTCATTCTGCAGGTGAAGAACAAGATACTTTTTGGGTAACAACTTCTTTGACATATGTGACTGAAAGAAATTCAAACCCAGGAACCCTCTGCTGCATCATCCCTTGCCAAAGGCATTGCTCATTTCCTGAGAGAAGAGCTGGGAATGAGGAGAGGTGTTTTTCCCCCAGGGACAAAGTCTACTACACATCCCACTGTGCTTGGATACACTAGAGAACAGTTTCCCATGCCAGGACAAACTTTGGAAGTAATGCACCTGTACAGAAAAGGCAGCGGCACAAGGCAGCCTGGAAGTGGCAGCTGAGAGAGTTCAGAATAGGCACTTCTCCTGGGTGTCTTACTAGGACAGAGATAATTTTTCACCAGTTTTATTTGGCCCAAAAACGTTATGAATTTAGGGCAACTTACCTATTGTATTTTAGCCTACTCTACCTCTCCTGCATTCTGGAGTAACACATCCATAGACAACAGGTATGGTAGTCAGTTTGGGAATAAATCCTACTTTACTTGTTACTAGTAGCAGGAGAGGAATGCCTTGCCTCTGAACTTACCTGCAGATAACAAACTACAGTTCTAATCTTACTATGGAAATTACTTCCTTTACAAGGAAAAGAAACTAAGTGTGCATTTAAACATTTCTCTCTTGCTTATTATACAGCAGCATGCCCTACAAGTCCCCCTCTGACCCACATGAACATCTCTAGGCTGTACTGAAAGTACAGTTTCATTCATTTAAGAGACAGGAGAGATAAGCAGATCCACTTTTCTTCCTTCATAATAATGCTGAAAGATCCAGTTATCACATAATCTTCCTGAGCAGGTAACTCCCTCATTCTTTCAATACTGCCATCCAGCTGAGACCTGTTAAGATCTTTACCATTCCACTGGAATTGGAAGAAGGAGACTCATGTCAAAAGCAAATAGCAGGCACTGCATAGGCCAGGTTAATTAACACAATTATCACTTTTGGTGATCTCTACAAGAAGTCTCAGTACACACAGATTCTCTCCAGGTGAGATACATTTTTCTTTCCTTCAATGCAGTAAGAAGAGAGATTACTGTGAGGCCTGACCCTAACCTTCCTAGCTGGATGTTTGCACAGCCTCCATAAAACCTTTTACAGGCCTGCCATCACTGTCAGCATTACTGCACTGCACTGGGGAGCCTACAAGCTTGTTTGCACTTGTCATTTGGGGCCATAACAGTGATGTCCTTATCTCACCTGCAAGGGAGAGCTGAGCTGGGCTCAGACAAAGCACCTAAAGATCCAACACCAGGAGTTAGGCTCAGGGACTAGAGGCTTCTATACTTCAGAGACTACCACTGCCACCTTCCCTTTACTGTTTTCATATACCCCTGACAAGGATCAGACTGAAGGGGAGACTCAAGCAGGACTACGTGCAGCAGCCAGGAGGGCACCTCTGTTTACCCACCATATAAAAACACAACTGGAAACTTCTCCCTGCCTTACACAGTCTAAAGACCCAGTTTTTCACAGCACTGAGAAGAAACCAACTCATCTACAGCTCCAATGACTATAGCATACCGAGGAGTTTCACCAGTGACTAAGCAAGCCATTACATCTGTTATCAGTAAGCCAAAAGATAACAGTAGGTGAACACTTGCAAACTAGGAGCTACTCGCAGAATTGTTTAATTTTCTATTGGGTTTGGTTTTTTTAACTACACAGCAAATGTTTGAGCTGATCAGTGCCACTGGATGACATGCTGCAATATACAAAACAAAGCAGATGCCCAGAACTCCTGGAGAACATGGATTCTGGGTCAGCAGAGCTTATGTCTATGTCCTCATAAACATGAAAGCACGAGTGAAGCACATCTGAGACACTGCTGGTTACGCCATGATGACAAATTTCATTTTCAATTAACATTCTGCAGAGATGTGATTAATGAAACCTTTATCCGCCTACAACTGACACGCATCACATTTCCATGGATTCAGGCAAACAGAAGACACTTCAAGAAAACATCTGAATGCGCATAATTCATTTTCCTCCCTCTGCACAGAAACCCAGCCAGCATCACCTGAGATGGGATTTCTGACGTGACGAGAAATTATCTGAGATAGAGAAGCAAATTGGATGCAGGGGAAGATTATGAACTGCCTTCCAACATGCCAGCTTTTAACGGGTGACAAGATGGATACTCTTCAGAGACAATTACGTAATTTGCCAGAAACCTGGTGTTTCAGACTCCCTGCCTGCCCTGCATCATCCCTGACTGAGAAGGGAGCACTAGATGCACAGCCCTGCTTGCTGAAGCAGGAGGCCAAGGCATTTATGCAACACCTCCTTATTCTCCACAGGAAGACAATGTCTGCCTAAAATCCTTCCCCAATTCCCCATGCTCTCCCCAGAAAGCAGCCAGAGGCTTTATCTGCTCAAACCTGTACTGCAGTTTTGCTACTGATAGGAAGGTGTAATCCTTGCTGGGGTAAACTGCTGGACACCCAGTCCAGCCTCGGGCAACCAGTGGTAATGATGGGCACCATGTGCTTCTTCCATTTCTCTCTCCTAACATAATTTCTGATACTTGCTTCAAACTGCCCACTGCTCCTTGTAGCACATCCTTTGGTTATGAAAAAAAGTCCAACCCCTCTATGAAACACCATGACACAGGTAGACATCAGAGATATGAAATTTTAAGATTAAAGAGGGAAAGAAAATAATCCTAAAATACAGTCTGGGCGGCTCCTCAGAAAAACACATTGGCCAGGAGGCTGTCAAAGCCACCTGCTTCCTGGGGACACCTCCCAGAGGGACCTGCAGGCCCACCACAGGCTGCCAGATCCTTTTGGACTGATTCTGCTGCCAAGCTGCAGCATGAACAAAACCACACCACCAGCTGCCTATCACCAAAATCCCACCAGCTGGAGAGATTCTGAGGACCTTCCAGACTTGTTCTTTGCAGAACTTAAGACATTTTCAGCCCTGTTAATGCCACGATGTTCTTCCAACAACACCCCCAGCAGCACTGTCCCCAGCAATGAGAAGCAGCAGCTTTCATTTTGATCTCTACAAGAGGCAAGCACCGTACCGCGGGCCAGTGGGGTTTGTTTCTGCAGAGGATGTCAGCGTCGTGAAGGGCTTGCTGGTAGTTTTTCATCAACGTGCAGAGCTCTGCCCGCTGGGCTATTAACGAACACTTGCAAGGAGCTGCAAAACAAAAACAGTTGCAAGGAATTTCATTAGAAGAAGTACTAGGACATATCCAGTCACCCAGTCACCTTAACAAAAAAAAAAATAAATCACTACTTCATACCCATTATATTTATACTCTACTGTAACGGAAAAAAAAAAGGCAATTTCTTCATTCTTTCCTGCTTACAATATATTCTTCTCACCCTGAAGCAACCTCTTTATTTTATCTAGCAGAACATATTACATATTCACAAACAGGATGCCACTGCTCTTTTCCTCATCTTGCTTACGGGACTTCAGAAAGCAAAAAGAAAAAAGCTGCAAGAGTTTCTACCCTCACTGTGGAGAAAGAAATCACCAGTGCATGACTTCAGCTAAAATGATCCCAGAAGCCATTAAATAACCAAAATGCATGCAACCTTTACACTTCATATCCATTTGCCTTCCCCAGGGCAAGCAAACCTCTCATGATCACACACCTTGCCTCCACAAATTCATGAATCATTCAGTTCACATGGATTATGAATTTCTCAAGCACTATTATTCTGTCCTTTCCTAAGGTCTCTAGAACACATTTTAGTTTCATAGAACCACAGAAAAACTGGCTGATCCATGTTCAGTCTGTCCACCAGGACCTCCAGCTCTTTTCCGCAGATTGGCTGTCTAGTCCAGCCCATCCTGTTGCACAGGGTTACTGTGTCCCAGGTGCACCAGCCTTTGCAGAAGTAGGCTGGTCAGCCCATGCCCCAGGCAGCCCTACAGCATATAAATTACTTCTTCCTCTCCAAGTTTGGTGTCAGGGACAAACTCACTGACAGCGCACTCCCTCCTGCCTGTGATGGCAGCTGTGATAAAGTGCAGAACTGTGTCAACCCCATTACCAACTCCTGGACAATGCCACTGGCAGCCATCCACCCAGCTCCTCTCAAACCATCAGCCACCACCTCATGCCTCATGGTCCAGTCAATTCTCCACCTCCTTGCCACAACATCCTCAGCTTGGTAAGAAGGACATTGCAGCAGGCTGTGGCAGCATCCTTGGAAATCACACACCAAGTCCTAAATAACTCTCTGCTTTTGTTCACTAGAACAGTTATGTCATTCACTAGAACAGTTATGTCATTCAGGTAATGAGATTTATGAGGGATTTACTCTTGGTCACTCTTGACCTTCCTGTACGGGGAGAGGCCTCCGGAAGGCTCGAAGCTGGCTGCTGGTAGCTAAGTGCAGTAATCCTTTTCCAAAGGAGAGCTGTTTAAAACTGTCAAAACTGGTAATAAACTTTACAAAGGCTCTAAGGTGTGCTGAGAGACAGTATCACATTCCTGCAAATTTTCAATTTCTCATCCAAACTAGCTCCCTCAACACTTTTCCACCAAGTGATACCTTAAGCATATTCACACCCAGGGCTCCTATCTCCATATTTCTCCCGCTCTCTTCAGCCTGCTTTGGCTTCACTGTTTGGATCTCACTTTAGCCAAGCATCCTAAACACACCCTCAGCCCAGGTACAAACATATGTGCATGGACACAGAGCAAACACAACTGCTGCAGGTGCCACCACTCATTAAGTTCAAGCACCTACCAGGAGGGATGGCCCAACACCACATCACCCTCCCAACCTCCTCCTCTCTCCTGGGCTGATGCTACTGCTTGTGTGGCAAACCAGGCTTGCGTGGCTGCACCAAGAACCACAGCAAAGAATCAATTGACTGAAAGTTAATTCAACAGCAACAAATAAATAGAAAGGTTTAAGAGGATCGGTTTCCCCTCAACTAGTTCACTGTACAGCCACACAAACTTCAGTGCCAGGACACTGGATGAGAAGGAAAGAAGCAGCGAGGAGCACTGCCTTTTTTGGCTGTAGCATGGACTGACGCCAGATATACAAACTGCAGAATGACATATCAGGGCTGATGCTTCTCTGCTGGTCTCAGACAATGACAGCTAGAGACTACACTGAAAGAGCTCTGCAAAATCTCACATGGTGGGATTCCGTGCTGGTTTTTGTTTGTGTGGTTTTGCCATGGTTTGTAGTGAGGGTTTTTTAACTATTACACATGCAGACTGCTCGAAGATGAAATTATTTGATTTAGCTGCAATTGAACATTAAGGAATTCGTACTTGGTATTTCCATCTTTGTATCTGCTCTAGCATAGCCAGGTGTAGGGTATTCTGAGGGGGAGAGATGTAGCAAGCAGAGTTAGGCACCTCAAGAGGAAAGCAGGGTGAGAGGTGGGGTATTTCTGGCACCATGGGGAAAGGAAGCAGTGTGAGATTAGGGGGCAAAGCATGTAAGCTTGCTGCTTCTGTTCACTACCACACATTTTGGCCACACTGATGCTTTCCAGCACTCTTCAGAATTGTTTACACATCCAACAGACCCAGGGATAGAACAGGTTCATCAGCTCTTTTTCAGGAACTTATCTTCACTGAAAAAGTTTTAAGCAAAAAAAAAGCCATTGCAGAGCACAACAGAGTGGCAAAGACTGCAGGTCCTCCTGAAGCACAGTCCAAAGGGTCTCACAATATAAAAGGAAAATAAACCAAATTGGAGACAAGCCAGAAAAAACTACAAGTATTCAGAGCTTGTATCTCTAGTTCACTGAGACTCAGAAAGCACAAGGTGTGGCCCATCTTAATGAGTAAATGGCAAGGAATGTTTAGTTAACTGAGAGAGAGGATAAAAAAACCAACAAACCAAACAGCTTTGCTAAAGAGAACAGCATTTATGAGACCATAGTGTAACAGGTATTCTCTAGGGAGTTGAAGCATTTAGACTAGAAGACATAGCTAGAGTGGTGCCCAGCCACCTCCATTCAGGCTCACCTCACTCACAGAACAAGCAGTGCAGCCCGAAATCTTGCTGGCTCTATACCCCACCCATGCATCCCTAATTCCCAACCTCCTGCTATCAGCAAGTCTGTCCCAGGAGGGTCTGTGCCTCATCAGGCCAAAGCTAGATGGACTGAAACCTCAATCTTTGTCAGTGGAACTGAGGTATCAGCTGGCTGACTTCAACTCAGGGTCCACGTGGAAGTGGGATGAAAAACTGAATACCCATCTGCAGCCTAAATAACTACAGGGTTTCTTGTAAGAACCACTATATTGAGTTGTTCCACACCAGAGTAAATGCTGTGGTGAAAATAACTAGTCACAAAAGGTAGAAAGAGAGGGCTTGAGGATGTAGAGAGCTTGTGAATGCTGACAGATGTACAAGTATGCCAGTGTTCAAAGCCAGGCTGGACAATGCCCTGAGCACCCTAATCCAGTGGTCTAGTGGAAAATGTCCTGGCCCATGGCAGGCGGGTGGGGACTAGATGATCTTTAAGGTCCAACTCTTAACATTTTGATTCTACACTATAATAACTGTCAAGTTTATTTGCAATAAAAAAACCAAACCAAAACAAAGAAACAACCCTAAAAGAAAAGCTGCACAATAGCCAAAAGTTTATTTTAAAATAATGCACCCATTCGCTCTTCTGGAGATAAAGTGCAGAGGAAAAAAAGATTTCTTTTATGAAATTACTTATTATTTCAGGCCAAATTAAAAAAGAAAAGCATAGAAAATTTTACAGTTTCCACAATACCAGCAGATGGCATTTTGTGAATCCAGCTCCTCCTGGGAATCTACAGCTGCACAGCAAAATTTATGTCCCTGTCAGCATCAGGGATGTAGTACTGAGGCTCCCAGGATCTGTGGCTCTGGGCAGCTGGGACAGAGACTTCCTCCATGACACAAGTCCTGGAAATCTTCCCAAGTATCTCCCTTCCCCCCAGCCATAATCCCACTGTACCAGACAAACCCGAGCCCACACACAGCCCAGAGCAGAGGTGCTTTGCCTCCTGGACCTTCCTTTGGACCACCAAATATTGCCTGCCAGCTTGGATTTCTCCAAAATCATGAATTCTACTTTCACACCATGTTTGTGCTTATCTGCACATTTGTTATACTGTGATTTTACTTATGCAGAGGCTATCACCCAAAATTTCTTTTCTAGATATGGCCAAGCGTTCAAGTTTTTTAAAAACTAGTCTATTGAGTTCCAGAGGCTGGCAGGCGAACAGGGCTCCTCAAAATCTCCTTGTGCCAGGAAAGGCAGTAAGAGCAATTATGAGAATTTGCCCAACTGACCGTAGGTCAGGATAGAAGTTTTACTGTAATAAACTACACCCCGATTTCTTCCAGGAACTCAGAACAGAAAGAACAAGCCTAGAGTTGCTAGAATTCTCTGGTTCTCCTCATTTGACAATTCTTCCTAGAAAATCACATCTTATTCACACCTATTTCAATACTAAGCATATTTCCTGAAGACATGAGCAGAACTTGAACTGTGTCATCACAAACACCTTTCAGTCTTGCTTGTAAGAGTCAGCCTGCACAGTATTTCAGCAGAACCTTCTCTCACATTTTAAAGAAATTTCTGCCCTGGAGAGAGAAAGAAACTTGGCTTGTTTTGCTACATTATGCATTTTGTTCTGAACAATTCAGTATTGAAAGCCTTTTAATAAGCTTGAAAAATCATAAGGAACATATATTTTCATTTCAGTGAGAAATCAGCAAGTTTTAGTAATTAACTGAAGAGCAAATTAGCTTTTCTCCTCCAAACTTCATGTAAGCATGTCAAGTCCACACACAAAAATGTATGCACAGGGTTGCTTGGAAGGGAAAGAGGGGGTGACAAAGAGAAAGATGCAGTTTAGATAAAATAATCAGCAGAAGTAGTAAAGACATTCAGGACATTAATATAAAACTGCATTTCACAGCAAAGATAAAAACCAGGGTCAGGTTCCCAAACCTGATTAAGGGGGACAATGAACATGGCCACATACTTGCAAACTGTAAATCCATGTTTTCTAAATTATCAGTCCACCTTAATTGGATTTACAACTGGACTTGAAACAGTATTTTCTGAATACCATGGCTTTTCCTCCTTGCACTTACATCACTGGCATCTTCCTGAAATGAAGTAATCAAAGCCACCAGAGGAAATGTGCAAGAGGTTTTAGCGCACAGAGAATGCAATAAAAGGTGGCTCTTCCTGCAAAAGTCTGTTTGTGCAACCAAGCACCCTTCCACAGCGCTTATGAGGCACTTGTGAAAGGTAACACCCATTTCCTCTGGGGACCAACACTGACAGACAGTAGCGTCTTAGGAACTCTTGAAATAGGCTGTGGTGAGGATAAGGAGCATGGAGCACCACCATCCTCTACTTGGTGCTCCAAATTTTTAGGAAGATGGAATTTTAATGTTGATACTAATTTCTCTAGGGCCTCTGTATTTTGCTGTTCAAAAGCCCAGGTTCAAGAAGACAGCTCTTGCAGTGTGCTGAACAAAATGCTTTAGATTCTCAGCAGTTTTATTTCAGGCTCAGTAAGTCCTCAGCTAGGAAGCTTCGTATGTTATTTAAAGCTGGACTGTCATCACTGCTAAGCACAGCTAATCACTATTCCCATCACTACTCAGGAGAAAAACTGTAAGGGAAGTTGTGTGCTACCCAGAAGAGGAGCTGCTGCAGATGATGCAGCCAACTTTGCACCCTTGTTTTTGAGCTGTACCTCTGGCCTCATGAGGCAGAAGCGTGCCAATTGCATTACATTACATTGTTACTAATTAAATTAACCTACAGTTTCGTTTGCATGTCCATAACTCTATAGCCAATGATAACCTTCTTCACAAATCCCTAAGTCGTGAACTGCAGCGGCAGAAGTCCCAAATTCAAAAGTGTAATATATTAGATCTTTGCTCCCTCCTATGCCAACCCTAATCTTTCAACACTCTGCTAGATGCCTGCTACTCCTTCCAGGTAATATAGCAGGAAACAACACACCCTCCCTTTATTTTCAATTCCCGCTCTACCCTTTGGACATCTGGGCTGCTTCACATGATGTATCCCAAGTTCATCTCTGGCCTCTTGGCACCAGTGTAATAAAAGCAGTAAGTACACAAATATGACTCAATTTCAATGCTTACTAATTCACCCAGCATTTAGTTCAAGGTTGGGACAGGTTTCCTACCAAAGCCCAGTCAGAATGGAATTATCCTCTCAAACAGCAGGTACAGAGACTGCCCCAAATCAAGGTATCTACATACCAAAGTATGATATAACAAGCCAGATTCAAAACCAAAACAAAAACCTCAGGGGGTCAATTCCCTGCCACATCTCCAAAGGACCCAAGAATAAGTTATGATCCTCTCAAAGAAACAGGGACTTATTCTAGGTGCACAAGAAGCTGTGATTGCAAGGAGACTCCAAAGACACCACTGCACTTCACAGTGGTGTTGGCCCAGCCAAGTCGGTCTCCCACAATCAGTTTAACAAGATCAATTTACAGCCCCATATTCAGTCATAAAACTACTTTACCAGTAACAACTTAGTTGCCTTCTTTGACAGGATTAGTACATAAGCTACATTTCTACAAGTTACCCTTCAGGTCTTCATAAGCTCTTTTTCCAGTTAAAGCTTGTTTCGGAATGTCTGACTTTTGCAAAAAGGACCCTCTTGTTTCTCAGTTACTACCTTACTCCTTCTGTTCTCAAATAGAGCTGATCACTTAATACATTTGCAAAAAAGAAAAGAGTACCGCAATACCCGACTAATTTTAAGATAAGGAATCACAAGTCAGTTCTATAAATATCTTCTTTCAAAAGCAAAAGACATTCTGTTACACTTTATCAAAGAAAAAAAGAAGAGTAGGCTGTTTGAAGAGACTTCAAAAATTCTTCAGACTTTGATAAGTAGGTATAGCTCATTCTCGAGGATTGCTGAAGTAGTTCAATTATTTAATAAGAAATTACATCTGGATTACATACATAAGGGGGGAGGGGAAAACACAGTTCTGTACCATTTAAGATGGGATAAGCTGCATGAATTACTTTTAAAAAAAACACACACAAGAAACCAAAACCCCACAGCAAGACTGTCTACCATACAGCAAGATGCCTCCTTCCCTTTGCCAGTGATGAATAAGCTTCCTGACCACCTTGGCTCTGATCCTGCAGCTCAGCAATGCCTCTGCACTCAGCAGACCCTCTGCAGGCAGGCAAAAGCTCCCAGAGATCCAGCTACAGGACCTGAGCACTCAACCACAAGCTCTGTACAAACCAAGAGTAACACAAGCTTCTGCTCCAAACGACTTGTCATGTTTCCAGTGACATCCATCAAGTAGAAAACATCCATCAAGTATTTACTACTATTTTTCAAGCAGTACTTCACAGTAAAAGAGGGGGTGGGGGGAAGCACTGAGGGGCAGAACTTTGCAAAATATTTCAAGTTTAAAAACAACTCTGGGATTACTGTCTCTAGATAACCTTGACTCCTACTTTTACACATTTTTCTGTCCGTGTAGAACAGAACAAAGTGGTTTTGGAGACACACTTTAAGTGGATTCCAAGACATGACTTTAGAGAGAGAAAGGAAAATTCCATTTTTAGCACAACTCCTCTAAGCAGCAAGCAACTACTATTTTTTGTAGCAGGTAATTTCGGAAACACTACCTCTCATTCTTCTCTTTAAGTCACCTTCCTTTAAGAGCTACAAAACTAATTATTCTTCTGATAAATTATTAAAATGAGTGAACCAGTTGCTGTTGCAGGAGTTGTGACAGCTGTCTAGCATAGCTTTTTTGTTGTTTTTGCTAAATAGCTGGTACAACTGATGCTTTTTGGGGACTACCTAAAAACAGAGGCCAGACAAAATTAAGGGAATAAAAAGCAATTATATTTATTGAAAGGTTTTCAGGTACATTTCAGGCAAACAAAGCCCCCCAGGGGCTACACCCAAAAAACAGACCATGGTTCACAAATTTTCATACTTTTATAAGTTTGGTCCATTTGCATGTTGAGGGTTAATTTTCCAATTAGAGCTGCAGGTAACAAAGCCATTCACCCCAAATTTGCTCCCCCACAATTCACTTTTGCTTACATTTCTCAGGGTCTGAGACAGGAAGGTGTCCTTAATTCCCAGGCCTAGAGAGGAATTGTTTTGTCTGACCAAAATGGGAGAACAGTAGCTAACACTCTATATGGAGTTTAGAGCTACACACTAAAGAACTGCAGGACTACAAATATATGAAAAATGTAAAAGCTAAAATCCTAAGGCATCACAATATCAAAGACTTGCTTTTTTACTACTGCAAACAAGAAAGTGAACCCAAGACCCTGTGAGGAAGGAAGATTTGGCCAACATCTTCTTTACCATATCAGGAAAAGACAAATGACCTATCTTTTAATAGCAGCCTTCTAGAAATGGTGTACAAAGAAGAGACCATTAAAGTGCCCTAATACATATAATTCACATACAGGTGCATGTGGATACTCTCTAGCAGTTTTCTTTGAATGAGACTTTGGTGCACCATTACCTTTGAGACCACCTTAGAAAATAAAACAGCAGAAATTAATAAAACATACTATGGCATCAGCCACCTCTATAAAAATATAAGCACAGCTCTCTAAAGAGAGCTCAGTAGCTTCCCTTTACAGACTGGGACTCTTTGCGTCTTCTGACCCTGACCCAGGACTAAAAGAGAAATTCATCACTGGTCAGGGCTGCAGTAGGAAAGCACCTGAAGGCTGTTCCACCAGTCCACCAAGAAATTTTAATCATCCTTTCCCCCCTTTTCTGAAACAACTTAGACCCAGGCACAGAAGGAAAATGCCTGAGCAAATTATTTCTGGGGTATGGCAGAACAACACTTGCCCATACCTACCTCATGGCTATAAGCACTCAGTCTAACTCCAGGAATGCTTGGCTGGAAGTTCACCTATGCCATGCTCTCCAGGAAGGAGTGCAATCCCCCAACCTGTCATTTACCTATGAAAATCTGCTCTTGAATCAACTTACATTGAAGATCTGTAGCTTCCTTTGTGCCTTTTTTCTACTGCCTCCTGGCCTGCCCCACCCCCTTAATTCAATTCTTACAAAGGGAGAATTTGGAAGGCATCAGATAAATTTTCATTAATTGCTCAACCATGAAAGTAATTAGTGTTGAGTGGCCACAATAATCTTTCTTTTAGATCAGACCAATTTATGGTGATGATCCACTAGGAGGAGGGGCAAGGGCTCTCCAGGGTCTGGCCAAGAGAGACAGAATCTCCTCCTTCCACCAAAGCTCAGGAAAGCTCCTGTATTTTGTTTCTAGCAACACCACAACCACCACCCAGAGGTCAGTAAGCAGCCCTCCACCCCAGAAGACTGGAGACAGAGCATCCCCAGCACCCACAGAGTAGCATCTCCCATACTTGCCCCACAAGCACTGCTACTTCCAACACTACTTTAGGCTTGGTACAAACTCACCTCCTCTCCTTGGCCTTTCCTACATCATCCTTTATCTACTTGAAACAAAGATCCACTTAGGAAGAAAAGGCTTCTTTGCACATATGTCTAAGTCCTCTATCTTTCACTGTGTTTTTAAAACTCTGTGATACAGCTGAACTTTATCTCACTCTGAAACCCTTGGCAGGGGTGGAACTAAAATCCTGGACAATGTGAGTAGCTGCAAGCACCAGCTACAGCCCCCCCGGCCCAACACAAAGGTATTTCTGCTCAGAAAGAGCCCATCATACTAGAAGTAAACACAAGCACTTAGAGTGTTTGCTGAGCTCTTACAGCTCTCCAGAAACCATGATCTTCTCAGGCCTGCTAAACTTTGCAGTGCAGAACTACACACCGAAGCCAACAGGTCTCATGTAGAAACAGGGTGTGCTGGAACACCAGTGTCCACATAGGATATGATCACTCCCAGGGCTGGGACCCAAATATACATCACACAGAAAGCAAACAAGTAGCTGCTCCATCACACCACAGGAGCCAGAGCATGGTCAGCCCTCCATACCTGAACAAGCTCACTCCAGATTAGGGTCAGGTGGGCACAACAGGGACACAGCCCTCCCCAGCAGAGCCACAGCCCCGTGGGCAGGCTGGAGAGACCAACCAAGACCTGCAACTGCTGACACAGCCCAGGAACCAGAACTGCTGCAAAATAGCAGCAACAGGAGACACAGAACTACACCCCTGGGTTTGTATCCCTGAGCAGACATTTTCAGGCTTATTTACAGGAGGCACAGGATGCTAACAGGCTGCCTCAGTACAAAGAAGGGCCCAGAGAAATTCTGGCTTAAGGCATGACCCAAGACCACCCCAGACTTCTCACACTCTGCATGCATGTTGTCTTATGAATGTAAACTCACCCTAACAAGAGCTTCATCTCTTTTAGAGCTGTACTTTGGAAAAGCTCTAGTCACAATCTTCCCAATGAAGAAACAGTTACCTGTTGCCTCTGTAACAGAGAACTGCTTTGGAGAACCAAAAAAACTCAAACCCCAAACAAACTCCCAAAAGCACATCCTCAAAATACATTAATTTGTCACTGAAATCTTGCTTATTTTAACTTCAGGTATACAGCTTAAAGAGTCTGTATGCTTAGATATACAGAAATGACTGTACTCCTCCCAGGCACAGTCTCTCCAGAGTGTATCTCCATCAGAGAGCAGCAGGTGAAAGAAAAAGGGTGCAGAAAGCACACACCCCACAAAAAGGCCCCAAAACCAACCAAACAAAAGAAAACAACCCCACAAACAAAGTAATCCTGCACACATATATCAGTTTAATAAACCTAGGAGTTGATGCAATCAAAAGACTAGTTCGAAGGGAAGTGATGTCAGAGAGGAAGTCCACCTCTGATCTCCGCACAAACGAAATGCACAAAGCTGGGGTAACGGCCATGAGAGAAACATTTGGACAATACTTGATATTATGATGGCTGAACAGCATAAATCTTGGCAGAAAAACCGATCCATCTGGATACAAATGCTTTCTTTCAAGCAGCTTGACATGTGCTCGCTTTGAAGCTGTGGTAATTAGATACCTTACAATAATGGAGGATCTATTCCAATGTCTATAGCAGCAAAAAGAAAAAAGGCAGTGACTTTGTATAAAACAGCAGAGATCACATCTCAAGAGAACAGGAAGGATCAAATAGCAAAGCTGATTTTCCTAAGAACAAAAAACCCCACTCAGCCACACCTGAATCCACAGCAAACCAAAGGAGCGAACCTGGGAGCAGCAGTGCTGTTGTAGATGTGATAGTTAAGGACCAAAGATGAACATAATCGCTAAGAGTATGTGTTTGTAACACTAACTAGTTCAACTGGAAAAAAAATGACAACTTGAAGGCATGTAGACCTCTCTCCAGGCCTAAATTATGTACCAGACATTCCAGATCACACCAGAAATGTAATTCAAGAATTGAAACACCTTGAGAACAAAAGTGTGAATTGGGAGAAGGTCACAATCAGAGCGAGCTAAGTGATAGGAAAACTTGCTTTAATACTGCATCACACAAAGCTACTTGTTACAAATGGAGTAGGAAAGTACACCACAAAAACACCAGTAAAAAAATCCCACTGAAGCGTGTGTACTGCCAAGAAACCCGGAATTTTACCTAACTTTATACCGCAATTGAATAATCAATGTGTTCACGTGCCTTCAGTCACTAAAAACTAATTTTAATGACACCCAGGCCCTTGACACTCATAGTAATATACAAGCATTTAGAGGTTGTAAAAAGCAGTTATCTCCTTACACATTAGAAGTGTGTTCAGCCTGGAGTAGAACAAACTGAGGGGACACCTCATCACGATTTATAGCTTTCCCAGAAGGGGAAGAGGAGGACAGGCACTGATCTCTTTTGTGGGGTGACCAGGGATAGGACCTGAGGAAACAGCATGCATCTGCATCTGGGGAGGTTTAGGTTGGATTTTAGGAAAAGATTTTTCACCCAGAGGGTGGCTGGGCACTGGAACAGGCTCCCCAGGGAAATGGTCATAGCCACCAGCTTGGGAGAGTTCAGAAAGCTTTTGAACAATGCTCTCAGGTGCATAGTGTGACTCTTGGGCTGTCCCGTGCATTTAAGTCATCCATATGCTAACATTTAAGTACTGAGCAGTTAGGAAAAAGCCGTGGGGGGTTTTTTTCCCCTCATTTACCATGATACTTGGCTGGAAAACAAGAAGGCAACTCCAGCATGTAGAAAAGCAGCACCTGATGAACATGTGGCAAGAATTTAAGAACATGAGGCTCATACACAGCAGTTCAATTTGTGAGAAACAGGACCGGCACACACAAAACATCAAAAAAGATGATGGGCTGGGGGCATGGGCTGCCCTTCAACAGCAGGAATTTGGATCCACTGCAGGGAAGTTACAACATGTAAGCCTATAGCTTTTGGATTTCAAAAGCTAGCAAGATACCTGTTATTTCCAATTACAATTTTATTAAAAAGAAAAAAATCAGTTTCATAGATATAGTGAAGACTTTCTGAACAGATTCCTAGGCTGCTTGGGAAATCACTGAAGATAGAAAAAAGGACTCTGCAAAGGAGTTATCTTGAGACCCTGATGCACAGCAGCCATGGCTGGAGACTGTACTCCAGGGACAGGAAGGGAAAGGGCACGTGCTGTGTGAGAACACCAGTAGTCTTCACTCTCCTTTCAGACAAAGCCAGCAGCACAGACAAAAGTGAGAAACAGTTCTCGAAAAACCTCTTCAAACGTTAATTTCATTGACGAGATGCTATTTTCCCCAGCAGTAGGACCCTGAACCCAAAATATTAGGAGGCTTCACAAATGAAAGCTCACCGTATCCACCAGTGACCTACATTAAACGTCTCCTCTCCCTCTGTTTCACCTTCCTTCTTGGGCTCCATCCTGCCCTACTTTAATAGGGATTACTTCAGCTAAACCACATAATAGTTTTATAGGGACACTCAGCTAGGACTGAAAACTTGTCACATCTAGCTAGGAAAGTGGAAGAAGTAGCAGAAGTAATGATTTCTGCTGCCAGCATCAGCTGCGGGAAGACAGTATGCTATCTTATCCCATCCCAAACTCTCCTATCTCCAATGCCTATGGAGATGAAACTGTGGCAATAAAAATGAAAGTGAGTCAAGGACAGGCATAACGGTGAAACTGTTACTCTCCACAGCAAAAGAAACAGTAACAATAACAAAAAAATCAGAGCCATTTGTCCCTGCACGAAACAACTAGGATCAAGGAAAGCGATTTTTACTCAATGCAGGGAAGGAGCTCATTGACACAGGAGCGGCAGCGTTTTCCCTACACTTGTCTTTCATAGACATTTGCCCGCAGGATTTCGTCAGCGTTGAAACGACGGAGGCTTTCTCCCCCCTTCCTCCTCGATCAAACCGGACATCCATCACGCTGGGGCCGGAGGAGCGGCAGATCCCGGGGGATTTGCCGAGATCGCGGCTGTCCCAGCTCCCCGCCTCTCAGACACTCACGGTGTTGTACCACCCCCACCGCTCGCAGGGCAAACAAGCCGGGCTCACGCACGCACACATCCACTACTACAAGGCTACAACCGAGCGAGCAGGATCCACCTACTACTCGGCGCAGAGCCTGAAAACAAGCTAGTTTTGATAAACTAAGCCTGCCGTCGGTTTGGCAGAGGAGGAAGGCAGGCATTTTTATTTAAAGCCAAGCTCTTCAGAGAACATCCTGCGCACACAAATCCTGCGTGCCAACAAAGAGGCTACGCTCAAAACACGGGCGGACCATCTCTCCACGGCTAAACGTAGATTAATCCTAAGTATTTGGCACAGTGCAAGAAAAGGGGAATTTACTGAGCCTTTACACCTACTGATATCTCATTAGGTGTTTTCAAAGCTTTTATCTTGCTGAAGGTGCAGCTGCACGTAGCTGAATGAATCCGATCCACACACTCATTTATTCCACAAAGCCGCGACGGGGCTCAACACGACCACTACTGCGTATCCTACGCTGAATGATGGCTTCCCCATAAATAGGAAAGCGGGTTTTCTAGAAATACTGCATAATGAGTCATCGGCAGCGAACAGCTAAACGCCAGGCACCTTCAGAGCAAGGACAGAAATACCAGTGGAACAAAAATAGCCATTCACTGGAGCGGGGGGCGGGCGTGAGGAGCCCCGCTGGCAGGATTCCCGCTCGTAACCTCCCCCGCTGCCCCCTCCCCGCCCGGCTGCGGGGCCAGCCC
>JAHLSL010000014.1:2781650-2817705 GCA_025920805.1 Petroica traversi | reverse complement strand
GCCGCCGGGCGCGGCCTCTCCGCCGGCAGCACCGCGCGGGGCGGTTATCGGCTGTTTCTTTTTATTTCTCTTGTCCCCGAGAAAGAAGGTGCTTGCAGTCTCTTAAATAAATAAATACATGGATGCACAAATAAAAAAAATAATCAAATTTCCCGAACTCCAGAACTGTTAGGAAAAAAATCCTTTTCTCTAAGTGGCAGCCTCGCTAGCACAGCTTGGGATCCACGAGTCATGCTGAGCACTGGCTTGTGCATCGGCAGCAACAATAAAGATAATGCAGCTGGAAGTTAGTTAATCATGCGTGAGTCAGAGAGGAATCCAACTTGCTCTGCAGGAATAACAGGAGCGGAAAAAAAAAAAAATTAGGCAACGTTTATTTTAGACCCAGCTGTAAACAAACCGCTCTGAGAAGCGGAAAGCCTGTCAATCCAATGGGGAAATACCCATGTCCAGCTGCTTTTTGGGCTGCAGCTGGACAGCTGAGGGTATTTTTGGCTTTGCCTCTGTCCCGCTAGGCCTCTGGCCCCCAATTAATGGCCTCAGCCCACATCAGGAAAATCTCATTCATTAACTATTGTACCAAATAGTCTTTATACTGTGAAAGTCTATTGATTTTCTAAGTAGTATGGTGTTATCTTTTCTTTAGATGTATATGGTTTATGACTACTGCATACTCAGGCTTAAGTAAGCATCAGTGTTTGTGGTGGAGTAAGCATGACCAAAGGCCCCCAGCTAACAGCAAGGAGCAGGACCTTTGTTTCTCAGCTCCTCAAAGCCATTCCTGACAGATAAAGGATTCCCCTCGACTACCAAGATCACGCCTGCCATCCTAGCCCCTCCAGCACCTCTGTGAAACCATTTTACCTGGCATCATAGATTGGAAACTGTAGCAAGACTGACTCCAGGATGTCTAGATCAATAAAGATGCAGGTGGATGATGGCTATAGAAGAATTGTTGGTTTTCAGAACAGTAATATGTTTGCAGTAAGTTGGTCCATGACTTACCCATCACACACTGTTCGTGTTTCTAACAGTTGATTCTTTGAGTGATGCTCACTGCTCCAACAATTGCACCATCCTCCTTGGCTCAAGGTTTCTATCCAGAAGGTGACCTTGGCATCCTGTTAGTACTTCATTGTTCCCTTTCTTGACACGATCACTTGGAATTAGGATGGGATCTAAGTCACTGGGGACATAATTCATAGCGTAGAGGACAGGAACACTGTGGCTACTTCTATTCTGTGGTATCAAGGACAAGCCATGGAATCTTGGAGAGATGATGAAAATGTGGCTCACTGCTTGAGACACCCCACAGCATTATTCTCTCATTCCTATGACCCCAACAAGGAGCAGCAGCATTTTTGCTGACTACCCCCATCCCACTCATCTGGTGATTAGGCTCTTTGGCTGGGAACTCCCCAGCAGCCCTCCTTGCTTTCCTGTGGAAGTAGATAGCGGGCAAGTTCATCCTGCCACGCCACTTTTCTCCACGTGTCTTTGGGCTGCTGTGTCATGGCCCTTCAGCACCATCCTCCCTTCTGATGGGTGGTGATTTGGGAGGCACTGCCTCAGGGCTGGTATTGAATGTGGCCTGTCAGCCCCTCCGTTTGCTGCTGTGCCTGTGTTGTGCCAGGCTGGCGTGCTGGGATGGCTCCAGTCCTTTCCTCATCAATGTTTAGCAGGCGCTTCTAGAAGAACCTTCCGTGAAGTGAGGCTACTCCTTTATTTAGCGACGTGATCAATAGCCTCTTGGCATGCAGCCTCTACTCTTTTCCAAGACATCTATTTGCAAGGGAACAAAATTACCTCACTGCTGTTCCAACTGGCACAGTGTGCCATCTTTTCCCTGCTTCCCAAGAGCAGAATTGCTTGCCACCTCTGTCCGAGCACACCTGCGTCACTCTTCTCCCCGATGCCTATTTTGGGGGCTGTGTTCTTTCACCAGCTTCCTTGCTCCAGAACATTTGTACATCTGGCTGCACTTTTATTTGCTGTTTCCTTATCTGAGCAACAAAGTCACTTTAATACAGCTGCCTTTTGCAAAATTGATAAGAATTCACTGAGCTGCAAATCTTGGAGGGACGATGAAAATCTGGACTCTTCACTTGAGCCACCTCAAAATATTAATAATTTTCAGGAAAGAATCATAGACTAAGAAACAGCAAGAATCAGGGGGAAGAAACAAAAGTAAAATTAAAAATGTATACTTTAGAAGCTCATGCTTCTTACTGAAATTATCAGTAGTATGCCTACCATAGCAAACGTGACATAGGAGACTCATGCCAAGAAAGTCCAGTGGAACAGGTGCCCCATGACATGGTCATGTGGTTTATGACTTCTTGCTGGACAAATTGCAAGCAAATGATTGCAACAGTCACATAAGAGAATGGATTTTCCATAAAGGATCTGAAAGCTGACAGAAACACCAAGTTTATTTATAACTTTTTATTTGAAGAAAAGCTGCAGCTACTGCATAGGATTGAAATGTTGCCTACCACAGGAGATACTTATACTCACTAATCATGGCAAAACTGCTTCTGGCTTCATCATTCTAAAAAAAGCCCCATTACCCCAAACTTGGCTGCTCTGTGGAAGGCTCTTAGAGGCTCTCCCCATTGGCACTATTATTTCCCTGTTAATACCATGCTTCCCCTTAGGACTGGCCTCATCACACACTCTCAAGCAACGTGTAGAAGTCCATCCACTTCCCAAGGGGAGAATTACAGGTACTTACTCCAGTGAGTCACGGTAACATGCTTCAAAGTTGTCATGAGGTTTCCTTTAAGTTCATAGCCTATTTTTCAACTTCTTCCTGAGGCCCAGCTTCCACAGGGTTTTCCCCAGGGTAGAATTTACTTGTAGTTTGAATGGGAAAGGAGAAGATGAAGTAACTTTGAAGTGGTGGCATTTACATATTTGGAGGGCATTTTTAATTCCTCTAACACTTTTCTGTTCCAAGGTAGTTTGAAGTATTAAACTCAAGTTTGTTTTTATTATTTTTTTCCTTAGGAAATCTGTCTTTTATTGTTTCAGAATAAGTTAATTAGGATATAATCAATGCACAGGCACATATAAAGGTACCTTGCTAAAATATTACAGAAGTTGTAAAGTCAAAGACACAAAAATTGGGGTACAGTATAATTAAGTCTGTGTTTGCTTATTTAATATCTCCTTCATGCATTAAGCTGATATGATTTTAATTAACGACATACTATTTTCTCTACAGGATGCATGCCTGTCTTGGTTTAGTCACAGGAAAGAAGATAATTAATGGGTATCCAAACTGTAATGTTCTCCCTGGTCACTGTGAGTCCCCTTGCACCTTTTAATTTGTATTAGTCATACTTTGCTGCAGTAGCAGAATTATAAATTTCCTTATGTGCTTTTCTGTAAAATTCAGGGTACAGCACTGGAACATTTATATTTTCAACAAGAGTATGAGTCAAAAGGAATAATAGTCTACCCTCTGAGAGCTAGGAAATTGAGGTAAGTCCAGAGTGGCCACTAACTGGATTTAGTGCATAAAATTTCAGAATATAATTTTTCAGATATGCAGATTATCTCAGAAGTACATCTTCCTCTGGCTGGGCTGCAACTGGAAAGAGGAGCTGAGACTTCAGTCTGTATTTGGTCCTCAGCAAGAGCTCTCTGCAAGCAACAGCTATACAATTAGCACCACCACCACCACCACCACCCCCAAGGCATGATGTAAATGCCTTACACTTTGGCACAGAGAAAACCCACAGCAGAGTGCCAAATGCAGTCCTTCCAGCCAGCACTCAACTGCTTTTCTCCTTCCCTAATCACTGACTCATTTATTACAAGTTTTCCAGCTTTCAAAAGAAAAGGTCACGATATAATTATTACTACTAAAGTCTTTGCCAGCTTAATGAATTTGCCCCAACTGAAATAGCAATAGTGTAAAACTTTTTTTTTTCCCCCAAGAAAGACTTTTTTTCAGAAGTATTTTAGTAAGAAAGTTGCAGGGTAGTGCCAGTGATTAAAAAGGTGCTAGCTAAAATCTACTGATGTTAAACACAAGATACATTTTTCCCCCAGAAGAAAGGTAATACATTAATCCAGCTGCTGTGAATTGCAGGAGCTGGGACTGTTTCTGGAGATTCTCATGTTTCTTTGCAACATCCCAAAGAAGTAGATGGATCTCATCTTTTCAGAGTCACACGTGTGTTGTGTACAAAAGATGTTATTCATAACTACATCCTGCATGGGCTGATGGGAAGATTAAACAGCTTAATAATTGTCCAACAAGTCATTAACATATCTTATGATGCTAAAGCAGCCAATTAAAGTGTACTACCAGATTCCCTTCCAATAGCTTCTGAGATAAGCACTGCTAAGAAAATCCCCCTCCCTAGCTATGATAAAAATCAGTCTTTATAAAATGGGAGTATATTAACTTTTTCAATTTATGCATTAGTTCACATTATATACTGTAATCTGATGAGGTGGTATTGTTCATGCTTGAGTAAAACAAACTAGAGGACAGCCCAGTCCCAATTGCTTTGCCTTCTCCTTGCATAGAATCAGGCAATTTTTTGGTCTCATTCAGTAAGCATCAGCTTGGATTTTCAGAGTAGTACACAAATATTTTCCACTGTGTTTCAGTTTCACATACCTGTAGAAACATCAAGACCTTTGTTTCTCTCTGTTGCTGGCACCATCAGGGCTTTTGTCAGGCCCAGGGCTGAAGTAGGATGTCCTTATGATAACTGATGTCCATCCAACTTTGGATACCCAGGGTCAGTTTGCCCACTGAGGGGGAGGGGGTTCTGCAAACAAATCCATGGTGAAATTGGGTGAAGTTACACTTGTTTGCAGTCCCTGAATGAGCTGTGACTTAGCAAAGCACATCTCACACTCCGCTGGGCTGCTGCAGATGCTAAAGTGCAGCAGCACCTGGCCCAGGCTGAAAGGCACCCTGCATGGGTGGAAAGCACAGTCACCCCACCTGACATCACACCATGCTGTCCTGAAGTTCAGTGAGATGACACACGCCCTGGCAAAGGACTCTTCTGGCATCTGGCACTGAGCTCCTTTTAAAAAGCAGGATAGCATGTTGCAGTTCATGGCATCCCAAATCCCCTCTGGTGCCAGCCATCCACAAGGGTGGTCATCCAGCTGGATGGCAGGCACCACAGGTGGCATCTCCATGGGGACAAGAGACATCTACTGGCATCTGGGGGCCTCTTGCATTTCTGCAGCCCCGCACAAACATTTTTCAGGGAGATGGTCTGCCTTGGAAATATGGTTGGGGAGAAGCTTTTCTCAAGGGAGAAAAATGTGGTTGGGGAGAGGCTTTTCTCAAGCTTCTCTCCCAGTCCTGCTAGGACACCATTATGTTCTCAGATGTTTTCTCTCATCCATGTCACACTTGACTTTTGAGTATGTATAATCTTACATCTCTCTTTTCAAATGGCATTTTTTTCATTTTGTTCTTTGGCTACTGTTATTCGTTGGAAAAGTATCCATTGAAACGAAGCACTTTTAATTAATTTAATTAGTGATTCCCCTATAGTTTTACAGTGTTGGTGTGACACCACATGCCAGCAAGTCTTCTCTGAGACTGTGCTCTGGAATGATATTTCTAGGAGACTGGAGGATGTCCTTGTGTGGTGTTTGAGCATCCTACCTGTGGTCACAGCTTCCCATGCTCTGTGTGCTGGGGCCCAGATACTACCCTTATTACCAGAGGTGTGAGGGCTTTCATTTAGGGAATGCTGCCTGGGATTCACTGAAGGGAAAGCTGATCCTCAAGCATGAATTTCTTTCTCAACTTTGAATTTCTTGGTTAGTGGCAATCTAGTACAAAAAAAAAAAGGCAAGTAAGATCAGTTAGAGGAATACATGAGATGTTTTGCCTGAAAGAGATCTTCTTGTCCTGTTTTGATGGCTTCTTTACTGTGAGTCAGCCTATGACACATTTTCATGAAAACTCCCAGACATTATGCTAGCAAAATTAAATGTGGGTCAGATGGGAAAAACATTGTGAAGAACTGACAGTGTTAAGGCAGAGGACAGATCATGTTCTTGCAGGTGGGGAGCACTACCATGCCTTGTTTCCCCTGGAAATTGCTAATCACTGTCTTCTTGTCCCCACTCAAGGAATGCTCTGGAAGCCCCTGCTGCAGCTATCAGTGACTCCTGGTCAAGTGTTCAGTGTGGATCCCTCACAGAGAACCATCACCTTGAGCCTAATTACTCTCATCAGCTCAAGCAACCAGTGATATCCCTGGTACTAGGAGTCTGGCAGTCTACAAAATGCATAGACAAGTTGGATGATAAAATTTGGAGACAGCAAAACAATAATTATCTGTTGTTCTTTGTCAGCCAAAAGCAGACAGGACAAGGCAATTTCCCACCTCCTAAGCAGTGAGTGTTTGTCTTTTTTGCTTGTTTGTTTGGGGTTTTTTTTGGGGGAGAGGCAAGGATTGGATGAAGAGTATAGTCGTTTCTCATATTTTGATTAAAAGTCGATTTTAGGTCACCATCTCAGAGCAGACTGCTTCAGAAGCCAAAAAAACAGGCAAACAGGGCTGAACAAAGTTTTGGAGGAGTCAGAGGGGGTTTCCTTCTCAGGAAGAGGTGAGGCAGTAAGATAACCTGAAGGAGAAATAAGAGAATAACATACAGGAAGGGAAGAAGATTTGAACAATTGGCTACTAAATGAGCATCATCTGAAAAGAGGCCAGAGAGGGAGAGCATGCTACTCAGTCATATGGGAACAGAGTGGCTGAGACCAGGAAGATAATACAGGAGTGTAAAGAAACATGAGATCTTGTTTGGAAAATGCAGGACAGGCAGGAATAAAAACATTGAGACAAAACCAGAACTTTGGGGTCTAACCATAGGAAACCAAGATTACAGATCTGATTTAAAAAAAGCAAAATAATACTGATGATTGTGACCAAGTGGGTTAGCCAAGGGCCAGGAACCCAGCAGGGAGCATGTATTCTGTGGGGGAGGAGTTAGCTGTGGGCAGAACTTCCATAGCTGAAGCTGTGTGTGAGGATGACATCACTCAGATGGGCACCAGAGAGGAAAACTCTTAGGGAGAGCACCCTTCCTTCTGTCTTAAGACCTGAAAGAAAGACAATCAGGAGACAATAGTCACAAGGTTTCCACACAGGACAGGATGGAACTGAAAAACACATTGGGTAGGACACAAAAAAAATACTGGAGTGACCTAAAGTAGAATTAGGGTAGCACAGTGATGGCATTTGGAGGTGAGGGGTGGCAGGCAGTAAGGGCAGCACTATGTTGTGTGACAGCTGCAAGAAATGAAGTTTTCCACAGAGGCTGAGGAGGATGCCGAGGAAAGGGTAAGAGAAGGCAGGAGATGAGAGGCTGCAGTCCCTAGGGAAGGAGAGGCTGAAGA
This sequence comes from Petroica traversi, assembly GCA_025920805.1. Lineage (NCBI taxonomy): Eukaryota > Metazoa > Chordata > Aves > Passeriformes > Petroicidae > Petroica > Petroica traversi. The sequence continues at coordinate 2,810,309 of JAHLSL010000014.1, read as the reverse complement.
AGGCAAGAAGTTTTAAGCTTCTACAGCAGCAGTGCCATGGGGGGGATGAAACACCCATGAAGCCCGTGAAACATGATGAAACAAAAAAGGCTCTTTCAAAAAGCTGGGATGTCTTCTCAAATGTCTTTTAGTCTTGAATGAGCAAGACTCCAAGTGGAGAGCATTTTGAGCAAAAAAGACTGGAATCAACCATGGGACCAGAAAGATGGAAAAAGTAGAGGGGGAAAAGATAAAATACTTGCTTTGTTTTATTTTTTTAACTTATGTTTACAGGATTCATCATTAATTACTGAAGAAAACAAGATTACTTAAGGGAGCTGGCAGCTAAAAAATAAGGTTTGCATGTAGGTTGGCTCAGTTGCAACACAGATATCCTTTATGCTGCTTTATTCACCATCCAGATTAATCCAGAACTTATTAGTTTTAAGACTGATCCAGATCTAAGGAAGCCAACAGTAAAACTTCAAAGAGTTAGATAAGCCCCTTTAATGAAATATCTGAACACGACCCTGTCTATCAAAAGAACTGCCCAAGCAACATGTAGGTATTGGCTCCCTCACAAATAAACAGATATTTTGTGAATTGCTGTCCATGAGCTAAAGAAGAACACTGGAAAGTGAGTGCCTGTGTAATAATCACCATCTCCCCAGCTAAAACTAATTATCTGGAAAGAAATAAGACAGGAAGGGAAAAAAAATTCTGTGATTAATTACAATTGCAGTGTGTTAGCTAGCATGCAAGCAAATCTTTTGTACATGGAAAGTACAAAAATAGGTGTAGGGAGTTTGTAGCCATTTTCGTTCAAAATATTTTATAATAAATGTAGCCATGATTAGAATGAGTAAGAACACATTAGGAATGTTTTCCATCAAGATATTTAGAAAAAGATCCCTGAAAGCTGTTGAAATGTACTCTGAACAACTAGCAGAATCATGCAGAACCAGATATGGCTTGCAAATGTGCATGAAGCTTATGTATAAAGTGCATTCTTCTATCCATATGACACAAACAAAAAACTTGTAGTTTCTCAGTCACAGAAATACATGGTACTTTCTTTTAAGAGCTATATGGAGGTTTATTTTAAATGGTCATCCTTGTAAAGTACTATTATAGCCACAGCTGACCGCTAAAGCTGACCATTAATTTACTGATTATTACACAAATAAATCTTTTTCCAGCTTACTCTCAAGTAATCTATGCACAATACATAATCTACACAGTCTACCTTAATTCTCCCTGCATACATACATGCATCTGTTTTCTAGTTTTATTAAACTAGTAATCAGCAGACTGCACACTACTCTGATCCCTTCTAGCAGTCTCTTCTCTCCAGACTTCTTGGCTTAGGTCCTCTGTAAACCTTATTTAGGTGGTGTCTTTCAGCATCTTCAGTTTTCTAAGTGGGGCAGCCTGCTCATCCTTCAATAAAGTCAGCAGATTTCATGTACCACACAGTCAATGCCAGCTAATCAGGTAAAGCAATACAGGCAGGTGTCACTGACAAATTACAACTATAGTCAAGGCCCATTAATTCTAAGGTGTGCCATATCTCACTAGGCGGTCAACTGGCTCACTTAAGCCTGAAATTCAAATTGTCACTAAGGAAAAGACTCACAGTGTCTGGAAACCTAATCCTCTCATCTCTGGTTTGTCAGGTCAAAGAGAATGAACAACAGCAGCGTTAAGTGTGAATAGATGAAGGTGATTTAGAGAAAGATACAGACTGCTGCTATGCAGCTACAAAATTAAATGTCTTCTGGATACCCTGCCAGGGGTTTAGATTTACACCATGAGGAAATAAAGAAGCTCTTAATGCCTCTCTTGTTAATTCTTGGCTCCATCAGCTTCATTTGATTCTTAAAGCAAATTTCTCTTGATCCCACGTATCATGGGGCTGACATATAAGGTCAAAGATGTTGAAAAGCTGACAGTGCTTCTGCAGTGCATGCCAGGAACAGAGCCTTATTCCGTGAGGGTTACTGGAGTGGTGACATACATGAGAATACTAGAATAAACCCCACTGCTACAGTCACAGTTCTTTCCACCTCTAATGATTCTTCTGGTAAGATGCAGGATCCTCTACTGGCATCTATGCCAGAACAGACATCACATTGAATCTCCTGCCTGTAGCAAAATAAAGCATCCCAAGTCTGAACATAAGCATCTTGAAGAAAGTTTAAAGTAGAAATGAATAATAAATATTTAACTGTGATGATAATGGAAGGTAATTACCTGTGAAGGTAATTAAAACTAAGACCTTTGACGAAGAGCTGTGATGACTTCTACATTAATGAACCTTTGTAAATTCAGGTCAGATCCCTTCCTCCCATTTCCTAAATATGCACCTGTGGTCAAAACAGGGTTAATTCAGGAGTACAGTTTAATTGCTGTGTAATATAGAAAGTCAGAAAAGATGACTACAAAGTCTCTGTACAACCTATGAATCAGTCCAGGCTAGAGATCCCCAATACAAGTTTTTCCAAGCTTCTCTGCACTCATTCTGGTTCAAAAGTCTCTCTTGGAATTGTTTGCCATGTTTGGATGAAGTTTCACTCAGAGCTTGCACAACAGCATTAATATTACCCTGTCTTCACCAGAAATCCCTACGTACATGCCTAAATTACAAATAGTAGGCACAGGAGTGGTGACAATGCTTGACTTGGTGCCATAAGATCTGCGTAGAAGCATTCACAGCAGGGCAGCTTAAGGGTATTCTGATTCAATTTAGAACTCAAGCATAATTTTTCTTAATTAACAAAGAAATACTCTCTTTGTTTCTAAAGTCTGACCCTGGCCTCCTCCCAAACAGTAAAATGACCAAAAAGCCTCATGCTGGGCCAAATAAGCAATAATGATGTAAGCTAATCATTACCCACTTACAAGGATTTTCTCCATGCACATTTCATTACCTTCACACAAATACCTTATGGCTTTTGCAGCTGTAGAAGGATTACTAACAGTGGTTTCCCTTCCTACAATACACTGAACATCCCAGTTGCTATGTGGGTGTTAGGCTTCAATCAAGGCAATGTGCAGCAGTCTCTTACTGTGTATCTTTGAAAGGCACAGTACACGCACAGAGCCATTCAGGTGTGCCAGAGGGACTGTCCTCCAGTAAAACTGGGTCCCATAGCAGTAGTGCTCCAGGTTAAAAGCCTCCCAGTGAGTCAACAGCATGAGCTGTCAAGCCAGAGGAACACCCCGAGAAGTGAAATTGCTGTTTGTGTTCTGCCCTGCGTGCCACACCCAGTCTATGCTGCTTGGAAAACAGCGTGTGAGCAGGAGATCACATTGCCTGGGTACGAAGGTGCTGGTGGAAAACAAGGTAAGGAGGTCAAGAGTACAGCCAAGCTAACTTTGTTTGTTCTGTCTCAAAGAGGGGATTTGGAATGCAAGGAATTCTACAAGGGGTCTTGCTTGTGTGCCAAGGGGTTAAAGAAAGTGATGTTAATCAGATGCATAAAGAAGTCTGGAAGAAGATAGGATCACTAAATGCGGATGCTACATCCACACTTGAGGGTTTTCTTTTCAGCAGGACACATTAGGTGCTCACATTGATCTGAGGAGCCCAGTTCTCATACCCCATGCACAAGACATTTGAACCACAACATCAAAGGAATGGCCAGTAAGAGCTTTATTTCACAGAAATGCACCTGAGCCCCCACTCATAACTTCTACCAAGGCATGCTCTGGACACTCTGTGATTTCATAGCCAACACTAATACCAGAAACCCTTGTCTCTAGGGAAATGTGCTTGCTAATCCTGGCTCCCTAATTTGTCACTTCACATCCATGTGTTGTGCTTGTTCTCCTCCTTCATGGCTGAGCAGTTTTTTTCTGCTTAGTTTTGTCCTTATGGGCATGTTTCTATGACACTGCCCAGAGCAAGACTGAGAAACTCCCCACCTTTTCTTTTTCTAGCCAGTAATTACTTTCTCAAAATGCCTGTGAGGTTATAAGTGGAGAGCTACCGTACAGAAGCCTAAAGAAAAAGTACAAATCCATTTTGGACTGTCTACTGAGGTACCTAAACCCAAACATCCTATTCAGGCTACGGCCTTTTCTGATTTCAGTTGCAGCTGTGAATAAACAGGGCTTGTAGAAGTCATAGCTGAAGGTTTGCAGTTAAAGAATGAGGATCCTGTAATAAGTAACAGGATTTGTGAGACTCATGGTTTGGTGACATATTTGGCATTATGCCAAACTTCTGTGGCAACTGCTTGCAGATTATAAGATTATACTTCTTCTTCACGCAGTTCTCCCCTCTCTCAGTACCTACCTCTTATTTTCTGCAAGAGTTAAGAAAGCAGAACCACAGGCATACATCCCTAATATCTGCACTTCCCAGCCTTTTGTACAAACTGTTCCAAACTCAGCAATTCCTGAATGTACATACCCAGACATCACAAAAGAAAAAAAAAAAAGGAAAACACAAAGCAAGTCTCATCAGCCTCAGCATCCTTTCCAAGTTCTTATATTGCAAGTCTTCTTGCACAGTAAGTCCTTTGCTTCTACTCCACTTTCCACCCTGCTGGATTTCACTACTATTATCCTTCCCTCCCAAAAGATTCCCTAAGTGTTCAGTCTCCTTATCCAAGCCTATCTGCTGAATTCCCCTGAATTATCCTTGCCCCTTCAGTCCCCAGTGGCTCAGTGGGTCTAGCACCTGTGGCTGCAGTTGGCTGCTGAAGTGAAGAGCAGTGATTGATGGGAGAGCTCTCTTCACCAAGTGCAGGCCAGGCCAGGACATACCCTCTATAAAGAATTTAGTCACCAAGCTCTAGGACTTGACCAGGTTGTGTGGCCTGTATTCTTCAGAAGTTTGTCATTTTTCCAGTGGTTCTATCCCACAGACAGCAAGGGGACATTTCAAACAGCAGAGTGACTTCACCTTCTCACTGAGTTTTAAATTCTTCATCCCTTGCAAGAGACTGGTGTAGCACAAGATTTTTTTTTTTCCGCCAAGGGCACAACACAACCTAAGTAACTTGACTTAAGGGTATTCTCAGAAATCCCATAACCACTTTAGCTCTTGGATCCAGTCAGCAAAATTAGAAGTAATCAAAGTCAGATGTTTATAAAGAAAGCATTTCAGAAATCTAATTGCACTTGGCAGTATCAGCTCTACCTCAACCAAATGCCCTAAATTGCTTGTAAGCTCCTCCAAGTTGAAGACAGAGTGATCTGCCCTTGCAGAAGTCACCTCGAGTAACAGATGTTAAACAAAGCAACTCGGGTAACTGCATGGAAGTCCAGGTTCCCTGACACTCTGCCCTCTCAGGAGGATCTTTCTGTGCCTTTAGCTCAAGTGAAATGCCTAGCAGACTTTGTGTTCCAGAATAAGACTTTACAAAGAAAGCCGTCAAATACATGTTGAAGTTTCAGATGGCAAATCAAAGTACTGCTCGCAGTCTGGAGCATTAGGCTGCTCCAGATTGCAAACACATCCCTGATGATTTGTGTGTCAGGGAAAAATTAAAATAATGCATCAAAATTAGCCCTTGACAGTATTCTGTGTACCCAGTGTTAGCTGTAAGCACTGGCAACCTACATGCTAAGTTCACTCTGCATGATTGAACTCAGAGGTTACAATTCTCTTTTAAAGGTATCTACTGATAATAAAGCCATAAATATTTTAGTTCTGCTCTGTCTCCTTCAGGAGACACTTTTTCACTTTTTCCACTTTTTCTAAATGTGTTACAAATACCGTCAGTACTTGGCCTCATAGCAAAAGTTTTGTTTATGCGGCTCAGTCATCAATAAAATTTATTTGGTGTGCTGTCCCCCCAGCAATAGCTTCATGTCTGATAATGGCAGCTCCCCGCTGCAGAAAAGTACTCTTTATTCTCCTCTTCAGGGAAAGGAAAGAGGAGGTGGATTGAAGATTCATGATTAATTTTCCAGAGGAGCTACCTGTTTGAGTGGGATCAGCAGAGCCTGCAGCACTGATGCTTACAGAGGTCCTTCTGAGCAATGGCATCTGTGTGCACTCTGCCATGCTGACAGTCAAGTCAGTCTGGCCAGTTAGAGATGGGATATCTGGATTTGGAGTCTGGTTGCAGCACACTGTCCAACCTCTCCCTTGCATTAGAGAAGGGAGAGGCCAGGGATCCCAAAAGCTTTTACTCCATGAGATTCTTTACCTCCCCTCTCATTTTCTACCAAGGACTTTCTGTTTGTATCAAACATCAACTCAAACACGGATGAGGGAAGCACTGTAAACTTTCCACAGGAGCCATAAAATTTCCACTAAAGAAAATGTCAGGGAATTGACACTGCTCTTGGCTTTTTTCAAAATTGGACATTTCTTTCACCATCTCCAAATATGATTAAGAAGTGCTGAAGAAGAAAAGGAGGCAGGAGATGGCAACATCTCCCCAGATAAATAATCCATGCCGTGGCATACAAGATTGAGCTAAATGTGTGTGCCTGTGCAAGATTGGCCCCACTTCCCTGTGGATCCTTCTCCTCCCAGTCAGATCACCTAGCACTCAGGCACCAGCCCTGCCCTGCTGTCCTCACAGCACAGTGGGCTGAGCAGACATGGGACCCAGAGGATAGCTGGCAGCTGGGTGGTCAGGGGAGACCATCTTGCTCTCTACACCTGCCTGAAAGAAGGGTAGGCATTGGTCTCTTCTCCCATGTAACAAGTGACAGAACAAGAGAAAATGGCCTCAAGTTGTGACAGAATAAGTTTAGATTGAATTTTAGGAAAATATTTCTTCACTGAAAGGGTTGTCGAGCATTGGAACAGGTTGCCCAAGGAAAGAGCAGAGTCACCATCCCTGGAAATATTTAAAAGCTATGTAGCTGTGGCACTCATAGACATGGTTTAGTGTTGACCTGGCAGTGTTAGGTTAATGGTTGGACTCCATGACTTTAGAGGTCTTTTCCAACCTAAACAAGTCTACAAAGTCAAGGTCTCTGCTGAACAGGCAGTGGCATAGTAGCCTGTTGTTATTATTTTGCTCCCTTTGTATATACCAAAATGACAACACACAGCCTCAGGGTAGGAAACCTCCTCCTATTTTCCAGCCTTAGCGGGCTCCTGGCCAACTCACACTGGTTTGTCTTCGTGACTGCATTGTCTTCTGGCTCCCCTCCTTCTCTGGATGTGAGATTCTCTCACTACTTTATTTGTCCCAGTACAGGTTGAGACACCTATTATATCCCCTCTCCTTTCTTAGGCTGAACAAGTTTGGGTCATTCTGCTCATTTTCTCACCAGCCAGCATCACAGCTGATGAGAACTGGAAATGGGGTCAAGGCAAGGCCTCTCTGCAGCCTTCGTGACAAAACTCATATTTATTGGCCACTACTGGATATACTTACCTGGATGCCTGCAGAATGAGGTGGTAGCTTTCTCACAGCCATGTTACACTGCTGCCTTGTAGTTCTTCATGAAAGCCTTCCCACTGTCCTTCTGGTGTACTCACAGCCCAATCACACACTTTCCAGTGCAGTGCTTAAATCTGAAATAGTTTCAACTAGAAGCTGCAGAAAAGAGTTCCCAAAATAAAAGTTATGAAATTTCTGCCAATATGACTTTAAAACAGGAGAAGAGTACACAAGACAAATCTACCATGCTGCTGTATTTAAAGACCCAAATCCACAAGTAAGAGGATTACAATAAAAAAGCATTGCTATCTAATGAAGTTATTTTCCTCTGACTGGCGAGCAATCATATGACAGATACTTACACGGAGTCAGAAGCAATGCACCTAAGTTGTTTTCCATCAGAATGGCATTTCCAATGATCTATTAAGTCAACTCTAAACCCACAAAAACCAATTACAATTTACTGCAGTACCTTGCTGTCACACAGAGATGTATTTAAACAGAGTTCTAAGATTAAAATCTGATAAAAACACTGTTGTTATCACTGGTCATCTTCCAGAAAAGTGAAATCATGTTTATACTCTCTGGTAGTCAAGGGAATTAAGGAACACACTGTTACTGCTCAGAAAGGAAGGAAATAACACCTTTGCTCCATCTTGGCTATGCAGTACTGTAACAGTTGATTGGAACAAAGGTCTCACCTTCAAGAATATTTCCTGATTCTATCAGAGAAGAGCAAGTGTGTGCAAGCACACAACCAAAACACTGAGAAACACAGCTACACTACACACCACGCTTGTAAGGCCAAGCACCTATGTCCTAAAAGCTGTCAAACAAGAGTATACAAGATGGAGAAAAAGGTTTGTAACTGTGAAAGGGGGTGTGGAAGCCCCTTCCTCATGCTGCTTCTTTCTTTCCTACTGCAACCCTGTTCCTAATCCCTTTCCTCTTACACATTTCTAAATCTGTTGCTTTAACCGCAAATACGTAACCTAATGGGTTTTACAGCAAAGAACTAGACTGGAAAGATAATGAAAGGAAAGCAGATGCTGTAGATGGAAGCAGCATACAAATTAAGGTCTGCTTTGGAGTCCTGTTCTCTCCAGAGTATTTGCTGACTCTTCTTGCTCATTCCCTTTTCACTGGTACAAGTGCTACAGCATTGCAAAGAACACTCGGAAATCAAAGAAACTGAGTAAGAGCAGAGTCAACCCTTGCTCTACAAAATACTTACATGGGAATGAAAGCAAAATAAGTGGATCCAACGAGAAGCTTCGTGGTACGGCAAACTTAAAATTTTACTTGCTGTAAAACCTTATTGGGAGTTATCCAAAGCATAAGAACAAAGATGCCAAATACAGAAACAGCAATAATTTTTCCTAAGTGAATTTCTGCCCAACACATGAAACATCTAAGAAGCAATCCATGCAATCTTAATGTTTCAGTCACCTCAAGTTCATTCATGATTGATTTAAACTCCCTTATGGAGGGCATTTTCTATTTCCTACAGCCTCTTCCACCCTTCTGACAAGAGAAGAATGGTGTGTCTTACTGTGGTGTGTCATCCAAAGACCTCTCAGGACACAGGAAAGAAAACTGAATAAAACAGAAAGGCTGCAAAGAGGACAAAAAGGTGTTCTAGACAAAATATTCCTATTTCTTAAATCACAGCATATGCCTAACACTTGGTTATTGAGAGAGCTAATTATGCCACAAGAGCTTTTTCTACTTGTATGCTTCCACTATGGGTATGCATTGTTCCTAGATGAGATCCACTTACTTAGGCACAATTGGGAGCCTTGGCTTACTTCTCAGTATTAAATCACTTTCCAGAGCACGTACAAATGCCCTACGATCACGGTTTATCTTCCCACTTGCAGATTTGCTTTGGTCCTGCAAACTGCTCAGAAATTATTTGTACCCATCCAGGGCAGTCAGCATGCTTCTGGCAGTTAAGACTGGGTACTGCATTTCCAGGGGTGCAGCCTTCAGAATGATTTTTCTCATTACTCCTTTCCCACTTTTTTTTTTTCTTTCTGTGATTTCAAACAGATACCTGCAGTAGATGCTTCACTCTTTCAGCCTGCCATGTGCAAGCTGCCCCATCAGCATCTGCTCCTTTGGCATGCACACACATGCTATGGGGAGAGTGCTTGCTCCTCTGACACCTCCCAGGAAGCTTCAGCAACTCTCCTTCAACATGTCCAGTATGTTAGAAAAAACTGTCCATGGTTTTTTTCAGCATTGCTCTCCCAGACTTTACCAGTCTGGAATTTCTAACAGCATGGCCCCTTTTCGTGACTCAAAGCAAACACACATCTTTGTTCCCTTTCACTCCTGACGGGATTAAAAGGGAAAACGATGATTTTACAGCAGGAAGCCCCAAATAGCACCATTTTCATGCTTACACCAGCCAGTTGCCACCAGCTGCATGGCTGCAGGCTTAATGCTGCTCTCTTCATAAGGGAAATGTCTCCTGCTGCATGGCAAAATAGGCTGCAGGCCTTTCAAAGCCACTCTGGTGGCAAAGAGATGAGTCACCTCAGGCTACTGCCACACGCAGAAAACCAAGCTGACAGCTCAGCTGCACACAACTGCATTAAAAGCACAAAAATAGAGATTTATACAAGCAGCACCAAAGCTGGCTGCACACATCACTGTGAGCAGAAGTCACTCCTCCTCCAGGAGGGAGGCACTCTGCTCACCAGCACAAGCACTGGAGGCTTTGCTGCTAATAGGATCATTTCCTTCTAAAACCTTCCCCTCGGCAGCAGCCCAGGAACACGCACAGCTAACTTAGGCTGAAAGGGAATTTTCCACCACCCACAAACCTCTTTCTACCTTGCATAAATCTTCTCAAGCACAGGCCACAAAGAATCCACACCAGCCTCTGCAGATGACATGTAACAAGCAATTGGACACGAAAAATCTCCAGCAACCAACTCCAATGTCAAGTTTCCTCTGCACCCTCACATTTCAAGTAAGCACATGTTGACTTTACACCTCCTTCCAGGTCCCTTCATGTTGCTGTAACAATAGGATGGGGGCTTAGCATAAATCTCTACAAGGCCATTAAGCAGAAAGATCATTCCCTCTCTCTGTCAATTAAGCATATCGGATACAGGCAGATACACTGACAAGACATCCTTTTTCATCTGAAAAAATAAGCTTAAGCAATCCCTGTACAATCACTCTTTTTCTCAGCAAACTTTCTGGAGCCCAGATAATATCAAAGGCTGCTTTCCCAGCCAACAAAGTTATTAACACCTCAAGGAAAAAGTAACGTTGCACAAAAACCAGAGCTGTCTGATGGCTTCCTTAATCTGAGGATGGAGACACACAGAGCAGCAGGAAGCTTTACCCACAGTACAAACAGGGCAGCATCTGTGCATGAATCAGAAAACAAGCTTTTTTTTGGGAAGAATACAATTTTTGAGACATTTTCTTTGACAGAACACTTTCCAAAATAAAAAAAAAATGCACGTTATTTTTAACTACAGGAAAACATCTTCATGGCACGCAATCAGAAAGCACAGTAATGACAATGCACTGTGGGCTGAAATTAAAAGGGGACAGACATTACCTTAAAGCTGTTTCACAATCAAGTGAATTCTGAATCCATTTTTACAAGACAAACCCTCTTACTCCCAAGAGCTCAAAACCCCTAGTCAGCTCAATTTTATTAGGAATGTGCAGATAAGAGATAATTTAATTTTTGTCTTTTAGCTGAGATAAGAGGCCAAACTATAGGGAGCCCATTAGAAACTAGGAGCTCCATATAAGCAGATACAGTAAAATTATTTTCTGCCTGTATTTTCACTAAAGCAAACATACAGCATGGACTCTCTGATTGCATGGAGTGGTTTTCCTCCTACTTTCAAGAAAATTACTTCAACTCACTACCCTTTGACTTTCCTTTGTAAAATGTGTTTAAAATGGGCCAAAGGATACAAAAGCAGCTGAGGAGACAACAAAGAGACATAGATGCACAAAGTAAGGATGCGAATTTGTTTTCTGAAGCTGTAACAGTAAGAAAGGAGAAAGAATATTCTGGGCCAGCAGCTCCAAAAATATGACATAAGTATCATCTGCACTTTGAAATGGCATGCAAATAACATCTGAACAGCCAAATTATGTTTGTGCATGCCACTGAGACTACATTTGTAAAAGCCTTCTGCAGAGTACCATCAAGCTAAAACAAAGCACAAGCATTTAATTCACCATAATTAGCATGGCAAGAGCCCCTCCCTAACACAGCACACTCTCACCACCCTACCTGTACTGCATCAGTTTAAGGAGAGCCCTACCACACCTTGCCAAGGACCATCATGGTATCCAAGTTTCTTCAAGAGAAATGCCAAAATTGCACCACTGTGACTTCAGCCATGTAAGGAAAAAAAACCAAACCAACCAAACGTGTTTCCAGAAAGAAAATACAGCTCAGGAACATATAGCTGAAAGGAGAAACTTCACATTTGAATAGAAGAAATGGTAACATTTCATTCCAGTTCCAGCCTGAAAAGCATGGGAACATAGACAGGATTATATACCTCTGCCTAAGTTAGTCCATAGCTCTGTTCACAGATGCCCAAGAGAACCCAATGAAGAGAAAACTATCAGAAAAAGATATTATTACTTAATTTTTATGTAGCGCTTTCCATCTGGCAATTTTTAAGCAAGCAATACATTAAATATTTTACCAAGAAAAACATGCGTTGGCCTTCTGTGTGATCAGTAGCTTATGCTCTCAGGAGAAAACCATTTTACTTTTATTAAAGTTTAAGGCCTGAATTTACTATACATTATTCACTGTTACAGTTTAAACTGGCAGCAAGATAATCAATCAGGTTATTAGCTCCAAAATGCATTTATCAGTGCATTTTGCTAAGTTCTCATAATAAGAAAACCACACCTGTTAACATCTTTTTATCATTGGTTAAGGAGTAAAAAGTTAGGGTACTGTAATTGTTGTCTAAAAAACCCAAAACAAACCAACCTGAAAAATATCCCACCTTCCAACTTTGCCATCTTGGATTATTCTCTTGCTAATGATACACAGTTAATAATTCTCTCTTATTTAAATTCATCTGCTGAGATCTTTCTGAAATCATTTCAAGCTACAACAGGGCATCCTTTTTGTGGGTAGCAGCACATGTCAGCTTGGCACAGCTTTCCTTTTACACAAGTGCAAGATGCTTCCTTGTGTTAATACAGAAAGCTATCAAAAACATACAGTGGCTGGATTTAAAAGCACATTCCAGAGCACTGGCTGTCATTAGCATTTCCAGCCAGCAACATTATGCTGATCTGAAAATAAATCTTTTGAGACTATGATTTTAAAAATACAGTTCACATGCTCACTGCAACAGAGCAATTCTTGTATTTCAGATATTTGGTCTATCTCTCTTCCATGGTCTGCAGAATGAAGTGGCAGCACACTGATTTTTATTGCTGGTCAACTCAGACAAGAAACTGCTCTTTACAAGACGCAATAAAAGCATGAGCAAATATGATTGCTGCATCCACTCAATTCAGTTCTTTTTTTTTTATGCATAAAATGGGTACACAAATTTAGGTGACATATGAACTTTTGGCAAATAGCCAATTCACCGCATCAGTAACATAAATGTTAGTAATTTTTGACTTGGAACACCATGGCAGTGAATCACTGGAAAAATCAGGGATTCATCTTGTCTCCTTCTCTCGTTTAGCAGTAGGGAGATGAATTTTCAGATGGGGATAAACTTTCTGTTCTCTGAGGCACTGAACCGAGCAAGGCTGGATATAAGAAAAAGGAGGATCGTTAATCAAAGTAAGCAGCTTCTTAAAATGACATCTTGCTTTTGTAACTTCTTTATTAATCTTAACTGTTAGAAGAAAAGACAAGTTAAATTGCGTGAGAGCATCCTGTGGTTATCATATGTGCTCCCACAAATACAACTGGTACTTTAAATTAATTTTCCTTAACAGTTTCCTTAGCAGTTTCATATTTTTTCTATGCTCCACTTGCAGCTGGTGTTCTCACATAACTTACATAGGCAGGAGTTAAATAATCTCTTGAAAATCAAAAGTATAATTATGAGGCTCAATACATCAGTAGTAAATACAGTAAACACTTGACAAAAATACAGAAACAAAAGGGGTGCGGAACCAGTTCATTTTCTTACATCTCTAAAAGCTTCTGTCTAATTAGGTTCATTTTTTGACAAACAAGAATGGGATTAGATCAGTGTTATTGCAGCAGTCACATGATAGAACCTAAATGGTTATATTTGTCAAGCATTTAATCAATTTCTAGTCCTGTACTGGCCTCTCATTTACAAAGCTCATGGGAGACTACATGACTTTCTCATGAGCAGGAATCATTATGTTTACCCACATGTCAGGGTTAACCTACAGTGAAATTGCCATCTTTATAAATACTTCACAACATTTCAAAAACAGCATTCTGTCTGGGAGGAGAGGAAGATCATAGCCCATTTGTTCTCCCTCTTTTTTCCTGAAGGGAAGAGGGGAGAAGTCAAATTCTGTATTTTAGATAAGAGAGACATAAATCCTAACAGATTGCAGTGTCATGTACTGAAGACATGGCCAGGAAACAACTATAAGCCCCTACTTGCCCACATGACAAATATTTCACTGAAAAGTGGAGCAACATCAAAAAGCTAGAAAACAAATGATCATTCTCAGCTCTGTCAGTGTTGCAGCTGGTATTCACGCAGGTTTAGATTAATCCATTAGACACTTTTTCAGATCTTATCCCAGGTGTCAGTTCAGCAAGAAATCAGGCTCACGATAACCAAAGAGTTTAAAATCACCTTCAAATCGTGCATAGAGACGCCTTATGTCTCTCTTGCTAATTCCTGAAAAATACCGCTCTACTTTCGTTCTGTTGTACACTGTTATGCCTGGTGGGATTGTGGGGTATGATACCAAGTGGTCTATGCCAGCTGCTTTCAAGATATACGGAGCATCGTCCTCCAGGGTTTCGTGGTGTCCAATCACACTGTAGGTGATTTCACAGGGAGCACAAAGTTCCACGTATGTTACCCAGTGAATGATGTGGTCACCAAACTGGACATCCAGCCATCGGTGATTGGGGTCACCCAGGTAGCGCACAAAATCCTCAAACTGCAGCCCTTTGGTCTCTGTGCGATTCTTTCTGTATTTACGGATGATGCCGGGTGCAATTTCATGCCGGTACCAAGGTTCAAACCGAGGATTGTGCACAAACTTGTCTTTAAATGCAGAAATAAGTCTTTCAAATGGATCTCTAACAATAAAAAACTTGAAGTATAAATTCAGTCTAAACAGAGGAAGAAAAAAAATCAAAGAATTAAATGTTTAGCACTTACTTACAATGTACATAAACTCTGACCACAGACACAGCAAAGTAAATCTTAGGACACTCACTGAGTCTATCAATCTTATAATCAATAGGACTACAAATACAGTTTCTGTCTTCTTACTAGCAGTTTTTACATACAGGACAAAGAGGAAATAGTTTATCCCAGTTTTCACATTTTATTCAAACTGGAGGAGTTTAGCTTATCCCAGTCCATAATAAAGAGGAGACAAAAGACACCGAGAGCTCCAAGTTAAAGATCTTTGTAATGTCATGTGACCAACTCAAAAAGCAAAATACATAAGGACATGGGGAAAAGTGCATTGGTGCAGCTAAATGCATACAGAAGGCTACATTTTTTTTGCTGGCAGGCAGTTAGATAAACTGCTGCTTAAGTAAAAAAGAATATTAAGAACAGTATTTTATTTGATGTTTTGTCATGCTTTCAATAATAGCGGAGAGCACCCCTGAAACAAGAGACCACAGTTTTCAACAGAATTTCATGTATTACTGTGATACTGTAATATTAATATTCTGTAGTCAGACTATCTGTAAACTTTGAAAACAAAGTTTATTTCAATAAAAAGCTAAGAAAAGAGATTGAGAGCCCAATCCTCACCGAAATAAGGATGGACGGACTGGATGTGGATGGACTTTTCAGCCTCTACAGCACTTGAATCATACTTCAGATTTTCCTGACTTACTCCTTGCCAGGCAGGGCTAGATAGAGGTCAGCAAACTAAATCAACAGATCCATCCCATCCCGCTTTCCACACCAAAAACTCTGGGAATTTCAGATCCTAACCAAACCCATGTTACACATCTCCAGCACAGCTTCCATGCTGAGCAGAATGCAGCAACCCAAGCAATAATGGCATTCAACTTAATATATTCATATATCCTAAGAAGGGCTCACCCCCACGTGAACAGTTCCCTTCTGCAGGGCTGCTCACAGCGAGGGAGAAGAGATCCACGTTCTCAAGAATGTAGTGACAGTATTTTCCTTCACACAATAACGACACAATAAGTGACCCCAATTCTACAGGCACAGCTGTGATAAATGTCCTTGTGCCACTGCATGCAACAGAAAACCCTGGGCTGAGCTCTACTGACATCTGACACATGTATAAAGGGCAGACTTCAGCTGAACCCTTGATTGCTCACACCACCACTGACCTCAAACCCCTCCCACACTCACAGGATGGGCCACTTACCGTTTTTTAATTTCAGAGTCACTGAAAGAGGACAAGCGTGGAAGGCCATTCTTCTCATGATCATGTACAATGTTTTCTGGGATCTCTTCTATGGAAGAAAAGGCTCCTAGACAAATCAAAATGAGAGAGGAAGTGCGCAGGATTTAACTCTGTGGAATTTAGTTATAAGGGTAAAATAGAAGCGAGAGATCTCTAAAGATGGGTTTAGAGCATGGGAATTTATTGTGAAAGAGCATGGGTGTGAGAGGCTTGCTGGGCTGCAAGACGTAGCTCAAAGCAGGCCAGAGAAAGAGAGAGAAAGAGGTAAAAAGAGAGAGTAAAAAGAGAGAGTAAAAGAGAGTGATTTGCTGCGTATAATACAATAAATCATCTTCTCCGTTGAATATTCTAATTCTCTTTAACGAATCTGAAATAAGCTACAAACTCTACAATATTTGCATGCAACCTATAAGAATCATTACATTACCATACGGGGTTAAATTTTAAACCTTAAAAAACTGCTTTTGGGAATCTTCTTCTAGGTAGGCTGGGTTTGTTCTGACCTTTGGACCTGCCTAGGCAGAGAGTATTGCTCTATCAAGAAGGAGGATTACCTTCAGTCAGCTATACCATTGTTTCTTAGTTTCTTAGTTCTTTTCAACTCAAACCTTGTCCTCATCCCAATCTCGACTATACTTTCCATATTTTCAGCATCCCTTGTAAGGTAATCATATCTATAAGGCTTTCCTATTTTATCTTCCCCAACACAAGTGATTCATTCAAGGGAAAAAAGAGTGAGTATAAGCAAGCATGTGTGCCTTTGGCTGACAGTTTTATGTCTTTCTCTTTTCTGTATTTTTACTGTTTAAAGTTACTATGTTTAAAACTGTTAAATTATGGGAGATTGTGACTGCAAAGCTGAAAACTGTTAAAATTGTTTAGGGTATGTGACATCAAGGTCCAAGACCAAATGGTCCCAAAATTCCCAGAAAAGCATATTATGTAAATTTCATCAACAATTATGTCTAAGCCTGTAACTCCTCACATGTTAGTGTCCCCATCCTCTTTCCCTCTGCCTGTACATAAAAATGGAAGAAGACTTTCAGGATTAACTGAGAAGAAGGAACCAGCTTTTTGGCTGAGCTTCAACCACCAACAAAAATAAATGCAGCTATGAGCTGCTTTTGGAACAGCTTCAATGCAAAAGTACTTTGCTTTCAGGAGCCATAAAGTTTTTTTAACAAGTATGCTGTACTGAAACAAAAATTCCAATCAGAGAATACTCCACAGATTAAAAGGCACTAAAACTAACAACAAAAAGTCTCCAGATATTCATTTCTGCAAGCACATAAACTGGCAAGAAAAATAACGTCACTTAACTCTGATGCATTTATTTTAATATCCTGATCGTGGAAGGTTTTATGACCTTGAGAAACATCTCATGTGGCCCCTTGGGCTTTAAGCATAAGCCTTCATAAAACAGCTTCAGAGTATCAACCTGCAATAAGCACAGGCTGCTGCAAAACAAACCTGTTAAAGGAAAGCTTCTACAGCCTTCTCGTTTCCAGAACTGAAGTGAATCATACACACCTCTCAGCTGCTCAGTTTTCCAATTTTATTTTTCCCCTGGAGGGGGTGGGGGGTGAGGGGTGGGGACTGGGGTTGTATTTTATCAATTTCAGGTTTTCAATTGTATTTTTTGGTACCACAGGTGAATCTCATGTGGACCACTATGTCAGATTAGATAGCCTCAGAAACCGATACCTTGCATTCATTCAGAGAGCATATTCAGTACAAGCAGTGGCAGAGTCAGCTCCCCCAAAATGCCACAGCTGCACTTCAGTGGTATCCTGAACCTCCAAATACCACTTAGGTATTTGGGCATAAATTATTCCCCCTCAAGTATCAGCCCTGCCTTCCGAGACTACCCAAAGAGGAGAAAGTTAGGTCAAACACAGCCTCTATCAGCAGATACCAGTGCACTGGCAGCTTAAGGCAAGAGAGATCAGTGTTTATGAGGAAACAATTTTCTATCACTATCCAACATGACAGAACTAGGAAACTCAAGGTGAAAAGTTCTCTGCTGTTCAGACATGAGTTATCCTCCACTCAGCACAGCCAATACATCCCTGCCCTTCCTGAGGCATTCTTTGCATGTTATCTCTCAAATGCTGGTAAGAGCAGGTATTTCTAATGCCCTCATATGGTTCCACATTTAGTACTTTGAGTGTGGCTTTCATAGGTATTAAGACATGCACACACACAGGAATGGGCGTATTTCCACTGGATTTTTAGCTCACATCCATAGATCAAGGATGAAATTAACAATTAAATTTTTGATGCTAGTATTGCTTGCTAGAAAAGCTTTGCTGAAGGACACAGCTCATTTACTTGTTTTTCAAACATAGAAGTCCCTTTGTTCCTTCTTTCACCATTTTTTATAACATACCTTTGGTGACCAAACTATTGCATTAAGCACCCCAGAATCTTCATAACTCTTAAGACAATCAGTGATAGAACACACACAAGATTTCAGCAATACAGACCAACAGCAGCTGCCAAGTTTTAACTGACTTTCTTCATGGCTAAAATCTCCCATTAAATATCACTGGCCTTTAGCCAGAAATTTCCTATTATTGTTAGTTAGGAATTACGATTCCTTGACATATACTTTCAAAAATTGGTGCACCCCTTCAAAGATAAGAAACCTACCCACCACATGCATATGGGTACTCTATCATGACTCAAATAGCTTGAGCCAAGTTATTTCTTATTTTTACAGAAAGAACAGATCTCATTTTAAAGGGATGTTTTGAAAGGACTAGAAACAACCGTGAAAATGAAAAGCTGAAATTAAGTATCAGTCTACAGAAATGCAGAATGCATTTTAGTTGCCCCAGTCAGAGCAATTTTGTTTCCTCCTCCTCCTCCAAAAAACCCACACACCCACAGAAGAGGAGATACCATTTAAAACGATCAAGACTTTTTTCCACTGAGTGTTGCCCACTTTTGGCGTCTGACAAAACAGGATCTTGTGCTTGTCACACACAAATATTCGGTCCAAGACGAATTTGGAAACTGTAGTATGAGAGAGATCTCTCAATGCAGTGTCTCTGCAGACATTCCTGAGAAGCTCAAGTCTTTCCATATGAACCAGGGGTTGGCGGATCAGATTTCCTGAAAACGCTTTTCCAGTTGGCTTTATGAAATGCAGAGGAGAAAGAAAAAAAAAAAAGTGAAAGACTTTAGTTTTCAGATCAAATTCTAAAGTGTAAAAACCCCCAAAATATGCACCTTAATGACTCCCAGATTCATGATTAAAACACTGCTACATATTAACTAAAGAAGTACCCCACAGTTTGCTTCCTGTGCTGCCGCTGTATATTGCTTCATCTCTTAAAAACATTACATGGTATTATACAGTAGTAAGCTCTTCCATACAACAATTTAAGTCTGCTGCACAGCAGCAGGGTCTTATCTGTGTGGATAAAACATGCCTTGATCTAATAGTGGAACTCCCACAGCGTTTCAACAATTTGTAAGAAAGCTTCTGAGAGGTTAGGACAGGAATTTCCACATAAATTATACTTTAAACTCTGAGAAGATGGTGCTGGCCCAATTTGTGATTCTTGAGGATGTCCTGTGCAGAGCTATGAGTTGGACTCGATGATCCTTGTGGGTCCCTTCCAACTAAGAATATTTCATGACCCATCTGGCTGGGAAAGAATTTTGCATAAAAGTTCTGTGTTATTTTCTAGCAGCTGTAGGCATCCAGTATTTCCATTTATCCAAGATGAAATAAGAATAAAAATGTGAACAATGAGCATCAGTGCGACAATTAAAAGAAGTAGCAGGATACTGCTCTCCAAAATGGATGAGCTGTTTCACATGTCTCATTTTTCTGAGACTAAGACAGGAACCACAATTACCACCTGCCCTAAAACTAGTGGAATGAGAGGAAAAAGGATCTTCTCTGATTAAGAGGCAATGGGAAATTTTAAATTTCTACTGACTAATTTTCACCTTTCCACTAACTGAATAGCAATCCCCAATATCAATACAGACTAAGGTATGAATAAACACTGCCAAGAACTTGGGGATACTGATGAGTGAAAAAGTGGGTATGTGCTGGCAGTGTGTACTTGCAGCCCAGAAAGCCAACCACACCCTGGGCTGCATAAAAAAGCACCCTGGCCAGCAGGTCAAAGGAGGTGACTGCTCTACTGCCACCTGGAGTGCTGCATGCAGCCTTGGGGCCCCAGAAAAGAAAGACCTGGACCTGTTAAGGGAAGGTCTAGGGGAGGCCATGAAGATGGCCCAAGATGAAGCACCTCTCCTGTGAAGACAGACTGAGACAACTGTGGCTGTTCAGCCCGGAGAAGGCTCCAGGAAAACCTCACTGCAGCCCTTCAATGCTCACAAGGGGATTGTAGGAAAGAGACATTTTACCAGGGCCTGTAATGACAAGACAGGGATAATAGTTTTCAACTGAAAAAATAGAGGTTTAGGCATTAGGAAGGATTTTTTTCCTACAAGGGTGTTCAGGCACTGGAACAGGTTACCCAGAGAAGCTGTAGATGGCCCACCCCAGAAATGTTCAAGGTGAGGCTGGATCGGGCTCTGAGCAATCTGGCCTAATGAAAGGTGTCCCTGTCCATGGCAGAAAGGTTGGAATTAGATGATGCTCAAAGGTCCCTTCCAACTCAAACCATTCTGTGATTCTATGATTTTAGGTACAGTGTCCAAGCTACAGATGAAAAAGGCATTATTTTACTTTTTGTCCCAACCTTCCATAAGGAAAAAAAAAATTCTACTTTTTCTGTTTGTTACTCTTCTCAAATACCCCCCGCTCAGAATGTAATCTGAACAGCCTGTTAGGTTATTTTATCTGTCCAAACAATTCTTTCAGCTTGCAACCAAAATTACTGTTGTTATTCTACATTTCATGCTGTCAGGAAGTCAAGGGGGAATTGTTTAGACCCAGAAACCTTATTATCCTCTTCCATACTAGTAAAGAAAGCTATTAAAACTCACTACACATATCTGCCAGCTTTCCACTGAACAAAGTGTTTTTCGCAAATATTTTGAAGCTAACTTATATTTCATGTTTTTGAAAGATGAAAATAAAGAGTCATGTTTATACAGCTCACCTACCTTCCATTCTGCATCACAAAAATACTTTAAACATAAGATGACTTATGTACTAATGCAAAAGTTTTTTTGATTTAGCCCACTCTGCAACTGGTCTCAAATTTACATTTGTATAAAGGATTTTCAGAGTTTCCTTGTCAATTTGCTGAAAGCATGGAACTATGCATCTAGAAGGTCAACTGGTATTGACTACTATTGTGTTCATGTTCTACTTTGGAAAAATGCTGAAATGTGAAACACAAAGCGCACAAAACATGAAAAAGAAATTGACACTGATAAAAAGAAACAGAGACTGAGCAGAAATCTAAGAGAATAGAGAAGACACAGGCTTGTCCTCAACAACCACAAACCTGATCACTACGGTAAGACAGAACACAAGTAATCCAAAACTGGGCCATTATATTAAAAAGGCTAACAAAAACTACTGTCCTGACTTGATAAAGGAGTACTGTAACAATATTCTTCCAGAAATGGAAGGACATTGAGTCATTCAGATGAAACAAGGCAGCAGGTTACCGTAACAAACCAGCTTTGTGAGGTTAAAATGAATTCTGTTGGCTCTATCTAAATAGAACAGTCTGAAGAAATAATTCCTGTCTAGCAGTTCATCTTAACAACAGGAATCCTTTCCTTAATCTCTTATTTTCTTCAACTCTTTACTACACATAACCCTTATCTCAACAGTATGCACCTGGAATTCTTCAGGCCAGTGTTTTTCCTCTGGCACATGTACCTCCTCCACTTTTGTCACAGCTGTCAGTATCAATGGCTCTTGCTTGGCACCATAGCCTAAAGAAGGAAGAGAGATAATAGCATTACAAAAGGTGAGGGGAAGGCAACTGTTTCTGCTTTACAACTAAAACACATGAACTTTACTTTCTGTATTGACCTTACAAAACATTAGGATTTGTTTCAACATGGAAAGGTACTAGACAAGACAGACACAGATGATGAATATTTTAAAGGATGTACTCTGGGGGAATTTTGGCTGCAAATTAATTTGAGTTTTATCAAAAAAACATACCTACCATATTTTACTTCCTTTCTTTTTTTGGTTATTTGCTTGTTTTTTTCTAAAAACTCAGCTGAGACATCAAAGTCTTGAATCCAGTTGATAGACAATTAGGTATAACTATACAGACTTCTGCATAGGAGATTTTCCTTTCTCAATAAATTTTCCAAAGCATGTCAAAATAAAAAACTTAAATCTATCAGGTTCCTCTCTCCCCTTATACTAAAAAAAACATTTCTGGTTTTGTAGACTATTAAACTTAAAAGAAGTGTCATTGTGGAAACCCTTTTACTCTGTGGTGCTCTAAGTAAGCACTGAAGATCCCCTCTTCCTTTATTACTGGACCAATGGCCTTCCTTAGACAACAACAAACTCAGCTGATACTCTTGTTCTTTTTTAGTGATTTTAGGGCAGCTAATAATTTGAGACCAAATTAAAGCATGTAAGGGAAGAGCCCTTTTCATCTTTTGCATTTAGGATGGCACAGAAAAACCAAAAAATAACACAAGATTACAGCTTCAGTCTACACAGTGCAGAAAGATCAAAAATAATTTGAAGCAGCTTTCCCTAAATACAAAGCAAAAAGAACATGATTTCTCCCTGAAAATGTATTTCCATCCATATTGGATTATTTTTCCCTTCACATCTATTCTTCTATGAATAATATTTCTTCATCTACATCCACAGGGGGTTACTGTTCTATGGTTGAGAAAATGTGTGTACTGCTTGTGTCATTTTTTTCAGGGAGTACTCTACTCTGCCTACACTGGATTTTAACAAAGGGCATGCATGAAAAAGCAAGTTAAAACTGAAAGCAATGTAAGCATTCAAGCATTCAGATACTGTAATTATGGCTGTGCACAGACTTTCTTCATGGTATTCTTCTGTAAAATACAAGTAATCTGATTCAGTGAAAGAGCAGCTAAACTATTTTTCACTATCATTGTGTAAAAGCATGCCCATCTATGCTACTAGGAATGATGAACAGAAACTTGCTCCTTAAGAAGTTCCTACTGCTCAGACACCCAACACATCAATAAAAGTCTTACACAAAAGAACATTTATTCACTGAGCATATGCTGGTTTTACTCTATCTGTTAGGAAGACACACCCAAATAAGAACAATTTCTGACAAGCCAGAGTTTATTAAATCTAGAAGAGCTTCTCCAGGATTTGTCATCCAAAATTTTGTTGGTATATTCAAAGTATTTCCCTTCATTACTTCTATTACAAACACATATATACACATAACCACAGTCATGCCTTTGGAGGACAAGCTTAAGAATTTATGTATCATCTGTTCAGAGAACCATTCAAAAGGAGTGGAAGATTCAGCATAGAAAAAAAGAAATGAGAAAAAATTTGGCAAGCCAATATGATAATAAGCAAGTAAATGCAGAGGGTGTGCTCAAGTAATTATTTTTTTAAACTGGATTTTAATTTTCCTGACAAATTCTGATGAAAAGAACCACTCAAAGAATACCTGGGCTGGGAAACAAGAGTAGGCATAGAATGAAATACTGGAAGATATAACTGCCTAAAATAAGACTAGCTGATTTGCAGATGTACCAGGACAGAACAGCTGGATCCAAGAAAATTTAAGTTAGTCTACACTTCTCCTCTGTAAGACTTGCTGAATAAATCTCCACATAGATGCATACTATTTATAAAGGTACACCTAATGTATTTATCCATTATCAAGTTATTGGAAAATATGGCACAAGCGTCAATGCTTCAAAAGTTACATATTTTTTTTGCAAATCTTAGGACGATGCAGAAACACAGATCTCTTAAGACTCCAAGACATATTATCACCTTCACCCAAATCTCTCAGTAGGATGGCTTTGTAAGAGCAGCTCCCCAGCAGACAAATCTAATATGCTGTGTGGTGTCATCAAATGGCTTAAATTCCTCATCATCTTAATAACATCTCGACTACTTAAGCAAAAGCCTATAAGCTGTTTACAAATCAAACAGCAGGGGATAAAACTGAATGCAAGAAGCAGGCCAGAGGTGGCTAGGGAAAGTGCACTGCAAATGAAATAAAACTTTCCACAAGTTTTACACAATAGCTCGGCCACCAGACAAGCAGTCACAAAAAGACAGAAACTAGTACCATGTGAAATAAACTCCTCAATACCTTCTGAGTCTCTTTTGACTTTAGAAAGGTAATAGTGCACTGCTGTTTTTGCACGTGACTTCTACCCCTAGTAGATCAAGATACTGAAACTAAATGTATTTGAAAAAGCTGACCTACCACGACAGTACTGTCAAACATGATCACTTCTTGATGGTTACTTACCATCAGAAAAACCCCCATAATGTTAGATTTGCAGACTTCTAGTGAGAAAAGAAGGAACTGAATATCAGCACTGTCATTTCTAGAAATTTAGTTGTTTTGTTCTCAGTCCTACTTTAGTGGTAACATGCCAAGAACTACTTTTCATAGAAAAGAATATTTGTGTGAAGCACTATTCAATTTTCTGTTTCACATCAACCATTAGAGCTGAACTTACCATCTGGGTCTTTAAAAGTCAGTGTGATAAACTTGCTAGCAACCATGAACATGAATATCACCCAAAAGCATGCAGCTAGCAGCAGCCACTGGTGGTGCATGTTGTCAGATGTGAGCCATATAAAGTTGCCACTTCCTGTTTGGAAGAGAAAAGGTTGACACATTGATTGTTTTCGTTACAGTATAGAAAAATACTTTACATAACCAAAAAGAAAAAACTTTAATACGTATGTGCATCATATAATATAGCAGTAGATTTCACTTTTTACTTGCTGCCCATTCACCCATATTTTTAGGCTAACATTAAGGCTGAGGCAATATAAGCACTGGCTGTTATGAAAGGGAGGCTTCACTCCTTCACCCCTGTGCACACATTCTCAGCCCCTGCTTGTGCTTGGAATAGCACTGTCTGACTGCTTGGCGAGACAGATCAGCAAAAATCCCAATTTTTTAAAAGAAGAGTTTATTTTTTGATGCATCTTAGCAAGGCAGCCCACCTTAGGAAATGAAAGGAGAATGAAGAAAACTGTGCTCTCAGTGATAGGTGTAATTTTAACACTATACTTGGTTATCCCAAGTCAGATTATGACATCTAACATGGACTCTTCTCTTGCCCAGCCTACAGAAATTACAGGCTGGAAGCTACCAAACTTACACTAAGCTTAAGCTGGACAAATATTTTTCAGTTTCATTATAGCAGTGCCTACTACCTGTAGCTGTATCCCTGCAGGTAAGCCTCAAAGACAGAACTTCCTCAGGAGTGCAGGAAGGGTTACCCCATCAACTGAGACTGCAGTTTTAATGTGCAAAGAAACCACCCACAGGAACTGACTGAATACACACAGCTCCATCCTGATTTTTGAAACTGCTATCCTAATAAAATATTTTCTACGGCTGTAAGTTAAGATTAAATATAAGGAAACCAATGATAAAAAAAGAGCCACTAAGAGAAATGGAAAATTTTAAGCTGTATCTTTTGCTGAATTTCCATCTTCTGATGGGCAATACACATGTGGGTGGACACCAGGTATCTTATGAAAGCTCCACTGCAAATAAAAAAACAACCCACATCCAAAACCTACAAAAATACAGCACTATTATCTCTACTATTGCTGGAGAGATAAGACACCTGAGGGGCTGAACTCCAGTGCTGAAAAGAGTGAATGCTTCCTTTTGAGAACACATGCAACACAACACAACAATGCTTCAATAACAGAAGTAAGTCTGGTTTTGATGTTTCACCATGTCCACCTGCAACATCACTAATACTGCTGCATGTGCCAATTGCTCTTCCAACTAGCTTTTCCTTCCAGCAGTGCAAATGTTTCCAGGAAGAGTTCTCTCCATAGCTGACATCAGTGAACCATCTTCAGGATATGTTGAAGGCCTGTGCAAACAATCAAGTAGTTCAAAACAGATTTGGGACCCAAATGATGTATGCAAAATGGGTAAGAGGAAGAAAAGAACTGAGTATCTCCAGTTAAAAGGAAAAAAAAAATTAGCTAAGGTGGCAGTGTTCAGACCTACTTTTATTTTCTCAGTGCAAGAATTTTCAGCTTGGCTTCTGAAAGTACCTTTCTCCCTCTTCTTTCATGAATCCATTTTTAAGTACTTCTAAAAACACCACACCTGGGTATCAACTGTCTTTTGGACAATTACAGGGGCTGTGACCTCCATAAAGACAATGTTTGTCATCTCCTGTTTTTTGCTGCAAATCCCTGACTTACAACTGATCATGCAACATCCAAAACACATGTATTCTTCATGATCTGGAAAACTGTTGACTAGGAAGGGCAAATATTGTACAAATTCCATCAGACTGGCATCTTTTCAGCTAAGTAGTTCAAAAGTTATTCCCATCCTACCACTGCACTAATGCAAAGCTTGCCCTAAGATACATGCTGGAAACCACCAGGTCTCTAAGGTCTTCATTTTTCAGTCTGCCACAAAATGCACCATCTTCCACTTAAGCACTGAGATTTGTTACCTTTACTTTCACACACAGCATTCATTTTCCAGCTCTCACAGAAGAGAGAAATTCAGTCCGGATATAAAGACATAAAAATACAGCAAGGACATTTTTTACTTTTTAGGTAGCTCTGCTAAAACGATGAGAACCGTTCAACATTCAAAACACTGAATGCAGCAGACTGACAGAAGCTTACAGAGAACACTCTGCAGGAGGAAAATCTCTAACCATCAGAGATATAATGAAAGGTCTGGGCCAAACCTCTCTGCCCACCTCAGAATATTTGTTCTACATAAAGCAGGGTAGAAACAGCCTCCAACATTCATAGCATCCCCGCTAGTCTGCCCACTTCTATAATGGTGATGGATGCACACCATTCAGAAAGGACTATTGATCTATATCCCCTTATGTAATTTATGTATTGGATTTCTAAGAAATTGTGTTAAATCACATGGGAAATGCAGTTCCCTTGTGCTCTGACCTCAAATGCAGTTGGCATAGAGAGGACCCTGCTGCGAGGTCGTGCTGTAGAGACAGGAGAGAGCATTTCAGCTTAAGTCACCTACAAGCAGTACAGTTCTCACTTTAAGGACAGGGCTTAGAGAGCAGAAAGGGGTCAAAACTGCAGCCACACCTATAACAACTACCATTTTCACCCTTCAAGACATGGAAGCTAAAAGGAAAATATTAAACAGTTTTGTCTACTTTTTTTTTTTTAAATGCGCACAGAAAATCTGCAACCATACTCGTGAATGTAAGAGTCTTGTCAGAGGATCTGTCATAATGTAATTATGATGTAATTACACTGTTACTCACTTCCAGCATCCTGAAGTGCATCTGTATCAGCAGCTCATCACTGATCTCAAGAAGCAGAACCATTCAAAGTTACAGACAGCAGTATCTCAACCATTATGCTCACTTAAATGCAATGATCAGTACTTAAAAAAAAAAAAAGTGTTTATGTTGTTTCTCTGTCTCTACCTTAATATTTTTATGGTTTTCACACAGGAAACTTGCATTTACTATTTTATCTCTAACCTTACTGCATTTCCATTGCCTCTCCTGCTCTAATTTTCTAGTAAATACATATAATAGCTTCTGGTTTTTCTCTTAAATAGGTTCCTTCAGCTTCCAAAACACTCTTCTATTTCTGGTTGTCTAAAGCACAATTTTTCTTTACAAGTAGAAAAAAAGCAGGAAATATATTGAAGGTTTAGTCCATTTTCTCACAATGAAATACATAGAGAGGTTTCTGGTTACTTTCTCCCTCTTATTGCAATTCTACGCCTTTTAGGAGCATGAGATCTCAAAACGCCTGTCCCTACCCATTCCTCTGTCCTTCCCTTTCAGAGCTACCACAAGCTGTAACATAACCCTTGGATTAGCCAGATGAAGGGTTTTGCATGAGAAAAAAATGGGATCACCAACACCCACACAACAACACACAACACAAACATGAACCAAAGATCAAGATAGAGTTGCAGGTTTGACCTGTGGCCCACAAGTAACCTACTACCTCGAATAAACACTCATTCTTTGCAGAAGATTGCTGTCTTCAAGTGAATGATGGTACAAAGTGGAAAATATTTTGGCAGCATTAAAACTCAGTGCACAGTCTCTGTTCTGCAGCTTATGCTGCTTGCACAGGGGCTCCCTGGCAGTCCCTGCACACATTTTGAATGGCAGTGACACACCAGGAGGCTCAAACTCCAAACTGTTTGCCCATCAGCACATGACGACTGACATAACTGGAAATGGAACTGGTAAAGAAGGCCAAGCAACAGCTAAGTGGGACATCTAATCCATTTTCATCAACACTTCCTTTGTGTTATCTTACAGGTAAGCAAATCTGGCCAATTCGATGCACTTTAAAAAATTTCGGGCTAAGATTTATCACAGGCCCCTCTGGCAAGTTGCAGGGAGCTACCAAACGTTGTAACCTACATGGTAACAGGCTGGTTCTTTGCTGAGGCTCTCCTCCTCCCGAGGGCACCAACAGGCCCGTGTGCTCTCCCAGCTCCTGCGGGTGCGCGGGGCGCTCCCTGTGCAATTCACCTGTCCAAGGGGAGTGAACCAAGGCCCGGGGCAGCCGCGCCTTCCCCGGCTGTGTGACGCCCCTGGGCCCGGGGCTGCACCG
>JAHLSL010000014.1:2768177-2781250 GCA_025920805.1 Petroica traversi | reverse complement strand
GGGAGGAAGGTGAAGGCCGCCGCGGGAACGGCTCGGCTCGGCTGCGAGAAGACGCAGCGCCGCACCCGGCCGCCCGAAGGCGGGAGGGACGGAGGGAGGGAGGAATGGAGGGCGGGCTGGGCAGCTCTGCCCTCCCCTCCCCGCCTCTTCGCTCCTGCCCCTCGAGCTTGGCGTTGCAGCTGGACTCGAATACATACACGTGTATGCGTCTGTTGTTACGTTTGTTCTTTAAACTGTTAGAATATATTTTATAGGTCACTGACGTTCGTGTTTAAATGTATATATATGGGCATCACAGAATCATTTATATTGGAAAAGACCTCTAGGATCTTCGTTCCCCCAGCACTGCCAAGGCCACCGCTAAACCATGTCCCAGAGGATCATATCCATGTGGTTTTTGAAGGCCTCAGGAAGGTGATTCCACGCTGCCATAGTTGCCAATATTTGACCCTTTCCATGAAGAAATTTTCCCAAAAGCCTAACCTAGATCTCCCTATGGAGCAACATGTGGCTGTTTCCTCTGGTTCCATCACCTGCTGCTCGGGAGGAGAAATTGATCCTCACCCGGCTCCAACCTCCTATTAGCGAGTTGAAGAAATCAAGAGTCCCTTTCCATGTGACTCTTCCTCCCTCATGTTTCTCCAAACAGCTCTTACTATTTCTTCCATTTTCCAAAGCCCACCATCAGGCAGGAAAGTTGCCCTTGATCAGGCAGGAATGAAACAATTCACTGCAAAGCAGGTGGCAGAGCCAGGCATTCCCCAACCCCTCACCTTGACAGGGCAGACACAAGGCAGGTGTAGGCTCCAGGAGAAGAGGAAAGCTGCCCTAAAACACTGAAGAACAGCTGTAGTGTGAAGGCAGGTGCTGTCTGAATGTCGCTGTCCACAGCCTGTAGCCCAGCTCAGCCTTCTTTTCCCCTAAAGGCAGACAGCTCTGCTCACTGGACAAGCAAAATGCTCCCCTACAGGACTCTGATACCCACAAACCCCATCAAAACCAGGTGCTGGTGATGTGTCTCTTTTTAACATCTATTTAAACAGATCCTCTTGCAGATATGTTGCAGTCTTACAGTGCACTCCTCCCTGTTAAAGGAGGATTTAGACCCTCTGATCCATGCTTTTTCAGACCTGACTACCGTGGTGCACTTTTCTAAAGCCTGGCCAAAGAAATCCAAGGATTCTGTCGTTGGTATAGATACCACGGCCAACCTATGGAGCATAACAGGCTAATGCAAATGTGTTAGCATCCAGTCAGTGCTACCCTGATGGCTGCTGGTGTCCAGTGAAGAAACATAGATCTCACTGGGAAGCAGTGGCCAAAACCCAGTAATCAGAAACCCAGTTCTCTGCCTGACTCTCTGTTTGTATCAGCACCTTGGGATGCCACATTCTTATGTGTCCCTTCCTTTCTACCTGTGAAGCAGAGATGGTTGTGATAGTAACCTTGTTGGCAAAGCACATTGGAAATCTGTGGCTGTCGCCAGTCTGAGTCTTGCACAAGCTAAAAAGCTGCTCCTTTCTTCAGGTTTCAGTGATGACTGCAGCTATGCACAGATTTATTAATAAGCAGTCTCCAGCTGTGGAACCAATTCCTGCCAGATTATCAGGCTCAACCTAGGAATTTTAACCTTTCAAGTATGTTGTTACTAACATGTATAATAATTAATCCAATACAAAAGAGACCAATTTTCCAAATTAAGCACAGTTAATAAGCTTTGTTGTCAGTAATCGGGCCTGAAAGTGTCTGATGAAGTTGAAGAATGTGTTGCATAGGCAACTGTACTGTTGGATTATACAGCTGCTCATTCAGGCCAACAGGATTCTTGCTACTAATAATGCTAAACTGTAGTGGGGTTTAGTGCTTTAAATAGACAGCAAAATCAATGTGTGAGTCTGGGTTCTTTTCAGTACTAGAGAATTTTTACATTGCCAAAGCAATGTAAAGGATAATTGAGCTAGTGAGAAGCCATCCTGCTCTCTATGAGATATTCTAGAGTCTTTCTCAGATACATGCTACAAAAATCAATGGAAATTATGTACCCATTTTTTCTGTTAAGACATGGGCCTAAACCTAAAAAATTCATCTTAATAACATGTTCAATGTTTATGCCACTAAAAAGGGGGTGTATGCCCTAATAACTCTTGTATGTCTTTATTCTGGGTTTGACATTTGTCCTGTTAGGATCTTAAAAAAGATCCATATTTGCAGCTTGGCCAGTCAGGGAAGACCAGGTGTGGCTCATTCAAGCATTTTAAGAAGCTGTTATCTGTCAGTGGCAGGCTGTCTTGATGCCCTTAGTATAAGTTAATTCTAAAGAGCATTTAAGCATACGAAAATCTTTAAACGAGCCCCTGTCTTGGACAAGATAAGTAATCATCATACTGCAGTTTTCATTTGAACACATCCAGGCTAATCACACTGAAAGAACCTTCATTTTCCTTGACCTTCCAAGCTCATGCTATTCAGCAGAAGCTTAGGCTTGCCCATATTGTTAAACTTATGCTATGTTTATTTTTTGCTTTTAGCAGTTATTTCAGGTTTTAATCCAATGCCAGTAACTAGGATTAGTCTTGGTAGCCCTTTCCAGTCATGGTTTATTTCCATAAGAGCTGACCTTAAGACAAGTCACCTGTTCATCAGCAAGTACTCATGAATATTTAAATAAATCTGATTTAAATCAGCAGGAAGACATGTTTTTCCTACTGCAGTGCCATTACTAGTGAAATCATGTATCTGCTTCATAACTGCTTTTCTGAGGCATGGCTGGTCACCAAAGCAGATCTCTTGCATATGAGTACCTTGATTTGCAGGTCAAACTTGGCAACTTTGGGATGTAATACATTTATTCGGGTGTGATCTTCATCACCAGATTCTGTCTTTCTCTGGAACTTAAGGGAGCTTATTTAAACGTGGTTTGGGTTGATACAAGCCAGAACATACACAGTACTTTGCAGCCTCTACATTATTAAGAGACACTGTGGAAATAAAAAAAAAGGTAGGCCGATGAATACAGGGAGGTACAGCCTTAGGATTTACTAATGCAGCATAAATATAATACATAAAGTAGAATGTATTTCCTGGATTATTTTTTAAATAAAATAAAGGACATATAAAAAACAGCTCTTGCATAGGAAAGATTGAGGTGTGCTGAGGGACAGGGGGGGCTTCGGGCTGATATTTGTAGCAAAATCATACTGGCTGTAGCAGGGGTAAAATCTTTCCATAAACAGCAAATGAGATGTGTTCATTTGAAAATTAAGTTAACTTTTTTATTTTGAGTTAGAAGCAAGTTTTACCTCATGATGAATGCCTTGGAATTCTTTAATCTTTGCATATCATTACACCATTTGTTGCCCTTTGAGAAGGAGACAAAAAGTTTAGATTGAGGTAAGTAGGTCAGTAGCTGAACCATCCAATCTATCTTATATTCTTCAGACATTTAGTCTGAGTTGATAGTCTGAAAAGGGAAACAAGATTTGTGAATTTTATTAATAGCAAAGAACCAAACGTGCTTCTAGGACTGGACTAGAGTAGCTAAGAGCTACATTTAATTATCAAATCAATGTCAATTAAAATTGAACCTAATGATTCAAAATTAGGTATATGGGTCATAAAATGAATGCAGCCAATCAGCAAATTATCATGTCAATGTAGCAAGGTAAGTAAATTCTTTAAATAAAAATAAGAAATTACAATTGAATTTTAAGTCCCAGTTATGAGTGTTTTCCAAAGTAGAGAAATTAGTACAATTGACTGAATCACTTACTGTTCAAAACAAGTTGCTGTACTGCAAAGTGACCTCCTACCCTCTTTTAAGCCTCCCCTTTCCCCACGGCCCAAATCAGACAGCTGGATTCATGAACTTTCATTTCTCTCTATGGCTGGCAGAGTCAAACTGGCAAGCAGCCAGTCTTAAATTCGCCTGCTGCATTCCCCAAGGGATAAATTATTTCCAGGTGACAAAGTCGCTGTGACCATGCAGGTACAGTGCTCACGGCTGCATCTGTCAGTTAGGCTCCAGTGAGGGCAAGCTGCAGGTACCCCTGCACCTGCCAGTGCTGTGCCTTGCCTCGAGAGGAGCTGCAAGATTGGCATTGCACAGACAGAGAGCACCAGAGCTGCTCTAGGCTCAGATAAAGAAGTAAGGCGATTTTTAGGTGGGTTTTTTTGTCATTGTTTCTCAAAAGGGATTATTGAGTGGAGGCAACTGTGCTACTCTGAACCAATACTTCTATTTATCAGTGTTTGGGATAACACTCTAAAATATTGAAGAAACATCTAAGGACAGCATGTTAAGCAGAAGACACAATTCCTGACATATCTGATACTGCTGCTGTAGCAAAGGTTGGGAGAGCAGTTATGTCCTGCTTGATTATCCCCACATTGGAAAACTGACCTGTTTTGGGGTAAGCAGACACCTGAAGGAGGCTGAGGGGTGACTTGGGTCATGGGAATGTGAGATAGGTGGAGCAAATCACAGAATCTGGGTCCCATTTGCTAATGAATGTATGTAGGACTAAGATGTTTTACATTAAGTGGAACAGCTTTCACAGGAACATTGAATACTTCAAATAATTTATAACTTACTGTTTAAGGCTGGCTCTTGGGAGGTGGCAGATGTGGTATCTATCAGGAGGAATTTGAACATTTGTTTCCCATATCCTTATAGCTCAATAATTAACTAGGAGCTGCACCACTCTTGTGAAGGCAAGAAAAATGTTTGTGCCAGAAATTCAAGAAGATGTAAGCCTAAAAGGGTTATCCTAAAATGACATGCATTGTGCTACAATCTCAGGAGAGCAAATCTGTGGGATGTGGAACTTCACAGCTCTTGGCACGTCCTCCTGACCAAGGCACTGCAAAGGCAGGCTGTGCTCTGGCCACAGGGAGGGACTCCCCAGGGAGGGTCCATGTCCTCCTGTGTGGTGCTGCCCCTGTGCCATACCTCAAAGTGTGGTCCTCTGGGGGCATGGTCCTCATCCAAGCATCATTTTGAAGCTATTCATGTCTGACTGTTTCCAGTGGAAATTAAGAGCCCATCATTTTACAGAATCTGGAGCCTACTCCATGGTTTCCTTGACTCTTTAAAATGTACAATCAAACAAAAAGAAAAAAAATCCCCTTTACCCCCAAAAGAAGAGAAACAAGTTAAAAATTCCTCGTGTTTTTAGGGGATCAATTTACTGCCTTCCTGAAGATGGGCTGTTAACTAGGTTACCATGTTGTCCTTAAACTTACCATGAGTGTTCACTTCATATCAGAAAGAAAAAAAGGGACAAGGAACTTCCCCAGTCACCATGTAGACAGAAATAGGGATGGGAGGAAGAATAATAGGCAGTAGTTGGATTGTTTTGAACAATGGGGCCTGTGGAGTTGCAACACTGAGGTGAGATGAATTCTTCAGTAACTGAAACTTATGCTGAAGTTTCTTGCTCTCAAAACCAGACACATCAGGCCCACAAGATGTAGCTTTACCTTGATTCTCTGTGGCAAATTCTATTTCCTTCAGCTTAATGTTTCCCAAGATATTAGGGCACAGCCAGTCTTGGGCTGGAAAATCTTGTTCTCACCAAGGTGAGAACACATGGGAGATCATCTATTTGAAAATGCCCAATTCTAAAATAAGTGTAGTATGAGGGGTAGGGTAAACATGGAAAGTTTTAGTGACACTGCTTTCAGCCTCACTACAAGGAAAAGGCTTGAGAGGATAAGAGGATTTCAGTATTGAATATAAAGCTTTGACATCCCCAAAGTATAACTGAGTGTTCCCAACTAGCATCTCCATTTATTCAGCTCACCCAAAGAGCAATTGTTGTTTTGGAATTGTGCGACCACCAGCCATTTATCAAACCTTATGTCAGGACCAGCCATGATAGATCAACCATGAAAAGCATTATGTTTTATCTCCAGAATTTCTTCATCTAAAAAGAGCGTGGTTTTACATCTTCTTGCTATGTATTCAACTTAAATGAAAGAAGATTAACAAGATGAAATTCACCTTCACAGACAACCTCTGACAAGTACTTTAAAATACTCAGTTACAAAGCATACAGTTAAATTAATGTCACCTGTTAGTATTGCAATTGGTATTTGATAAAAGGCAATATTGAAGGTGCCAGCTTTAAACTTCAAGAAAATAAGAAAGTCATTGTTGTTTAATGCTTTATATCCATCACTGTAGTGTTTAGGAAAGTATCATGATGTGTTTTTTCAAGTGATGTTGCTCTAAATTGCAAATTCTACATCTGAGCTCAAAATGATGACATGAAATAAGAAAAGAGTAAGCCAAGCCAAAATGTGGTTTTCAAGTGTGAACTAAGTACTATAATAAAGAACACATTTTTTCAGCTGTTCAAGATACCATCTTGTAGCACAGATCCTACAGACACTTTTCTCAGTTCCTTTAAAAATATTGTGGGTAGCCTATATCTGCTGTATAAAGCATTCATCTCTTACCACATAATATAGTGAATTCCTATTAAATACAATCTTTTTTTGGGCATTCAGAGTCAAACCTTTCTCTTTCTTCAGCTGTTAGCTCTTGATGCAAGGCACAAGATCCTCTGTTCACCTTCAAGCTCTGCTCACAATAATATTTGAGAATTATAACTATTTCTGTTTTCAATATAAGGAACACCCCAGCCCTGCATTTGGAAGTATCACACCACTTAGGCAGGCATATTTCCACAGCAACACATCTTTGATTTAAGTTGTATCCCCAGAAAAGAAGGAGGCTGCCATCCATCCACCCACTTATCAATTCCCTCTAGACATTCTGTCCTTTTATATTTTTCATCATTTAACTAGTGGGCTTTCCTGGTTTGAAAAAAAACCCTTCCAGAGCAGTTAGCATGTACTTTGCTGTGACATCCTTATTTCCTAATTTACGCATCTTTGTTGAGCACTCACTTCATTAAGGAAACTGTGTCACTGAGCAGTGACTCATTGATCCAGCCACTGCAAAGAGGGCAGATTATTTTGTCCTTGAGGAACGATAAACAGCAGCACACAGCCTCATTCTCTTGGATAACTCATGGTGCCACATTGTGCCTTGCACTGTTGCTCTCTAAATGCGTTCCTGTTACAGAAGTTATTGGGACATATCAGCTTCTGCTGTTCTCTTGATATTGCTGGAGTTAGAACAGGAAAATTCATTTTGGCTATGTTTTCTCCAAACAGAAGGCAGGGAATGCTGCTTGATTTCTCTCTCTCTCTCTCTTTTTTTTTTTTTTTTTACTGTCACACTGTAGGCATTATGAGGTTATCCTTAAGCCATTACACACAGATTTCATCTTATCCAACTCCTTCTCACAGGAAAAATCTCTTTTCTTCACTAGGAGCTTACAACTGGATAAGTGAAGTTATTGATTCCATTGATTCCATTGCAAAAACAAAACTGGCTTAAAAAAGTGCTTGATAATGCTAGTTTGATACGAAACTTACTTCAAGACTGCTTTTCAGAGTTGCAAGGAAGACCAGGAACTGCAGCAGCATCACTGTTTTATGCCAAAAACTCAGCAAACTGCTAGAACCTGCCAGGCTACACTCTAAACTGAATGTCTATTTTTTTTAAATGTAAATCCACCAGATGATGGATACACCGTTATGTTTCTCATGTAGAACAGAGGACATTTAAAATATTTTTCAAATGATATCTTGGATTTTGGAAATATGTTCAATATACTCTCTAGAAATTGTTTTTTGTAACTTTCTTATGCCTCATGAAGCTTTATCATGATCTTTATTGGCTTCTTTAATGATGTAATCATTTACCTTACTGTAAGTCATAGTAGATGAATTGATTTTAACTTTACGTCATTCCTCACTATTTCATTAAACGCTACCTTCTTTAGACACTCTATTGCCAACTGGGAATAACTCTGTCAATAGAAAGAAAAAGAAAATTGAAATTGCATGCAATTAATTCTCCTGTCTTGGGAGACTCTATTCATCCAGCTAAATAAACATAACAGGTAAAATCCGTGAGTTCTCTGCTTGCTTTTGAGTAGGGTGCCTAATGTTTTACAGTTTAAGTCAGGGGCCAGAAGGCATACAACAGTTCATGCAAATGACATTTAATATGTCAAAGTAGCAATCACTTCATTTTCAATATCAGCAATACTCTGTAAAGATATAGTTGACTTGAAAAAGAATGAGAAAAATCAATTGCTTTCATATTAATAATTTCATATTAAGTCAAATTACTTAAGAAGAGAAATACAGATATCTTCAGCAATAATTGTGACAGTGTTTGAGTACTTGCTAATTTTGAATGACACTCAACTCAGATGTCTGACAGGATTAAGTGCTGATAAGTATGGCTGAGGAAAGGAGAGCTTTGGGTTAAACTCTTTGCTCCTCACTCAGTGCATAAATTGGAGTGTCCAAAGGTCTCAGCTCCAGTTATTTGAGCACTCAGCTTCCCAGGTGGGTTGTTTTTTGTGTCTCATGTTAAAGTTAGGCAGATGATGGGTCATATCACCAGCACAGGGTTCGTGGATCATATGATACTGAAATGGATTAACATAGTCAGGTGATTTCTGCTCTCTGGTTGGTGGGTTTAGAGTGAGTGATCTTTGAGGAAAAATGGTCACGTAGTAAAAATGGTCTGGAATGGGCTCTCCCTGTAGTCTGTTCTTTGTGAGACAAATTTTTGCTTTCATCTACTCTCTACTCCTATATTAATGCAGATGTAGGATTTGGGTATTTGCCAGGAATCTGAGATGCATGGTACACATGTTAACCTAAATCCTTTACTCTAGTAATCAGGGTAAGTTGCCCACAGACTGTGGTGATCCCTCTTTAAACACAAAATTATGATTTACATATAGCTATACCCAAAGAAAATTAAAGCTACAAATTAGATTTAGGAGTCATGGATGACTGACTGTCAGCATTATAATTCAGCTATTAAAATCAAATTTGGTCAGCTGGTGGTGTGAAGTATGTGCCAGTCACTCCAGCATTTGACTCAGAGACCACCCGGAAATTTACGGGAGGCTAAGATGCCAGCAATGAATCATTCATTCTGCCAGCAATGAATCAAATCCTTGATGAAAGCTCAACTGCAGATATTGATTGAGTTATCCCACCAGTTGCCTAACCAGAAGAGTGTACTGCTTCCCTGTCCAGCTGGGGCAACGCCAAATAAAATTAAGCCAAGTCAGAGCTCCAGGTTAAAGATCTTTTCAAACATCTCAAAATCTAGAAATTATACTGATCCTTTATCTCACTGTTGCCAAATACATCCCATTCCACACAGCTCAACGTGGTAGGTGCAAATTGCTCCATTTCAGAGGAATTTGCACTTCTCTGCTTGAATGTTGCAGACATAAAATCACATTTCTCCAAAAATTGGCAAAGAAACTGTTCAAAAGAATGCAAATATTCAGATTCCTGGTCTAGTTTCCTAACTTTACCATGAGCATCTGTCCTCCGTTTTGATACTCTTGGTTAATTCTTGTCTTTGAACACCTGCCCTCTGGGACATGCTTTTAACTGATCCCCTTGAAATATTTACTTGCTGGCCTACTCAGCTTTAAGACTATGGCTTTATAGCTGTTAAGTACAGCAATCCAACCACCAACAAAAGCATAAGATTGATTATTCTGTACTTAGTTGACATTCTGACAACCGAAACAGCACCTATAGCAGATGTCAGTTTTACAAAAGTTTGATTTGTGCTGGGTAAAGCAAAGTTTGGACACACAGCTCTGAGTGCTGAGTAGAGCCTTGCCCATGTAAAAACAAAAATGGGACAAGCTCCCATTGTTTGGACCACTTGTTTGTGCTGGAAAGGTGAGCAAACTAAAACCACATCAAACACAGCTTTGTATTCAATGTAAGAAGGCACTGTCATATGTAATAGAGGATGAGCAGTGTGAGATGTCTGCAGGCTCTCTGGCAAGTCTGCCTAATAAATACTCTCCATTTTCTGCAGCTTTCCTCATCTTTCCAAACAGGTCGTGGGTGAGGTATTGAAAGCCCTCAGAGCAGGATAAAGCTTTGCACAAAGCACTGCTGAGCTGTGGAAGGGGAGAGGCATGAGCAAGCAGAAGCAGCTTGGATGAGTTGGGATGCACTCGGGAACTGCTCGATGATGACATTTCGCAGACTCTGTCCTTGCTGTCTGCAATAATTACTGATTTCATTGCAGAAATCATTTACAAAAAGGAAGCCAGCCCTTCACCTTTTTGCCTATTGCCGTCAAATTTTCTTCTTATTCATTTATAAATCCCAGCATGTTTTATTCTAAAATTATGAGTGTCATAATATTGCTGTTGCTAAATATATCCCAAGACTCCTTACTCACAATAAAAAAAACCTTCTTGTTTCTCATCAACCCCCCTCCCTACTAAAGCTTCATTTTTAATTCACTTGTGAATCACTGAGGGCACTAAAAGTCACCCTATTTTTCTCTCTTCATGCAGAGAGTCCAGGATCTTAAAACAGAAATTTTATTTATGCAGTAAAAGTATGGCTCATTAATATGGCTTGGTGTTGATATATCAATTGGCTGCACCTTAGCTAACTTTTGAAATGAAACATCCAGCAGCCAAAAAAGTTCTGATTTAAGGAAGCTGAATGTGTTCATAATATAACACCCTCGTATATTTGAAATTTTAGTTTTCAACACTTTCCCCATTCTTCTCTCATACTGCGCAGCTGTGATAAAATACTATTTTCAGTTAGGAGGTAAGTTGTGAATTTTTTTTTAGTGGAGGTTGAATGAGTTAATTTTTATCTCATCTTCAAGTATTAAGCCTCACTTGATGCAAATGAATAGCTCCATAGGCTTCACTGTAGGCAAAATTTGCTGAAAGAAGACACAGAATACTCTTAGGGTACTGCCTGGTAAAGGGTGAAATAAAGCAGCAGATGGTTTTTGTGGATGAGAAGGAGGAAGGAGAGGTTCAGGTAGCATGCAGTGTTTTATGTAAGGGAGAAGTAGATTTTACCCACCCAACATGACCACATGCCACTTTTCCTATGCTATTACAAAAAAAGAAATCCCACTTCTAAACTCAGATGTGTCTAAGTACGTCAAAAGAGGCTACTGTATAACAGGCTGTGTGAGAAAGAAGTGGGAATTTAGGCAGGTAATGAGTCACCTGAGGAAGAAAGCAGAAGACTCTGCTTTTCTCACCAGATAGGGAAAGCCAGAGATCCACATTCCATTTCAGTGAACTATCATTAGCAATCTGGTCATAATTTAATAGTGTTCTCTTGTAAAAAGATAGCAAATTATAAGAATTTGAAAGGCTTGGTATATCATATGTTAATATTAAAAAATAATAGCAAATAGTGATTCTGTAACAGCTCTCTAAGATCCCGTGTTTCTGCAGTATGGGAGTGATTTGGATACAAGATCTGTGATAAGCATGGCAAAAGAAACACTGCTGGTGAACAATAATTTTCAGTTTGCTTAAAGCGTTGAAAGACAGAAGGAAGATTGTTAATATGAAAATGTGCAATCCTGCAGAGTATCTTTACCTTCTCTCATTTTACTGTCTACCTCTGATGAGCTCAGCTCACACTTAGTGGGGTTCTGCTTTCACATTTCTGTGACTACATTTTCTTAAATAAATTACCCCAAACACAAACCTGCTTCTTGCTGCCATCAAAAATAAAACACCATCCTCCTTTTATGACCAAATTTAACAAACAGAGAGTCCTTTCACTCCAGGATTTCATGGGCTTGGGTAGAAAGCAGGGCCACTGCAAAAAGGAGCCATAGGCTTCCTGGAACCCTGCATCTTCTTGCTAATGAAAGCCTGGGAGGATTTGCAGTGAGAAAACATCATCACAAAACTCGCTGCAATCTGCTCTAGCTCCCACAGAGGATAAAAATTATACGGTCAGAGGGACTAACGTCTTTGAATTCTGTCCTCTCTTGAAGCTCCCATTTAAGACAGTGAGAATCTGACAACCGAGTGTCTGCTCCAGCAATGTCTGACCTCTCCTGGCATCTCCCCACTCAGATTATTGTCCCCACAAGGCTCAGATGAGGCAAAGACAGCCGTCTTTCCCAGGGGAAGGAACAAAGGGTGAACTAATGGTGCTGGGGTCACTCGGCTGCTCCAGTGCCTCTTTAGTGTCCAGGACACACAGCTGTGTAGCTGACAAAGTCGATGAAGTCTGGCTCCCCTTTTCTGGGTGAGAAAGCAGGTGTCTCCTCCCTGACTGCTCTGAGATGCTCCCACCAGGAACAGTCCTGCCGTCATCCTTTTAGTGTGCAGCACAGCCATTGAGGGACATTATGAGATGAGGTGGGAAGCTGTGACAATAATACCTTCTGCAGATTTTTATGTCTCATATCCCACACTGGAACCATTGCCTCCCAAGCACATACAGTACATAGAAACATAGAATAGTTAGGGTTGGAAGGGATCTTAGAGATCA
Source organism: Petroica traversi (assembly GCA_025920805.1). Taxonomy (NCBI): domain Eukaryota; kingdom Metazoa; phylum Chordata; class Aves; order Passeriformes; family Petroicidae; genus Petroica; species Petroica traversi. The sequence continues at coordinate 2,768,845 of JAHLSL010000014.1, read as the reverse complement.
TGTAGTTCCAACCCTGCTATGTTAGAAATTGGACAACAATATATATTTGTTTCAGCAGGCCCAAAGTCTATTTACAAAAAAAAAAAAAATTAAAAAAAAAAAAAGAGTTCGGGAGGACTCAGCCTTTCAGAGTCTGTCATCTGATTAGAAAGCATTGCCCTTAGAACTTGCACAGAGAAAACCAGGAAGAATTTTCCACAGTTAAACCTAATCAGGAAGAAAGGAGAGTCGCTTTCTGTTGAGAGCAGAACTATATCTTTTCTGCAGCCATACACATTATGAAATTAATTAAGATGTGGATGACTTTCTTTATTTCACGTGAAGGTAAATGTAGTAAAATGGGCCAGGACTTGATCAATATCAAAGTTCACATCCCTTCTAATTAGAAGGCAAACTTTATTTCCCAAGCTGCCATAAGGAGAAATAGTTTACAAACACTCATCAAGTCCGACTACAAACTGAATTTTCTGTTGCTCCATCACTTGACCATGCACAGCATCTTCTTTTCATCTCTCACTCTTTCCTCTCGGTCACCTCTTCTAGAAAAGCAGCTTTGACGGAAGGTTCTAGGGGGTGGAGAACGGGGTCCCTAAAGCTGGTGTGGGGGTTTCTCGTCACGGCGGCCCGAGCCGCGGGGCGGCGGGGGCGGCAGCGCTTGTCCGGCAGCG
>JAHLSL010000014.1:2750133-2767777 GCA_025920805.1 Petroica traversi | reverse complement strand
CCCGCCTTGCCCTGGCTCCTGGCCGCCTGCTGCCTCTGCGCCCTCCCGCGGGGCTCAGGTACGTCCCGGCACCGGTGGCGGGGGATGCGAGAGAACTCCTGGGAAGGGTCGGCTCCTCTGGAGGACCCGCGTCCTGGCTGGGCTCCGCGGTACCCCAACACCCCCGTGTCCCGTCCCGCAGGGTTCCCGCAGCCTTTGTCGCGCCACCGGGACGGAGTGGAGCTGCCCCCAAACCAGGTACGTCTGTCACTGCCGTCTGACAGCGATGCGCGGTGGAGAGGTAGGGCTGAGACGGGAAAACGAGACTCGGCTGTGGCAGGGAAGTGAGGTAGGAAATCGGCAACGGAGTGGCAATATCCTATGAAATACCCGGGGAAGGTTGGTAAGGAGAGGAGGGAGGCTGGCGCCCTGTGCCGCCTGCAGCGGCAGATGGAACAGGCATGGGCAGGACTGTGGTGAGCAGCAGGGCGCAGAATAGCACACCTGGGCCAGCAAACGAGGGACAGGCTAACAACAAGCCAGTCCCGACCTCCCGAGCAAAACTACAGGTGCGAAGGTATGATAGACACACGTGTTAATGTCTGTTCTTTATTTTTTAAAGCAACTGGCACTGTGTTTCAGTCAGTGGATGGAAATGTCCGATCAACCTCAGGTAACTTGACTCCTGCAATGTGTTTGATCTGCTGAGACTCTCTTCCAGACACACTAATTCTCCTGTATAACCTGGAGCATTGATGTCTGCAGGTGGCAGAGCCTCTGTCAGAGAGCCTCTGTCAGAGAGCCAGCAGCTTTGGAGAGCAGACCAAGTTTGCTGGTGTGTGTGCTCTCCTCCTTGTGAAGCTACTGCTAACCTAAAGAAAAGCACTTCTTTTTTTTTCCTTTCTTGCCATGCCAGTAGTAGCTAACACTGAAGCAAGAAGTCTGCAGGATTTAAAGGTCCTGTTTGCTCCTGGCTTGGTGCTTGGTGGGTGGATGGGTTTTTTCTGGGGTGCTCAGAGGAGAGGGGGAAGTTTTCACAGGTCATTTCTGCTGACCCAAAGCTTACAAACACTTAAATAAATAAATAAAAAATAAAAATCAGTACATGAAAGATCAGCTGCACTGCATTTACTATTGAGCCCAAGGGTCATTTTCAAAGTGGGGAGAAAAATACTTGCAGGAACAGGATGTGTTTGGAAATTTTGAACATTTTGTGCTGATTTTTTCTTTCTGAAATGTTACAGTTTTGTGAACCAAAACGTGTAGGAAATAGTTCCCCGAGTCTGTTTTTCAGGTGTATTACACCTTGCTTCCTTTGAAGCTGTAGTTCTCATCTAATGTGATTGCATGCATAAGCAAATCCTAGTCCTGTGGCACTGAGTATGGGACAGCGTATCGCAGTATATGATTAAAGATTATAGTATTGATTGACTGAAGTGCTTGTAGGTGAAAATGAGCATAGATTAAACATGCCACAAACCAAAGCTATCCCTAGAAGAATTAGCATAGGAAAATGTATTTTAAGTATAAAGGGTTGATTTTGATCTCTTTATAACATCGGACTGTATTGACAACAGTTGTATTGTGTGTATTCTCCTCAAACAAGACTGATTTTTTAGCTCATAATAGCATCAGTAAATTTGCCCCTGCTCTGAGTGTTTTTAGTGAGCTGTACTCAATCCTAATTGATCTAGGATCAAGCCTGTTTTCTATCAAGCCATATACACCACATTCTCCCACTAAATGTATTAAAGTATTGTTTGTTTTGTTCAGATCTCCAGCACTGTTTTGGATCTCTGTTATTCCATATTCAACAGCCTACATAAAAATGAGGTAAGGTGTAATTGCTTCTTTTGTTTCAAAGCACCCTCTTCTTAAACTTAAAAAGAAACCACTCCCCAACCAACTTTTTGTCATTTCTCTCCAAACCATTTGTATAATCTAATCGTGTAATGGTTTAAAAGACATAGGAGGGTATACAAAAGATTTTCTTCTTGCCAGTAGTTTGCATACAATTCTTAGTTACTTTATATTATTTCTATGAAACTGCTGTTTTTCACCAATTCAGAGCTCAAAAACCAAAACATCACTTACAGTCAGAGTCAGAATTTTAACCTGACCCTCAGTTTTGAATAACACAGGGTTAAAAATATACATAACATTGGATCAACAGCATACCTTAGATTATGCTGAACATGGAGGTGTATGAGTTGCTTTACTGATTTTAATACTCTGTTTGAGTTTGGGTTTTTTGGTGTTTCTGACTCAGATTAAAGAGATTAAGTTGAAGAGTTATTGAGCATAGTTCTTATTTGTTTGGTCTTTATACAGTCATATAAGGACCCACCTCAATGACAGTTCTACTTTATATCACTTTTTTATTATCACCACTTCATTATTCCCATAAAATTCACTCAGCCCCTGAGTATATGCTAAAAAGGCCAATTTACATGTGGAGCCTGAGTCCTCTGTTGTTTCAAAACAGGAGTAGATCCTTCAAGACAGTAACAAAAAAGTATTTTGAAATGCATTTCAATATCTCTTCTTGCCAGTGTCTTTAGCTTATTATAATTCCAAGCATGTTTTCTTGAAGCAGTCACAAAACTCTACAATATTGAAGCTGATTGTATAAAAAATGCTAGCATTTCAGTAGTAAATGTCTAATAAATGTTTTTGAGTTTGCTATTGACTCTTATGCTTCCACAGCTTAACCAATGTGAGAATATCCAGAATCATCTGGTAACTTTTGAACAGAGTCCTAATCCTTATTACTATTTTAGTTACTAACTTTGCAAAAAATTATGTGTCCCCAAGATTGGAAGCTGAATCTCATATACAATATCCTTCCAAAAAATATTGCTAATATGAGCTACAATATCTGCAATACGATTACTAGGTGAGTAAAGCAGTAGATAAAATAAATATGTGAAATGTGGAAAAAGAACTGAGTAAATTTTCACCCAGCTGATCAAACCTCATATTACATGAAGTCCTACTTTCTCAGGCCACAAGGAATCTTGAGAAGATACTACAAACATTTGTCCGTATGTAGTGAACCCAATGAAACAGTTACGAAATCCTACTAATGTCAGCTGAACTTAACTTTCTACATAATCCTATATTTCTGCAAATAATAAAAAAAACCCTATTCAGTCAGAGTTATAGATTCTATAGAGATGGTAGATGGTGTTTCAAGAGAAGGAATGAGGCCTCAGCACTCTGAAAGACAAAGTCCATGGCAGTTTGGGCTTGAATGGGACATGAAGCCCACCTGGGAATTTAAAACATTTTGTGAGAACTATTTAACATCATTGTCTAATCTTTGGGTAAACCTTGTAGATGGTATTTCAAAGAAAGCAAAAAGAACTATCTAAATCCAGCTACATCACAGTCACTTCACTGTGTACTTGAAATTTCCATCCTAAAGATGTTTAGCTCAGTTTTTACCGTATTTCTTCCACATAGTCATCTCTCACCTGTTATAAATTAGTTAGGATAGTTGAAACTGCAGGCTAAGTCATGAGTCAATCTCTATTTTTGTTTTGTATGTAATAATCATATCAGAACAAAGGTAGCATTCATACTGTCTCTCTGAATAGTCTCCTCCTTTGCATCCTTTAAAGCACCTTGATTGAGCAAGTATTTTTTTCTTCCCTAGTGTTTTATAGCCCTGTAAGTTGATGTCAGTTGCTCTATAAATTGTACTCTTGCAGCTTGAACCAAAGAAATCCTCTTTTCATACCCTGAACCATGATTCCCTATTTATTGCTTGTGTATTTTGTCTTCTAAAATTCCTTCTCTGCAGTTTCCCATCCACATGCTTTCCTGCATTCCTACCCCGTCCTTGCATTCTTGCCTATTACATGTGTTTGTTTTCCAAGCCCACTCCAGGTAACTAAACCCACTCACTGATACAACTGTGGCTGTGGCACACAGCCATCCCATTCCTGACAGCACTCAGCCTGGCAGCTGTCATGGGCAGGAGGACTCCCAAACCAGGCTGCAGGCTCAGGGCTGCACTACATGTTGAACTTAGTCTGCTCACATAAAGTCATGGGGAAAATTTCTATTCCTTAAAGTAAGGCTGAGTAGAAAAATGTGCAATTTTCTGAAGAATAAAAAAGTGCAGGGGAAGTCTTAAACCCAGCAGTGTTTCCTGGGTTAAAACCAAGGGCAGTCTGAAAGGTGAAGAGCAGCCCCATTTTAACAAGGTAAGAGCTATCAGTCCAATTGAAGCCTGAGGAGTAGAGCTCCAGGCTGAGCCCTCCTTCACCCCCCAGAGCACAGCTGCACTGCTCTGCAGCAGGGAAAGCCTGTTGAATGATGGTAAATGAATGCAGTAACATTCCAGGCAAAGCTTCACATCAATCTTTTAAAAGATCCATTTGCTGCTGTTCTTACATCTGTCTGTGATGAGTGCAAGGTTATCTGTTCTCACATGGAGAGAACCAACCTCCTCTCTCAGTAATAGAGGGTCACTGTAACAAACCAAAGTATGCCAGCATCTTGATTAACTCACAGTGTCCACTTGCAGGAATCACAGATTGCTGCTGCAAAGTTTACAAAGAAGGTATGTAAATGTGAAGACAAGCAGTGGCAGTAGCAGTGGATAGGGAAGTATGTCCCTTTCCTTGTTTCTTTTGCTGCTTATTTAAAGTCAGCTTGGGTTTTTTCAGTGGTTGTGAAGTGATCTATGCTGACCCTGCTATACCCTATGTGTAAAGCTTTCTTTTATATCTCTTCTAAACCCTGTGAATCTTTAATTGTAGTAATCTAGTATATTTACACTACACACAGTGTCCTTCAGGGATGAACTTTTAATCAGCATTCCAGAAGAATGGGCATTGGGCACTATCAATATCTTGTTTGCATGCTGCTGAAAAAGGTCCCAAATTACTGACATTCTGATAGAATGGTAAAATTTAGCAACAGATCTATGAACTGAGTTTAAAGTATTTTGTTATTGTTTGTGTTTGACTTTATAGGACAGTCATGGAACTCTGGGGCGGCCTTTCTTCCTTTTCAGGGTATCTGAATCTCTTTTAAAGATTTTGAACCTCAGACATTGTTATATGTTCACGAGCAGTTATTTTCACAAATTCTTGCTGTGGTTGTTTTGAATAGAGGCCAAATATCCCTTGCTTAAAAGCTTAGGGAGCCATTTTCTCCAGAAGCTCTGGTTTGATTAAAAGATGACAAGATAATGAGATCTGGGGAACTGGTGGATGAAACACTTCTTTTTGTTTGAAGATATGCCTCTTCAAATGTTTTATCTTGAGCCAAGTCATCCATGTGGCTTGTATCTCTGAGGCTGTCAAGGTGCACTGATGCTGGATAAATTAGATCAAACGTGTGCATGAGATGAGTGCCCACCTGGTCTGAAAGGTCTGGCCAGGAAGTGAAGCCACACTGCATCACGGTGAAAAGCCAAAGCAAAATTATCATAATTTCTCACATTTTTCACCTGTTGGCTTGATGAGCTATGTCATGGTCTAATGCCCAGTGTGCTGGTTTAGACACACCCTGATTAACAGCAAACTAACTTTTAGGAATATCTTCAACACATTAAAAGAAAAAATAAAAAATATTGTAAAGTAGGTCACGTCAGGTAACCAGAGTACCAATTCAGTTGTCATTTATGCTTAATATCAAGTTATTTGTTATTTCAAGAGTGTCCATCAGGTTCATTCAGTGCTGGTATTTACATGCTCTTTCTTAGGCATGTGCCTATACGACCCCAATGAATTGAGACCCAAACATTGAATGAGAATAATCAAAGCCAGAGTGCTTAGCTTTTTGGGCAGAGGCTGAATGAAAATTTCTCATATTCAAGGGCATAACCCACCCTGCATGGATCCCATGGTACTCGACATGTTGCTTTAAAAAAAAAAATCTCACTGCAGTTTTATACAGTACTCTGCATGATGGGGATGTATTTTGGTGTGCTTATAATTCTGTAATCCAACACTTCTTGACAGTCATCTAATTATTATACTTTTCAGCCTCGAAATGGAAGAACTATTGAAGACAGTGGTAAGTAGGCAACAAAAAGTCAAGAATTTCTTCTGCCTTTTCACTGATGATGATCCTCATGATAAAAGAAGGTACTGAGGAGCATTACAAACCTAGATACACACGCTTCAATAAGAGTTGTCTTGACAGAAATGTCAAGCTTTTTCATGCCCAAGAGGACACACCCTTGACAAAGGGATGGTTTTCTTTGTTATGCTTCCATACTCTAAAAGAAGGTCAGCAGGGTTACAACGTGGTAGAAAGAGAACTGTGTGAAGAGGAAGGATTCAGTTTTGAGTAGAAATAACAGATTTGGCCACTTTTCTAAACTTTCAAACATCTTAATATTCTGGTTTTAGAACCTGAAGCTATTTAACTTCTAGATGTACTGAGTGCTAAGTCATATTCAGATCAACATCTCAACATAAAATATGATACTGTGTTAATTTGTTTCAGAATACCATGGAATGTGAAGTTCATGGATTCATTTACCAGCTTGATGACTTGGTTTACATAAAGGAAAGAGACTTCCCAGTGCACTGGTTGTCTATTATGTGACTCAGTTGTCTGGAATTTGCTGTTCCATGTAATAAATTTGCAATCAGTAACTCTTTTTGTTGTCCTTTTTTTATTGAAGCCCATACTAGGCTTCCTTGGGCTATAATGTAGCATTGCATGGTGCCAGCTGTAATCAAAGGAAATCAATCATCTCAATATCGACAATTTTCAAATGCAACAGTGAATTTTATAACATCTTCTTTAATAGGGTCATAAATGATAAGCTTGTCCTTTTGACTAGATAACATATTCCCCCATCATTTCAGAACAGGCATCCTGAACAACATTATACTAAAATCATCATGGACATTTTAATTATTTATTTGGAGTAACTAAGTGCTCGAGTGTGATAATTGATGAATCTAAAGCACTTTGGAAAAAGAGGAACACATACTGCTGCTACACACAGACCTTATTTGATCAGATGACATGTTTTTTTTCAGCCTTGCCTTACTGGCTATCATAAAGCACAAATGAGGCACTTCTGAGAAATATTATGAACATCTGCCCTTTTTTCTGAAATCATGCATTTAAAAATGTAGTGCAGCTGATTGTGCTTGCACTGTATGGAGTGTTTTGATACTTGGGGACATTTATGGGCACAAAACTTTAAGTACTAAACAGTTACTTCCTTAGGAAGAAAATAGCATAGTAAAATTGAGGGTCTGGGGATACAAATGAGGCTGCAATTGCTGAACATAGCATTGGTTTCCTCAAGCCCTTTGTTATCCCCCATTCTCTTTGGCTACTATGGCATAGTACATTTCAGTCCTGCTGGCACAGCCACACATGAACCAGATTTGGAGGCACCTTTGTCTTTAAAAAAAAAAACAAACTCTGAGGTACCTGTGTTTTGTTGTTCTGTGGGCTTTTATCTGGATAAATTCCCAGTTTGGGCTGTGTTAACAGAAGTTTGGCTGGCAGTTAGAGGGAAGTGATGAGCTCTTTGGCAATTGCTGACTGCATCTAAGGCAGAGTGTTCAGTTTGGAGCCTCACAATACAGGAGGGCCATGGAAAAAGTGGAGGGAGGGCCTCCAAGGTGGTGAGAACTCTATCTCTTGCCCCTGAGGAGATGCAAGAGCAACAGGGCTGGTTCAGCCTGGAGTGGGGGGATGTCTTCAGGGGAATCTAATAAGTGTTCCAATACATATGAGGGTCATCAAGTTGGGCTCCTCACAGTGTGGGGAGGGTGGACAAGTAGCAACAGGCATAATTTGAAGCAAGAGAAGTTGAAGTATCTAGGCAGCGCAACCAGTTGTCGAAAGAGGAGATTTTCAAGACCAGAGTAGACAATGCCTGTTCTGAATTCCAACTTGGGAGAAGACTAGAGAGCTCTTGAGGTCCCTGTGAGCCTCAGTTATTCTGTGACATGAATACAATTTCATGCTATTTACTCCAGCCTCTAACAGGGTCAAGACATGGCTGAATTATCTCCTGGGCAGAGGGTGCTGGTGGGGGAAGAGGGTTCCCAGGTAGGTTGCTCAGAGAATTGAGGCCTATTTGTGCCCTCACAGCACCTTGCTGCTGTTCTTCAGTGTGTAGTCAAATCCTGTAGGAAATTATTAGCCCTTGGAAAGACTATCAAAGGGATGCTCCTCTGGCTAGGATGGAGGAGTTAGGATGTCCCTCTGGAAGGAACAACTTAGCCAAATACAAGTGGTGGGGGTGCACTCTGGCAAAGCAAAAAAATAAGATATAATGACACAAAGGCATTATGATGGCCTTTCTGGCTTGTTTCATCTCAGAGGCCAAAGCTGAACAGTATCAAATATTGCTCAGTTCTGCATAAATAGTCATACTGGTATTGGCTGGGATAGAGTTAATTGTCTTCAGAGCAGCTTTTATGATGCTGTGTTTTGGATCAAAACAGAGTTGATAACACAGGGATATTTTAGTTATTGCTAAGCAGGGCTTGCACAATCTCAGTCTGTTTCCTACCCCACCAGAGAGGTGGCTGGGGGTGCACAAGGAGCTGGGAGGTGAGACATCCAGGAGAGCTGACCCAGCTGCCAAAGGGATATCCCACACTTCATGCTGCCATGCTCTGCAATAAAAGCTGGGGAGGAGAAAGGGATGGACCCACATACACATCCCTGCTTCAGAGTGATAGTGTTTGTGTTCCTGAGGTGTGATGGAGCCTGGCTTTCCTGGAGATGACTGAACACCTGCCTGCTGATGTAAACCGGTGAATGAATTCCTTGTTCAGCTTTGCTTTACTTATTAAACTGTCTTTATGTCAGCCCACAGCTTTTGCTCACTTTTACGCTTTCAATTATCTCCCATCCTGCTGGGGAAAGTAAATAAACAGGCTGAGGTTAAACTGAAGCAGTGCTGCACCACTGGCAACTCCTGCTGGGCAAAGGCTTCCTTCACCTTCAACAGGCTTCAAGAATAACATCTATTTGGGCATTGAAACTTTAATAAAATTGATAAATAGGTGGTAATTTGCAGGTGAGAGCCTATCTTAGGTTCCTCAGTCATATATCTGAAGTAACTGTGGCTCCTCTGTAAGAAGCACAGAAGAGCTTTTGTTCATTGCTCAGTGGAAATCTTTGCTCCTTTGAGCAATTCAAATGTCACATGTGAAAGAGGAGAAATTAATAATATAAAAATGCAAAGGTCATATCTGACCTGCAACTCTTTCTGAATATCCCTCTGCAAAACTCACAGCAGAAATTCAGGCATGCAAACACAGGTGACAACAACAATTAGAAGCACAGAAATATTTCTGCAAGAAAAGGTGGTGAAAGCTCAGTTCTCACTGTCAGGCAGAGAACGGACGATTCAAGAGTTTCATGAAAAAGTGTACAGAATGTGTTTAGGAGAGTAAATTGGGTACTCTCCATCCTCTTGTAATAAAAAGCAGCCAGGAGGGACACACAATTACACTGAGAGGCAACACGTTTCAGCTGCAAAGGGGAAATTTTTTTGTAGCACTTAATCAGCTCCTGAAACCAGTTGCCACAGTTTAGAGCATGTGGTTAAAAACAGCTCAGTGGACTCTTGGAAAGGCAGGAATGGCCAGGAATGCACATCTTTGTGCCACCTAACTTGACTCAAAAATCACTTCAGGCTGGCCTAGCACCTTAAAAGCCTGGCCTGCTGGAGCTGGGCTCAGCGAGGCACTGCTGAGCAGAGCACAGCGAGGGACCTGGAAAAGCACTCGTCCGTGGGGGTGCGAGTGCTGCCCAGCCTCACCACATGCTGCTCACCAGAGAGAGCACGAAGCACAAGAGGAACCTTCCCTCTCTCTGGTCCCTTCGTGATCTTGTGCCTTGGACAGCCTCACTCCCTTCTTAGTTCCCACAGGGAAGAGCTCACTTACTAAATCTTCAGGTGATGGCAAGCTGGGAGGGATGAAAATGCTGCAGGACAGAGTCAGCATTCAGAATGACCTTGGCAAAGATTCAAAAGGAGAAAAATATGAACAGCTCACTGAGGATGAAAGGAAGTGATTACACATAGTGAAGAATAATCAATTGCAGCTTTGCAGCAAAGGGGATGGGTAACTGTAGACAGAAAAATATCATAGTGTTTAAGAGAACACAAAAATGCAATGTGGAATTTATAAGAAACTGTAGAGACTGTTACATGGGAGGTGTTGTATGGCTGAATATAGATAAGGCTTCAGGTACACAGCAAGAGGAGAAAGACGGGAACACCAGCAAAGAGGAAAGGCAAAGGTCAAGGGAAGCTGGAACTCTGAATGAAGAGGGGTTGATTTGCAAGAAGGAAAGTGTGAGGTAGAGAGTGATAAAATGCTTCATTTTAAACTCACCATTCCTGTCAGTATTTATCAATGCCTGTGTTTACCTATTTGCTGGGATCTTAGAGTCAAGCAGTGATCCCAGGATATCTACTGGATATGTGGAGGTCACTCTTAAGACTTACCTGCTCCAGACAACTCACACTTTGCAATTGCCATCCCTCTACCTTATTAAACAGGTCAGAAACACATCTTTGACTGGACTGAACTGCATAAACTGTCTTTATACATCCATCACTCTAATAGATTTCTGCACTGAACAACTAGAAGGAGCTACTAAGTTTCCCTCTGCAGTCATTTCTGGATCTACTTTTTCCAGTCTACAAAACCAAAAATGTGACTGATCTTATAGCAGGTTATGATTCACCACTTAAAATTTTGACATTTCGCTGCTGCAAAGAACCTTTTACCAAACACCATCTCTCTATTAGCCCTCAACCTGCTGAGATTTCTATAGAGGAAATCTGAATGACAACATAAGGCAAATTTGAAAGAAGAGCATTCTGCATATCTTTACTATAAAGCTTCTGCACCCAGGGGTTACTACACAGCGTTTCAGATAGTACCTGCTGGGTTAGGGCACTGAAAGACAAGTACTCATAAATACGGGCTTCTAGAGTACAGCTGTCTAAACATAACTAGAAAGATACCTAAACATGGACCCATTTGAAAAGAAACACAATTCAGGAGCCTCATTCAGCAGAGCACCCAGGTCATATTTCCTCTCACCACCCTGGTGTGAACTGGGTGCCACAGCCATCTACCCTTGCTGGGCAACAAGGTCTCACCAGGGACTACACCAGAGACTCTGCTACATGATTATACATAGTTCCACAGACTATGCATAATGTGAGATTATAACCCAAATTCACACTCCGTGGCTTTAAAGGAGAGGCACTTGACTTCCAGTAGGACAACAGTCTTTAGGAATTGTAATATTAATTGTAATATTGGGACCGGGCAGCAGAGGGCAACGCCAGCATCAAATTTGGGATGTTCAAAGCACAGACACTTGGGGCCCTACCCTTCTCCACGGTGCGCGGGGCTTGGCCAGCTCGGGTAGTGAGTTCAGACCTTGTGCATCCCTTGTGCTCACCAAGACAAGGACTCTCTGAGGCCATAACTTGGGATGTCTCCTCTCCTTACAGAGAAGTGGAGGTGACAGAAGAGATCAAGCTTGTAAACACACAAATCTCAGTGCAGAGTGAACTACAAGCCCTCTGCACAAATGAGACATCCATCAGCAGCATCCAGTCCTCTAGACAAGTAAAAGAAGAGTTTTTCCAGGCATTGTTTCACCTCCATGCTTCCATCTGCCCACCACTTCATTGAATTGTGGAACACCAGGTACACACGTTTTCTCAGGGGTGTTATTGAAAACATCTATTTTCCTTGTCAGACACTGGCACCATGCCATAACTGAGTTAGGAAAGCAAAGCTAAATCAAGAAAAATGTGTTTTGCAGCATTGGTAACCAGAGAGATGCCAGAGGAGCTGTGTTTTCAGTGGGCTTTTTTTGATTTGATTTGTGACTAAGTCACATAACAGCCTCAGCTACAGGTGACTGAGCAAAGTTGAAACTATAGCACGAGACATGAGAACTAGTCATGTGCAAAAGTTCCATGCAATTAGTGTCTTGCTTTGTAAAGGTGAGTGAGCACTTTGATGATCAAAAGGACAAGGAAAATTATTTCTATTGGATTTGTAGATTGAATTGATTCTCCTATACTGTATTACATGAAATAAAAGTTTTTATTTTATTAGAATGACCTAGGGGTATGATTTCCATACTTACCAAACACTTTATTGAACAAGGACTTAACTGTGGGTATGAAGCTAAACATCTACAGTGCTATGATGACACCTTTCTATCTTCCCCCTTTGTGAAAAAAGGGTATGGTTACTTAGCCTCAAAGTTTTGCTATGATACTTTCTGCATTCCTGTTCAAAATCATCCAGAGTATTGGATGATTGCCTATTAACCAACCTGGATACAACCCCAGCTTTGATCTGGATATTTATCTGAACTTGCTCCCAATGCCTCTGTTTAGAACAAATAACAACATTAATGACCATAACAGAACAGTAATATCTGTTGAGAGTTTACCTTACAATAAACAAAGAGAACTTATCCTTGAAAAAAACTTGCTTTCTGCTTACATGAATGCATCATTATTTATCAGTGAAATTAGTGCTACTCCAGTAAATATTTAAGTACCCCTCAGCATATGTTTTCCAAAACCAGGTGCCAAAATTGAGCTCTGCGTTTTTCTCCTCTCAGACTGGCAACACTTCTAAGAAAAAAAAACAAACAAACCAAACCAACTTTTCTCATTGTTCTACCCCCAGGTTTCTGAGGATCTATAATTTCAGTGCTGCTATGTTGTAAAGCAGCAGTGAAGTGCCATAACTGTGTTTATTTCCTCTTCAGCAGCAGAACATTTGATCTGTTGGTGGCCCCTGCCAGGGCTGGTTTGAAGCTTAATGAGCTGCATTAACTTTTTACAAGTGTTGTGGAAGAAAGAATATGTCGAGAAGACATCAGTAGTGCTGTTGTGTAAGTAACAGGACAGCAGGTATAAATGCAGAGCCAGAACAGCCAGAAAGTATTCTGACATTCCTCTTGCTTAAGAAGCTTTATAGTGTAAACAAAAGAGTATCACCCAGTTCTTCCTGCCACAAAGGGAATTATTCTTTACTTCATTCTATTGTGAAATGCTACCTCACACAAACTTTACATTTTCTTCCTGCTGACATCTATGCTGCTCTTTCCTTCATGGTCTGTATCTCTCAGCATTTTTATCTCCATTCTCATATTTCACAGTTTCTCACTGCTTCAGAACTATTTCTCTCAACAACAACCTCTACTTGGCCCTTTCATCCTCCTGCTGCTGGGGCACTGAGTGTCCCGGTACAGAGGAAGAAGGCAATGAATATGCTCTGAGGAGGAACATGCTATGAAGCAGATACCAAAGCAAGTTGCCTTTGAGAGAAACTGTTGCTTGTTACTTACAAAGGAAGTTAAAAGCCCCAGAATCTGGAAGAGCTTTTTACTTTTTTGAAGAGATACAAAAATGACTAATGAAAAAGTTTATAGATCCATAGAGGAAAACCAATGGACTTTGGAGGGGACCCCTTCTAAAGTTCTTGATAACACTGAATTTGTCATCTGTGTTTAGATAGAATACATGGCTCCACCAGTTGTTTCTGCATGCATTGCCATGATAGAGACCTAGTGTAATGATGGAGCAGTCTAAAGAGAAGCAGATGCTCACTACAGTTTTATGAGCAATTAGGCTTTAAAAGACACAGGGTTACTAACTTCTAAAGCAGAGTTAAACAACCTCTGAGGCACTGAACTAATGGCAACATGAATCTGTGCTAGATGGAAGAAAAGCTCACAGGAATAGCAGTCTGTGTCTTGACTCCTCTTCCTGCTTCTCAACACTTACCTATAACATGTTTTTAAAAGTAAGCATGCATTAGACTTTTAAAAAGAATTATTCAAGTGCTATGCTAGGCTATTTTTTAAATTTTTATTTTCTCTGTTCTTTATCCATAAAAAAAGAGAACAGGAGACCAGTGCATCATTCAAGAAACTATAAACACTTGAAAAATGCCTAAAAATTAGCAGGCAGAAGACTTGACAAAGAAGCAAAACATACAAATTAGTGGTACTGGGTCCCATAATCCATAAATGCAGACCAGATCAGGAAAAGCAAGTTTCACTAGCTACGCTGAGAAGAATTCAGAATGCCTGAGAAGCAACATTTCCACTAGTTTTCTTTGGAAGAAGCTGAGAAAGGATATTGGGCATAACCCCACCCTGAGGAATGGTCACACAGGCAAAGAGCTTGTTCAGTTCCTCATCATTTCTCACAGCCAACTGAATGTGCCTGGGCAGGATCCTGGTCTTCTTGTTTTCACATGCAGCATTCCCTGCCAGCTCCAGGAGCTCTGCTGCCACGTACTCCATCACTGCAGCCAGGTAGATAGCAGCACCAGAGCCAATCCTATCGGCGTAGTTCCCTCTTCGGAGGTGTCTGTAGACACGGCTCACAGGGAACTGCAGGCCTGCCTTGGCTGATTTGCTTCTCTTTGATGCACTTCCAGAGCTGCCAGCCACTGCTGGTTTCTTTCCACGTCCAGACATTCTGACAGGCGAGGAGACACAGAGGGCTGGAGGACTTCAAAATGCTTGGGCTACAGCAAGACAGCAAGAGGAAGCAACAGCAAGGTCAGCAACCCTTTCTGCTTTTCCATGCCAAGGAAAAAGCTCATTATTTTCTTGAGGAAAGAGCTCACGGCACACCACAGTTCATCCAGAGCAGAGCTAAAATTTTAACTGTTATTACCCTTTTACAGTCAGCATTTTAGGAGAAAGATCTCATTGCAAAACCTGTCAAGGGTTATCAAAGTAAGATATGAAGGGCTCAAATAAAGAGAGGCTTTCCCCTGCTACTTAGAATGTATTTGGGATTGGGGCACAGCGGGTCTTCTTCATTAAGACTTTTTTTAACACCACAACTCAGTTGTGAAGGCAAAGAGTTACTTCACTTGAGTCCAAGCCTGTCTCTTCTAAGAGAAATCGATAACTTCTGCTACTATCAAGTTACAACTTTCCTCCATTTTAAATCTAAAAAGAGAAAAATTCTTGCAGTCAAGCCAAATTCTTGGATTGTTATACCCAAAATACTCCAGAACATTTTCATAGATTTCATAGTTTTAATTAATTCCTCAAGTGGTATTCTCTGGCTTCTGAGGTATTCTGCACCAGGAAAAGGATTAATTGCTTTGGATGTAGACTGAGGAATAGAAATTATAGAAATCGAAATGTACTTCCTCATGATAAAGGAAATTCAGCCCAGCTAGAATACTCTTACAACCAGAGTAGCAAAAATACTCACTTAAATGACATTTCTAGACTATGAGTAAATAGGACAGTTAACTTCCAGCACAGCTGTTTTCTACTTACAAGAACACCCATAAACACTAATAAAGAGGGCTTTTACAGAGAGGTTTAAGTATTTAGGAAAAATCAGAATATGCTTTGGGAATGTAAAAAAAAAAAAAAAGTAAAAAATTAAACAACCCCACATAAAATCCAAGCCCCACATAAAATCCAAGCAAACCAAGCCATAACTCCTTATCCCTTTTACCAGACAATATTTTTTTTTAATTACTCACAGTACAGGCACACTATACCATAGAGGCAGCTAGCATACAAAATAACATGAAGCCCACAACAACCCAAATTTCTACAATATATTATAACTGAAAAGCACATCACAGTACCTTCAAAAATTCCTGTCTGTGCCTTGCTACAACCTGCATTCAACCACAGACAAACCACAGAAGACCACCACTTCCATCCCAGGCCCAGAACCTTTTTATTAGCAACTTTTTCTCCTCATCAGCGGCTCAGCTGGGTAATTAATGAGTCATTTGCACACATGCTTCATCTTCCTTCACCTAATCCCTGATTTGGGGCAAAATGAAGAAATACATTAGAGCTGCTCAGAAGCAATTTCACTGGGGTGAGGGGGAAGAAGGCAGGCTGACCAAAGCTGTAGCCACAGCTACACTTCAGTCTCACCCACTCTGGCTGGAGTATTTCTGTGTAAAAACAGTCCTCTCCTTCCTGCTGAAGCTTGATAAAAAACTACATAGGAAAAATAGACTTTGTAAATAAATTTTTAGCTGGGTGGGAGGGGGAAACTGTGTTTTGCTTTACATGTGTCCTGGGCAGAGTAGTGCTTGGTTCACATTGTGTCTGAGCCCCAACAAGTCATGTGATGGAGCTGCTCCTAAGATTTAGGCTCCTGCCCTCTCTTCTGGTAATCCTGAATCAGGTGGGTTCAGGGATTACTGTGGTTCTGAGTGCTTGGCCAGTTCCTCTCTGTTCGCCTGGGCAAAAATCTCACCTCAGGCAAAGGAATATTTTTGTGCACCTTTTAAAAAAAACTGAGTGCTCACTTCTGGCTCATGCTCTTTCTGTGTTTGTTTTCTGGCATTCAAAGTAGGTTCCAGCCAGCAACATACAAGAGCCCTGGGTGTGAACAATATTCCAGCCACACAAGATGACTATTTAAACCAAGGGGTACTCCCAGAAGCCCAGGCTCTGGCAAAACATTCAGACAAAACTGTCATGACCAGCTCAGCCTTTAGTTCTGCTTGCCAGGTACCACCTGTGGGTCAGAGCCTCACAGCAGCTGTATTTGTGGCACTCACCCACTCTTCCCACAAGGACGAACATTGAGTCCAAGCTGAGTGAGGCTGAGATTGCTGGCATCTCAGGGCATTGAACAACCAGTACTGGGATACCCTCTGCACGTCCAAATGCTCACCATGTCCTCTCAAAGCACAGCTGTCCATTTCTTCTAATTCAGAGGCAGAAAAGGTGGCTGTGCTTTCCCTTCAGTAACGCAGACTTTGCACAGGGAAAGTGGCCAGCCCACTTCGGAATAACTGCCTGTTAATGGGATGTCCATGATCTTACAACGAGTGGAAGTGGAGCTTCTGAATTTTCATTTCAGACCCGTGCCAGAGCTGAGACAGTCCATCCCCACATGCCCAAACACACCCTTAAGGCCTGCTGGTAGGGTCTTTAGGGTTATTTTCTGGGGCCTGAGATCTGGGCTCCCCCTTTCTGGGTGAGCATGCTGTCCACTGGGCTACAGCATAAAAGGGGAATGGGGTGTTCATCCCAAAGGGACTGAGCTCACCACATTTAACACACTTCTCAGTGTTTTCTGAATGATACTTTAACAGGAACTCAAAACCAAAACAAAAGTAACTATCTAGAGACAAATTTCTGGTAATATTAGCTGGCTATAATCCAATCCTAACAATATTACAAGTACAGCTAATTACACCTAATAGGAACAGATAATATAGGCTTGGTTGCATTTTATTTTATTTTTATTTATTTTTAACAGATCAGGGAAAGAAAAGTAAGACGATAAACCAGTAGGGAAAGAAAGCAGGGTATGAAATGCAAACAGATTAAAAAAAGGGTCAATGAAGTGGAAAGAGAAGTTACAGGGAATCACAGAGTAAGACTGGAAGGGACCTCAGCGGGTGATCTGTCCAACCTCCCTGCTCGAGCATGGTTATTCTAGGTCAGGTTGGATGGAGCTTTGAGCAAGAAGCTGTCCCTGCCCACGGCAGGGGGATTTATAATTCTCAGGGTGCCTTTCAACCCAAAGCGTTCTGAGATCCGTTCCCAGCGCCCGTAACGCCCCACAGCTCCCTCAGCCGGGCCCAGCCTTATTAGGCGGTGCTGGAAGCGGCAGCGGCGCTGGGCCCGCCCCGCCGCCAGCGCCGCC
>JAHLSL010000014.1:2717607-2749733 GCA_025920805.1 Petroica traversi | reverse complement strand
GAGAAGAGATATGATTATATGGCTGTACTGATACAGGTGGCTATAGCAAAGCAGTAGGCATGTTCAGTTTTCAGAGAGGACCTAGGCCAAGATAGCAAGGAAGCAAAATCAGCCTGTGAGTGCTTATCACTGAGATTTCTTGTATTTAAAAAAATAAAATTGCCTGCTAGTAGGAAGGCCTTATACTGAGCTTTTTAACAATACACAGGGACCTATTGGCCTTGTTTTGCAGGATTATTGCAAGTGTTTTACCGTGAAGTTTCAGGAATAGTCTAGTTGTAGATTTAGATCTGAATCGTTAGCAAAGGACTTGCCTGGCAGAGACTGCTTGGTTTCTCTCAGCACTTACATAGTCACTCTGATTTGACTCTTAACAAGACTTCCCATGTACTGAGAGCTAGGTCTGTCAGGTTTGTGCCTGGGTGTGTCTTGCCACTAGTGCTTCCTGATGCAGTGACCATGGATTTGGTGGCCTGTCCTGCTGAGGGTCTGTAAGGAAGCCCTCTGGCTAGCATGCTTCCCTGTCATCCAGCTGACACCCTCTCCTTTCATTGCACTTTGTGAGAGATGCAGCACTGCTTACAATGCTTCAAACCTTGGTAGCCAGCCAAGGCCTCCTGGTCAAGGTTATGTGTGTGCTGAGAGTGAGATGGAATGAAACAGAGTCAGTCTTCAGGGTGCTGCAGGTATGGGGCTGGAAGGAAGCCTTGGCAACAGGAGGATTTGCCCTGTGACTTCCTGGCAACATCCATCCAGTTACCAACTTAGCAAGTGTGGTAAGTTCTGGAAGTGGTAAAGTTCACTTTGAAGAAATATCATCCGTTTGTTCTGTTCTAGGATCCAAATAAAGACACGGAGTGGAATGACATTCTGCGCAAGAAAGGTATCCTTCCTCCAAAGGAAAACCTGGAGGAAAAGGAACGGGCAAAGGAAGAGGAGCAGTTTGCCATCCTTCAGAAATCTCTTGGTGAGTGACCAGCCAACTCAGGCAGCAGCAGAACAAGGCTTGGAATGGCTCCTGGGGGAGGCCTTTCTTTGGAAAGGCAGAAATGTTTATATGCCTATAAAGCAATGTGTAATTTTCCTGGTCTGTAGGGATACCAAAGCTTCATCTGTGCAGGATGATCAGCTTTTAATGGTATAAAATAAATACATTCCTGAACTCCTGAATTCTTCTAGCACAGGAAAGAAAGCTTTGTGCTTTATGTCAGCTCTGTATTTTTATGGAAATGCATGTTTGAAAACTGAGACAAGAACAGTACAAAGGGAGTCTGTCAGGTGAATGTGCTTGTCTGTTCTGCAGCTGCTAAACTTGAAAGCTCATGCAGGTAGTTGAGTGCTAGTCTAGGCAGCCTTCAGCTCAGAGGCCTTTTCCATCATGTTCTTTCCATCTGTATATCTAAAACACATAACACTTTAAAAAAACCCAGTAGGAATAATAATGACAGGTTGAGAAAGCTGGGGCTGCTCAGCCTGGAGATGAGAAGGCTTGGGGGAGAACTGCAGCACCTTCCAGTGCCAAAGGGACCAACAAAAGAGCTGCAGAGGGACTTCTTAGAATCACAGAATAGAACCAGAATATCCTGAGTTGGACAGGATCCACAAGGATCACTCAAGTCTCAACTTCTAAGGGCAATTCCCATTTTACGAGACCATCCAGTGATAGATAGGACAAGGGGGAATGGCTTTAAAATGAAGGAGAGTAGGCTTAGATTAGATATTAGGAAGAAATTCTTTGCTGTGAGGGTTGTGAAGCACTGGAACAGGTTGCACAGAGAAATGGTGGATTTCCCATTGCTGGAAGTGTTCAAGGCCAGGTTTGATGGGGCTCTGTCTGACCTGGTCTCGTGGCAGGAGGGATTGGAACTGATGATCTTTAAGGTCCCTTTCAACCCAAGCCATTCTGTTGTTCTAAGGTAATACTCAAAAAAATCCACCCATATTCCTGTTAATCTGTCCTTAGAATAAATAAATTCTGTTGGACTGATAAAAGCTGATGAGTTTTAATTCTGGAATGAGATTTTTGCTGATTTGATGTTTCTTCCATTCTAGTGAAAACTTACGAGGACATGACTCTGGAAGAGCTAGAAGAGAATGAAGACGAATTTAATGAGGAAGATGAGAGAGCTATTGAAATGTACAGGTCAGAGCAGCTTTTGCAGAATTTGGCTTTAATGATAATTGGAGGGTCTTTCTTTTATATGCTTTTAGCTATTGTTGAAGAGAAAGGATGTTTTTTAGGATGATGGAAAAAGGGGGTCTCTTGTGGAGCTTCTAAGTATCTTTAAAAGGATAACCATGTTTGAATTTGGTATCCTTTATCTACAACATAGCTTTGCAGAGATAATGTGCACCTGCAGAGTGCATGGCTGGGGATCATGAGAGCTTTGAAAATCACCTCAAATGTTTCCTAATTTTTGTGTGAAGGAAATTAAGGTGCTGCAGATTTGCATAATTAGGGTTGGTTTCCCTCTGTCTTGTAACCTCTCTCATGGTTTTTGACATTTAGTTTTGGTAGTGTATTATGCGCAGAAGAATTGTCTAGTGAGGCCAGAAATGAGGAGAAAAAAGCATAGTTGGACTCCTTGTATGTTGGTAGTTTTAACTTCCAATCCAAATACAAGAGCATCTACTGTGTTATTTTCCTTTTATTGCTCTGGGGTTAGAAGTTTGTAATATGTCTCTGAAGTCTAGGTTTCAGCCAGTTCCTTCAAGTGTTGTTCTGTCAAAAAATGCATCTATTCACAAGATGTCTTTTCTATTCCTGGCTATTCAGGCAGCAAAGGTTAGCAGAAATGAAGGCAGCTCAAATGAAGAATAAATTCGGGGAAGTTTTGGAGATTTCTGGAAAAGATTATGTTCAAGAGGTTACAAAAGCTGGAAAAGGTATATGGGTAGTCTTGCACCTCTACAAACAAGGGTAAGAATTTGTTTTTATCCATTAAACCTTTCACTGTCAAGAGCTGAAAATGCTCCAAGGTAAATGTGTAGTTACTGTGGAAATCGGGACTGATTCTGGAATTCTGAGAGATAAAAACGAATTAGTAATTTTAGTACTGTTGATTCAAGACTGCTGAACTTCATTCTAGAGTGATGTTACCATGAATTGGCTTTTTTACACATCTGTACAACACAGCTTGATGTGTACCGTACATCTGCCATAGAGGTAGCTGCTGCCACTGAAATATTGAAGCTTTGGAAATTATTCTGGATTAAATGCAAGGAACTGTGAACAAGAAGGATCAATGTTTATTTAGCTTGGTTTCTAATGGAGTACAAATGGAGTGAGCAAGGTTTCCAGTCCTGTCACCATTATAGAAAACCTTGTCAAAAAGGTCTGTTACGTTGCTAGAATTTTTTGGAAGGCTTATAAATACTTGCTGTTGTTCGTTGTCTCTCATTGCCTCACAGATGTTGGTCATCATTTGCATACCTTCTTCTTAAGTTCATAAACCAGTTTCCCTGAATATAAAGGGGCTAGAGGGGAAGGTTGTTGCATTACTAATATATTAAGACAAAAAACCCACCACACAACAAAATCTTTAGTGGTGCTGATCTCTTTTGAGTGGGACAACACTGGACAAGAGAAGTATTCAGAAGTTGCTTCTGGTACATTTGTTCTTCAGAAACTCATCAATCCGTTATTTCTGACCTTTATTCTGGTGCAGTTTACTTTTTAAATTGCCTCTTGTTTTCTCCTTATGTGTGTCTATTGCTGTTCTTTGCAGAATTCCACTCTGTGCCTTAATAAATCAACATATGAGCGGGCTTGCAAAGAAGTTCAGAGAGGTGAAATTCATCAAAGCCATCTCTACCACCTGCATTCCCAACTACCCTGATAAGAACCTGCCCACGATATTTGTGTACCTGGAGGGAGACATCAAAGCTCAGTTCATTGGGCCTTTGGTATTTGGTGGCATGAACCTGACAATGGATGGTGAGTGTCTGTAGCTCTGGTCTTCCAAAGGAAAAGCAAAACTGTTTTGCTGGGAATGAGAGAAATGAGGCTTAGGAGGAAAAGAGAGGTACTGAAAATCATATTAGGGTTCTTTTCCACCCCTGTGGCTCAACCACATGGCTATCTTGTAAAAGTAGTGATTGGCTAACATATAGATATTTGTCTTTTGTGTGCAAGTATTTATGCCCTGTGTTGGGTGAAATAAATTTTGCTGAGTATATTGAAGGGTAAACAGTGCCCATGCATATTTGGGTGTCCTGGATGTGAATGACTGCACTTGCCTGCAGTAACATGATAATCTGTGCACTTGCCTAGTGGATTGCAGGGCTCCTTCTTTCATTTTTAAGATGATGGCATATGTTTGTCTGTCGTTCCTGACTGAGTCAGCTTAATTCAGTCATCACAGAAAGCTGTGTACTGACATTTCTGCGCTTTCTTTTATGTCTTCCTTCTCTGTAAGCCCAGGTGCCTTCCAGTGGAGATTAAAGAAAGTGTGAGGTTGTGTTCGTTATTCTGTAACACTGAAGGAAATTAGATTTGATGATAGGATTGTCTGCAGGAGAAAGGTTTCAACTGAATGTGTTGTATTGACTTTCTACCACTTCTGGGCAGCAATCCAGTCCAATTTGGGCCTACTGCTGGTGGTGAAGTCTTTCTTTACTGTCTTAAGGAACTAATATTTAGTGTGTGATGTAGAGGCAAAGGGATGAATTCTATTTACAAGGATCTCTGGAAAATAACTGTAATTCAGATGTGTAAATGAAATTTCCAGGTTTTTGTCCTTTATTAAATTTATTCTCTTAAATTTCTGCCTCTTCTGATTGTGGTGAGCTCAGTATATGATGGGCACAGCTGTAATGTGTGAGCACTATTCCCTTTCTGGCAATAGATGTGCAAACACCTTCTGCACTTACGTGGTTAGAAGGAGGTAGAATTCACTTTCAATGGGAGAGTTGCCTCTAAAGCTGCTGCTCTGTGTCCGTCACCTCTTTTGCACTCTTGGTTGCAAGGTGAGCAGGATGGCACTGGGGATGTCACAGTGGGCTGCAGAGCAGTACCCTGACCTCTGTGCCCTGGGCAGAGACCTGTGCCAGCACTAGGGACTGGGAAAGAGGGCTTGGCTGGAGCAGGTGGGGTAACAGGGCACAGCTTGGATCTGGGTATGGAAGAAGAGGGGGAGGAGGGCCCTGGTGTGGAGGTGGTTGGATGATGAAGGGAAGTCAGCTGGGGAGCCAAGGGTGAGCTTTCTCCACTTTGCTCCCCTACATTCATGACTCTTGTTTTGCTCTGCACAGAACTGGAGTGGAAGATTTCAGAGTCAGGTGCCATCAAGACAGACCTGGAAGAGAACCCCAGGAAGCAGATCCAGGACCAGCTCATGTCCTCCATCAGGGCGTGTGTCCCAGCCAGGGGGGAGAGTGACTCAGAGGATGACTAAGTCCTGCGACTGTATCCACACTGATGCAGTGCACTTGCAGCCAGTGTTCCCACCTCAAGCACTGGAGACACTCCTCAAGGCCTTGTTGAATCCCAGAAGGATTGCCTTTCAAGACATTCATTCTAGAAACCTCTAGAAACTAAAAACATTTTTTTTAAATCCCAGCTTCACTTAAAATGCTGAAAGACATTTTGTATAGTGAAGCCTGAGTAAATCTTACTCAAAAGTTTTAAAATATAGACATGAGTAGAAACAGGTCTCTTGTTGTTATTTGCATAGTAAATTGCTAACTTCTTAAAAGAAATTGAAATATGAAGTTGTCTTAAGTGCACTGTTTTAAACAAGCTTAAATTGTTCAAATCAAATCTAAATAACTGGTGTTAAATAATTGCTTATGGCACTTAGATGGGCCGTGTCTTAGCCCACTGTGCTTAGACCTCTGACAGCCTGGACTTCATGGAGAGCTGGGGGAGGGTGCCCACAATGTGGGTGCCTCTGAAGGTGGTAATGGTCCTCTGCAGAGATGTGCTGGCACCAGAGGAACAACATCAGGCTGCAAGCTGGGACCCCAGTGTCTTGAGAGCGGCCTTGGGGATGGCCAGCCTCTCCTGGGACCTGCTGAGTCCAGAACTCCACTGAGTTAGCAGAACTATTTTGCCTTTCACAAGGGCTGAACTTCCTGCACCATCTGCCTGCTAATTGCAGAATAAAATTCAAGATGGTGGTGCTCAAGTGTGCAACTGCTGATTTCTTCCACAGCATCAGAAGTCAGGTGTTCCTACAGTGGTGCCATTGCCAAATGGGAGGGGGATGATGTTTGAGGAACTGACATCTTGCTATATTAAAGACTTCCATCTTCTAGCTACAGTATAACTGAAGCCTTAGAAGAGCTGAAGCTTAAATACCACCTTGGTTATAGATCTGCTGACACTTGGAGCTGCTTGATTATTTTGGGTTGGGTTTAATGTCCACCTACACTTTCAGTTGGTCTACATTCAGGCTGACAATCTCCAAGTGCTTTTGCTAATGAGGCTGCCCCAATGGCATTTTGTTATATTGCTGATGGGTCCAGTGGGTGGATGGTGCAGAATGCAATACTCAATAAGCAGTGACATTTTTCTAATTTTTTATGAGTTTGTAGTGTTTTTCAAGCACAATTCCTGCACTCTGAGACAAATCAGTGTGTAGTCCAAACAACACATAACTGTTCCTTCAGGTGAGGTTGTATGATCCTGATGGAGAGCTTTCTCTTTGAGATATGAATGGTGATTCGAGTCTCACTTTTCTCCTTTCTCTTATGTGTCTTTTAATGGCAGAATAGCTAAAATATTAATCTTGTTCAAGTGAGCCAAATGCAGCAAAATAGAAGCTGATAAATCCTGAATGTTATTACATAACAGCACTTTTCTCATGACATGGGACTATCCCAAATTCTATCAAGTTTGATGCTTTACTCTGCTCACCTACATCTTCATGCAGTCTAGGAAGAGGACAGCTCTTCCTCCCTGTAGAAGCCTATACTCCATATTTTGCTTATCTTAGTTTGCTTGTTCACATTGAATTATGCTTTGGACTGACCTCAGATCACAGGGACAGCATTCCTTTTGGAGGAAACTAGAGAAGCTAGATATGAATAAAAAGGAGAGGTGAGACTTCAGACTGTTTCCTTCACAGTCTCTTCTTCCAGCAGGGTCTTAAAAATATTGCTGCTTTCCCCTTTTGATGTGGCCTAATGGGGTTTGTGAGCTCTTGGTCCACCAAGAAGACTGAGGTCCTGAAGATGACTGTGGGGAGCCAGATACTCTGTGCCTGGAATGATACCTGTGGCACCCCCAGGTAGTAGTTTTGTCTTGCCTCTACAAGAAGTGGAATTGGTCTGCCTGGGAGATGTATCCAGGAGACTGCCTAGGAAGAGTGCCTGCTCCATGCTGTTGGGGCAATAGCAGGGGCTGCTCACCATTTCATAGGCAGCTGTTTTTTGGTACAGCCATTCAGGAGAAATGGAGGCAGTTTGACCTCCATCTTTTATCCTCAACTGCTTAATCTGCTGATATGTTGGGGGATGCCACTGGAGGATGCCATGCTGAAAGGGCAGATGTGAGAATCATCTCAAACCACAAGAGGTTGAATGTCCTGCTCAGCTGATGAGACCCACATGGAGCATCCTTTCAAATGGTATCTACGCTTCACTCTTTGGCTAGGTGGGAAAACAGTTTTTTATAATGTTATTTTTCCTGCCAATCATATTGCCCTGCTCAAGGCCTTTTGTAGAAATTAGGTCTCTGCAGGAAACAGATAATGAGGTTGTTTAACCTTTTGGCAGAGCAGGAGCTGTGGAAACACAGTTAAGGGAATGAGCTTTAGCTTAAAAGAAAGCTGGCTGCTAAATAGCAAACCAAAACAGTCAATTAATATACATTGCAGGAAGGGGCAATATAATGGGAAAAAAATAACTGGAGAGCGTGAACTCTCATTTGCCAAGGCTTGGGGCACTGCTGCTAAATGCACTATCAATATTTTTGCAGCCTGTCAACAGTTAGTGTCAGATCAATGCTCACTTTTCCTCTGTGTGAGAAGGGTCTTTCCTTCATGGGAGAAATCAGGCAGCTGTCCTGTAAACAGTGCTGAGACTGTATGAGCTGTTGTCCTGCATGCTGCTGTGAGAGCATCCCTGACTCATCCCACACTGCAGCCGTGCCAGTGGGTGGTGGGAGGGGGAAAAGTAGCCCTGGGGCATAGGTGGGGGCAGATGATTTGCCATTAGTGACAACCACTCTGAGTTTTTTGTGTGAAATATAAGTGCACTACTGGTAATGAATTTTCTTCATAGTGCAAGTCTGAAGTCTGCTGCTTAGCCAGGTCATGTGAGCAGTTGCATTACGTCCTTGGCAGGCTGCCCTGATCTGGATAAGTTGCCATTCTGATTTTTTTTTTCCCCCACAAATCTTGTATTTACAATGTGGACTCACCAAACCTGAAGGGCAGTGTTTTACATCAACTTCACAAGCAGAGGGAGAGCAAGATGTTGTGCAAGCAGGGAAGAGCCATGGTTAAGCTGCCAGTTCTCCAGGTACTGAATGCAGCTGCAGTCAGGGACCTGTACATAGGTAGAAGCATCTGCAGGGCTGTGGCTGCAGGAGGTGAAATGAAGGCAAGTCCTTTGAATGGCTCTGCTGTCCTGTACCTGTTTGGGCCAGGTCCTACTTTCCCAGGGCTCAGCTCAGCCTCTCCTGCCTCTTCCTTGTGGCTGTCCTATCACCTGCTTTTTCAAATATGCTCAGGTGGATATTTGGTTGGTCTTGTTGCCAGGAGGAATTTAACTTAGGTGAGATGACTCCCTATGAGAAAGCTGGGTGTGTGCATCCAGCTCTGTTGGATCAGTGCACAGGATGGGCACACAGTGCTAAACCACAACTTAGCCTGACACCTGAACACTGGTATTTGTCTTTGTGGAGCTCATAAAGAAAGCTGTTCTGATCTGCAGCAATTCTCATGAAAGTTAAGGTGCACTTTTTATTCCTGTTTTAAAAACTCAAGTTCAGAATAATTTGTCATTATGTTCTGGAAATCTGGGGAAGTTAATCTGCTTCACAGGCAATGAGAAATTAAACTTCTAACAGGAACGTCAGTAACTTGGTTTGGAGTAGCTCTTTCTTTTGCAAAAGGGGTAAAACTCCTTGCTGTTATATGGACATTTTGCTGCATATTTTTTGGGATTGGATCATGTCTAAAGAAACTTTACTCTCACTGTGATCAAAGGGGAATGCTTCCCCATCATTGCTAAAACTAATGTATTCCCTGTCAATTGTTTGGAAGGCAGTTGAACTCATTTCTCATTACAGCCCATTATAAATCACTCCTCATTTCAATCTCATTTAGTTAATTCAGTCATCAAAGGGTTGTAGGAGGCATAAAGTATTTTATTGATGTATTTAGCTCTCCACAGAATTAAAAAGAAGTATTGAACTTCTTAGGTCTCTTTATTTGCAGATGGCTCTTGTGATCCAGGAAAAAGCTTCATTTCCTCCTGTAGAAGGCAGAACCATTAAAAAATGAAAATGGAGCAGTAAGAGACTCTCAGCAAGAGACTCTCTACAGGCTTCTGTGGGAGACTGATGAACAATATGACTTGTTTTCATATGCCATGTTAAAAATTTCATCTTTTGACAACATGTCAGATTTTTCATGACTTCATCGTATTAATTTGAATTTGCAGAGCTGACTGAAGAAACTGAGGTCTGATAAAAATGTCAGGAAAAATATCAAGGATTTCTGAAGTTGTTTCTATTTAACACTTCAAATGTTAAATAAGGAAGAAATTATATTATCTAATGCAGAACAGTCCATATAAAAGTTATCAATGGACAATGAGATGTCCATTTGTAAGTCTCTGATTCAATCTGTGTCCTATAAAAAGTCATTCCAGTATTCCATCAAACACAAAGATGCTTCTTGTAAAGGCAAAAGTTACAGCATTTGCTAGTGAGAGCAAGTCTTGGGTTTTCAGACAGTCACTGCCTACTCCCACAGAAACTGACTCATGCTATGTGTCATCCTGATCCCCCTCCCCTCAATACCCATGGGAATACTTTCATTTACAAGGAGGGCAGCAAAGCCAGCTACTGAACTCCTTCTTGCATGACTGCAGCTTATCCTTCTGTGAATTAGTACAGATCATTTGGGGGTGTTGGGAAACGTCATTAATTATCTGTCCATATGCAGATGATTTCTGTTAAGCTGAAAGTTGACTGTGTTTTAGTTGATGGCCTCAGGTGATTAGAAGAGAAATTGTGAGAGAAATTGAGAAGAGAAATTGCCTCCAATGCAGAGAAGCCCAGCAACAGGCACTTGCAAAGATCTGACACAACATTAAGGCATCGACTACAGTTTTTAACAAGAAAGCTCTGTTGGTAAAATGGTGCAAAAGTCTGGCGGGATGTAGCAAAATCAGAAGAATACGCAAGATGTAGAGTTGGGTCTCCTGTCTGGTAAGCATCCCCAAACTTCTCCAGCTGAGGTGCACTCACTCTGATTACGTCTATCCAGAAAATTTAATAGTGCTGAGGAATGGGATGTGAATCAGATCTTGTGGGGTGAACCAACTCCAGACTTCCTTCTCCCCCTGTGATAAAAGTGAAGGCAAGAGCCCTTGAGACAGTGAAAGAGATGAAGGGCAAGAGGCACAGAGAGGATAAAAGGAGCTCAGATGGGAAACTTAAAAGAGAAGTCTGCCCATTCCTAAAGAAGAAAGGTAAAGGTGAAGAAGATAACAAAGAAAAAATTTTAAGCTTGCATTAGGATGAAGATTCAGAAAATTTGGTGTTGGGGTAGACTGAGAGAAGCACTGTTCTCAGAAGATGGACATATAGCTAGAGACTGCTCAGAGGATAGCAGAGTGGGTGGCAGCAGCAAATCACAGAGGAAATTTCATGCAGACCCATGAAAACTTCATCCCTTTTTTCAGTGTATAGGAATAAAAAAGGTAAAGATGCATGCTCTGATCCACAAAGAAATGTTGGGGGTGAGCAAGTGAACACCACTAAGAACAGAAATCAGGCAGGTTTTCAATCAGGAAAATTGATTGGTAAAAAAGTAATCATGTTCAGTTCAATCCAGGAAAAGATATTGCTGTATTATTTGCCTGCTAATAAGCTGTCTTTAGCATAAGCCAGGGAAGAGCTATGAGCCTTTCAGGTGAGAGGCACTGTTTATATACAGTTTTACAAGATACAGTAAGCACTAGTGGCATTGTGTCATCTGGCACATTACAGATCCAGCCCAGTGGGTAATACAGGCTTTCTCTCTACATTATGATGTCAAATGGCATTTTCAGTTTAAAAACACTACTACACTCTCATTTTCAAAGTTAGCTCCTGCCCTATGCATTTTTGTTGCATTACAAAAGAGATATCAGTGTCATTTTAAAAACAGTTGAGTAACAATCTCATCACTGGCTTATCAGTAGCAGTCCCATGTTGAATGCAGCTAGAAAAGGGAGAAGGAGAGAGAAAACATCTCTGTCCTTTTACTGATGAGTAGCTGACACTTCAGACTTTAAAACCTCAGGTGTCTCTTGGTGAGAAAATGGTGACCAAGGGTTTTGGTGGCCCCTCTGCAGAGACAAACCCCTGTCCTCTTCCTCTCCTGGTGATAGGATATCCAGTGAGCACATGAACATCTTCTCAGCTAAAATGACAGCATGCTTCCATCACTCTGGGCTTCAATCAGGGAAAAATCTTTATCATCAAAGCCACCCCGCTGTAACTGTGACTCAAATCTGTGTGGAACGTGTGGGATGTCCTTACAGGGTTATCCAAGAAACCAGACCCTGGGTTGTGCATATCTGCCTTGTTCTGAAATGCAATGGTGCCCTGGAGATCCTGGTGCTCAGCTGGATACAGTCAGGAGGAAAGTGACAGTTTTTGCAGTCTTAACTTCTCTCCATGGAGGTCCTCTCAGAGGGTCCAAGCAGTTTTCTGTGGTACTGAGGACCCCTGGGAATGGGGCACCTCCATGCAGTGAGAGAGGAGCTGCATTGTCCCCATCCAGTGTTGGTGCATTTCACTTCATTGCCCCATCAAAAGGGATATGCAAACCACAGTGAGGGAGGATGGGACCCTGCTGAGAGCAAGCAGCTGCTGGGGTGCTCAGGGCCACCAGGATCCAGGGAGTGCTTGGGGCCATTGGCTCACCCTCCAGCTTTGCTGGCTGGGACACAAAGTCTTACCCAGAGCAGACCTTCCCACATGAGGACATGATTAAAAGAGTGTGGATGGCAGCATAGTTGGGCATCTGAGAATGATGGGGTGCCCCATCTATCACAGGACTCTGCAGAAGGACTCGCAGGCTGCTGTGATATTCATTGCTCTATGTTTTAGGGAGGACTTGCTCATGGATGAGGCATGGAAATGGGATCAGCTTCTCCTGTTAAAGCTGTGGCAGCTCTTCCTTTCATAAGCAATATAGCCTCTCTGGGCCTCATATTCCTCACCAGGAGAATTCATGTTTGTGTTTACTGACCATATATTGGTATTTCAAGGTTTTTTTGTAATTTATATCTGCAGCAAGCTATGAACCACTGTGTGAGGTCAATTACTAAACTAGAGTACTTGTTGGTTTGTCTGTTTGTCCATGTGTGCCAGATTTTCCTGCACAGGAGTTCTCTACTGTTGCTGTACTTACTGTGAGTCTGCATGGCTTCCAGCACATGCACATAGTCTGTGAGTAAATGCTGATATTCCACTTGTTAAAGAACAAAAACTTCTGTAGAACTTTGTCAGCCCTGTTTTTCCATTTTATTGTTTTCATTGTGATACAGCTGGCTTTCTACATTAAATATACTTAATGAAGCCAGACAAAAAGGAAAAATGTGCTAGCCCAAAATTCAGTTAAGATCTTGTTATCATTGCTTGAGGACTAGAACAGCTGATGCTGTTCAGGGATAATTCTCCATTCGAGGGCTTAAACTCTGCTGGAGGCATCCTGGAGTTTTCATGAGAGGCAAGAAGTGTGAGCGAGTTCTGCAGTATCATCTCTCACAAGCATGCCAGGCACTGAGTAAATGCAGTTGTGCACAAGATGGCAATGTTCTCCACGAAAAGAGAGTCATTCCTTCCTTCCTTGTTAGAGTCTGCCTGTGTACTTTGAGACATAATCTGTCTTCACTAAAATATCAATGGCAGCACTTGAGGTGTTCAGTTCTACTCTGTGAATACACAGAGTGAGATTTGCACGCCGTTTGTATATTCAAATGTGTCTCACTGCAGGCACGTGTAAACCCATCCCACAGGTTCCTGACAGCTCCAGTGATTGCACCAAACAGCAGCTTGTTTTTTCTGCATTCTTATCTGACTTTTAGTGCATCTAAACCTAGTGTCTAGGTGATTAACTTTGTAAGACTGTTCTTTGGGAGGAATAAATCTGCACCATATTGGTCACAATAGCTGACTGTAAACACTTCTGTTTCACCCATCACCACAGATCAGATGTCCTTGTCCACAAAAACATCACATCTACATCAGTCTCCAGAAAGAACCTGCATCCAAATCCAAAAGACTGAGGTGTGAACTTAACCTGTCTGTAGCAAGGCAGGCCCATCCCAATGTATGAGACATATGAAAGTCTTCACAGGACTGCAAGTTCCTTGTCCCTGTTCCTGTCTGAGGCAAGGTCATGTCCATGCCTTTCTCTAGTATCATCTACACTCCTCTGGAGAAACACCTGCATAAATAGATTACTTTCATGATACATTGGTTATGCATTTGGACTCACATGATTTGCAGAGTAGAGCATCATGGACCAGGACTAGACACCTCTGGACTGAGAAAGCTATCATGAGTTAAGAATCTGAGAGACAGTGGCGTTAAGAAACCCAGAAACTTAAACCCAGAAACTTAAAATCAAAACAAAATAAAAGTTGTATTGAATATTGGAAAGAATATTTATAAACAGCAATCCAAATTGATCAGGCAAATATGTGAGAGTCCCTTCAGAGACCTTTGATTTTCTGATCAGACTCAGAAGAGCCCCTGGTTTGGCATTGCAGGTACCAGTCTGGGTGTGTGGCTGCCACTCCAATGGAGAGACACCCTGGCAGGAGGCATGAGAATCCCTTCCTGGTCCCTGAGAACATCCTCCCCCTCAGCAGGCACTGCTGTGGAGCAGCAGCCTCACTCAGCCTCCCTGTAGCTGAGCCTGCTGCGAGGATGTTGCTACAACAGCTGCCCATCCCACTGCAGCTCTGCTCCCTGGTGAGCTGTAGGGAGCCACTGGAGAGGACTTTTCAGGAGAGCAGCAGGACCTGCCATCTCCTCCAGCAAGAACTAATTTCTAGATTGGAGAGGGCACATCAAGGTGCATTGCTCAGTAAGCACCCTCCATCTGCACAAACAACAGTGCAAAATCGTTAGAGGAGCTTTTAAGCGTCTGTCACTAATGAGCTGACCAGGAGGGATTTTAGCCCTATTGTGATACCTCTTACAAGACTTTTGTCCCAGCTCTCTGCTACAGGTGGTGATTCAGCTTCTCTCCATGAGTTCACTTTCCTCTGTTCTTTCTGAAGACACTTCTTTTTCGTAACACTATTGCTTTGTAAATTTGCTTACAGATGAAGTCAAATCCCATTTTTATAGCAGAAGACCATCAAGTATGATGATGAGGGAAGAAATAAAACCTGGACGGTTTACAAAATCAGAGCTGGACTCTTGTTGGGCACACAAAGAAATGGCCGAAAAGAACCCAACCAGAATTGCTGGAGCACACAGCATCCCTTCAATAATTAAAGTGACAGGGAGGACATCACATCTTACAGTTAAGAGAGGATTTATGGTCTCTCAGGTCTTAGGATCTAATGATGTGCTTTGCAGAGCTGTAATGTTCTGTGAGATTTCAGGATTCTGTATCTTGGTTATTTGTTTATTGCATGGAATAGAGATAGTCACTCAGAACAGAATAAAAAAATATATTTTACCAACGAATACCTGAAGTTACTTGAGATGGACTGGCCACTTCTTCTACAGAGCCCTGCCCAGGTAGGATTCTGCAGTTTAGGTTTCTAAGCTTAGTTTTCTAATCTGCAGTAGGCACAATCCACAATTTATGCTGTTCACATGGAGCAGAAGAGCTATCCAGGGGTATCTGCCTGGCATGGGTGTGTACAGCGGGTCAGGAAATTTCTGGGCTGGGGTGTGTGCAGTGCCCTATGGCCTGTGCCCACGGGCAGAGCACCCCAAACATCTCTATTCCTTTATGTGATTGACATTCAGTTATTAGAACCTCCACAGAGCTTTTCAAACCTTAAATAACCCAGCCTCATAATCACTCTGGGAGGTAATTAAGCTGCCTGGTTATCAACAGTAGAACTGAAATGTGAAGTTGGGATCTAAATTTTGGATGAGATATCCTCTTTTTTTTTTTGCAGGTCAGGTCACAAAACATCAATACAAGTGGTGTGGAACAGGATTTTTGCTTCTATCATGTCTCAACATCAATACTTGAGTTGGATGTTTAGGAAGCTCCAATATCCCAGCCCTGTTCTCAGAACATCTTCCCATAAGGCAGAATCCCAATGTATCTTGTTAAAAAAATGAACTGAACAGGATGTTTTAAAAAATCTAAACTGTACTAAGATCCTGGTAATTTGGAGAACATCACAGGCATGTTTCCATGTCTCAATGCACTGTTAGTGTCTCTCTTTGTATCAGGTTTTAGCATAATCTGTGATGGACTGAACATTTTTTTTTTTTTTTTTTTTGCCATGGCAACCTCACTATGGTGGTTTCAGGGTTAGGGAGCTTTATATTTATCTTGACCAGCATGAAGAAGTCTGAGCCTCATTAACTGAGGAAGGTGGATGGGTAGCATATGGAACACACCGCACACGAGACGGCGCTTCCCTTCCCAGGGCAACTGGGTCATTTGTATTACCTACATGAGCTGCAATTTTCCTTTTGGAAATACTCAGTTGCTAACTGTTCTCCTGTCCCAAGGGAAGGAAATCCAGACAGATGGCTTCAGAGAAACCTTGCATCTTAAAGGGAAGATATCCTCCTGGAACAATAATTAATGCTGGTGGGACTTTTTTTTTTTGAGAAACTTGGAAAGAATTCAGTATCACCAGAGGGCATTAACACAGAGCCTTGCAGAGGACAGAAGAAGATAAAGAGTGGAAAAAATAGCTAGCACAAAGCAGTGATCCTATTAAAATGACATTGAAGAATTCTATTAGTGCTCTTTGCCCCCTCGCCTGCTGCCTTCGAAGATTCGAGGCGAAACACAAGTGCTTGTCAGCCAGACAAAGCCTACTAATAATCTCTGCTAAAAGGTGACATTCACAAACTGCAGAGGGACACACAGGGCTCCAGGCTCTGGGCTGACCACGTCAGGAGGCTGCTGGCAGGAACCCTTCTCTGGCTGTGGGTGCCAGCAGCCCAGGCTGGAGGGGAGGGGATGGTGTGGCAGACGTGGCTTTGGGCTGCTCACCACCCTGAGGATCAGAGCTCTGCTTGTATCAGCAGGTCTGAGCACCAACACTGACACTGTGCCAGTGTTGTCTCCACAGGAAAGGAGACTGGTGTCATGCAGGCTTTGTGTGAGGGCCCTGGAGCACTGGGCAAGTGGGGTGAACTGCTGCTATGCAAGGGTCTCCAGTAAAACCTCATCCCTATTGGAATGGCACTGTTTTGGGCTTTGAATGTGTCGACTCTTACTATTGAAATTGTCATTAGAAGCACAAAAGTATAAGGGAAGAAAAGCTGGATCCTAAGCTAGTCTTTTCAAACAGAAGGAATAACTGCTTGGATGTGCTGCTTAGTTTGGTACCATATGCTGTATCCCAGGATTCTCCAAAACAGTGGTGATTTTGGGAACCATGAAAACTAAGACTAAGGGCTGCTCTCTACCAAAGATCACTGGGAAAATACAAGACCTCATTCCTCACTGGCAGCTAAACCTCCTTATCTTAACTTCCTGAACCTGTTCTACCAGTATATTTCAGCAAATATTTGTTTATGTAAGAGTATGTAGTGCATCATGCACAGGATTAAGAATGTTTTCTTTTCCTAGACACATTGAAAGTTTTGATTTCTATTAATTTCTCTCTCTCCCAGTGTTTTTTTAGTAAGACAGTCTGCTTGGATCAGGATCAAAGGGATAGTTTATTGCTCTTTGCGGAAAAGTAGATCCTCTGGAAATTACTAAATGTAGTACAGAAAACTCATACACCATCTTGTCTGTATTACTCAGCAGAGATAATGCCTCAGCTGGAGTACTTTGTGTAGCACTGGGCACTGCATCCCAGAGAGACACGGCCTAGCTGGAGGGAATCCAGAAGGGAGCTGCAGGAGGGATCAGAGGGCTTGAAATCACAACCTACCAGAAAGAATTACTCCATTTGAGTTGCTTTTCTTAAAGGAAAGAAGATTAAGGATGGGGGAGGGGAGAATGATAATATTCCTCAAATATGCAAAAGACTGCTGCTGAGAGAAGAGGAAAAATTTCTTCTCCCTTGTGAAAAGCAAAAGAAATAATGGGTTCATATTGCAGCAAGAATAACTTAAGTTAGGCATTATGTAAAAGCCTTCTAACAGAAAGGAAAATGAAGCACTGGACAGGATCATCTGGGCCGACATGCCACAGACCCCACTGGGAGTCTTTAAAACCAAATTAAGCAACTGTTCCTCTTGGACAAAGGGAAGGAATAGATGACTTTGGGAGTTATAGGCATTATTATTAATATGACATTTTATAGGAAAGTATTTCACCTGGAAATTCAGCTACTGGTAAAATGGCAAGTTTAAAAAGAAATTTACAAAGTTTTTATTAATGCTTTTCTGTATCTTAGAAACTTTAAAAATCCTCCTTTCAAGATTTACTAGGCATATAATATTAATTATTAATATAATAATAAAACATTAAAAGGTAACACAAAAACAGCAGTGTGTAAAGGGGAGAGTTCGTGTGTTTCAGTACTGGACTGCACTTGGCATCTCTGAGCCACTGACCCAGGGGCACTTGGAGCAGTACTCCTCACCAGAAAGCTCCCTCTTTCCAGATCATTCAAGTGAGGAAGGCAGATTTCCTGCCTTCTTCAGGGAGCCTGGCACTGCCAAAGGTGGTTTGGAGAGTATTATCAGGGCAATCCAAAAAGGAGAGTTACACCTGCTATGAACGGTGGCTAAGCACTGAGCTGGAATGTCAGAGGACGGAAATGGAAAGAGAAGATAAGAAGATTGCCAAGCTGGCCCCTGCAGCAGAAAACACCCTGGCAAAAGTCCTCTCCTGCTTCTCTGCTGCGACCTCTCAATCACTCTTGGTACAGCCCTTGTAATGCTCTGCCAAATAGGATTACACTCCAGCAGAGGGAGAATTTACACATTCCATAGGACTTGATGACATAGCAATTGGTAAGGGCATGCCACTGTATTAACTGGAAAAAAATCCATATCTATTAGGGGCTGGCTGGTGAGAAAAGGAGAGTTACATCCCCCTGTTTGGTTTCAAGCCCAAGCAACCTTTGTCTGTGTGCAGGGAGAGTCTTCTCTCAAGCCTTGTGCTTGTTAGAATTTAATTGCTTGCTGGTCGGGCTGCTGGCGAACTGGTGCAAATAGAGATGATCCCTCATTAATGCAGAAGCTTACATGAGGCCAGCTCCAAGGAATAATTGCAGTCGTGTCTAAACACTCTCTGGTCCAAGTTTCCTTAAACCAGAAAGGCATTTTATTAACATATCTGAACAGAAAGAAAAATCAGCAATAAATCTGTCTGGTAACTGTTCCCTCTAGATGCTTTTAAAAGTAGGTCTTGTGAGTTTATCTTATAGAGTATTTGTGTCCTGGAATGTGTAGAAATGCATTTGGAAGCACATCAACAGACAAGAGGTCAAGGGGCCAACAGCCACTATTAATTGCCTTGCAGCCAGGCAGGAGAAGAAGCTCTGCCCTTCAGCCTCACTCAGATGGAGAGAGTGTAGCACAGCTGTAAACAGCTGTAAAGAGCTGTCAGGGAAGGAGAAAGCTACCTTTTGCTTTTTTAGCCTTGTGTGGAGAAAAAATATAAAAAGCAAACGAAAAACTCCACTTGCAGGAAGATA
Organism: Petroica traversi; assembly: GCA_025920805.1. Lineage (NCBI taxonomy): Eukaryota > Metazoa > Chordata > Aves > Passeriformes > Petroicidae > Petroica > Petroica traversi. The sequence goes on along the minus strand of JAHLSL010000014.1, from coordinate 2,730,749 downwards.
CACGTCGATTTCTTCCTCTTCTGAAGCTGGACACGTCAGTCTCCTTTCGCACGCGACGCGAGCTGCATGTTGAGGCACCTTGTGATTATAAACTCTCCTCAGCAAAATTACTGAGGGTCAGAGAATCCGGGGGCTCGTGGGATGATGTGATTGGCAGGACAATTAGGTCCAGACCGTGTTCTTTCATTTCTACTGGAAACTTGCTGTAATTACAGCTCCTGCCTCTGGCCTGTGTGGTGCCGGGGGTTGGATGAGGTGATCAGAACACTCCCTCTGGCCGTAAAATCTATTAACCTTGCTTTGCACCGCGCACGGCTCAGGCGCACAGAAATTCAATACCTGTCCACCATCTGAAAGCTCTCTTGTCAATGAGGGAGAAATAGAAGTACGGAGGTGAGCAGGGTTTCTCTCCAGTTTTTCCCATTGAAAAATTGCTGGGAAGAAGCTCCCAGGTGAGGGAAGCAGGGCTGTGTTTTGGAGGCTCTATGACAAGACTTGGGAGGAGTGGGTTGCTCAGCTGGAGTGCACTGCAGACCTGCTTGGCAAGTGATGGACAACCCAGGAAGACATGGGCCATAGGGATCCCCCTGCTCACTGAAGGTGCTGTTTCCTTATTTAAAGGGGATGGAAAAAGAAAATATGGCGGAGGCTTGTTTCCCCTTCTTATAAAAGGAAAGCTCTTGAGTACAGGAAAATAGGCCTGTCCCAGAAACAGGCCAGAAAATCACCATACTCCAGAGACTGTAAACTTTATTTTTGCACATATAGGGCAAAAGGATTTTTTTGAGTGAGGATCCTACTTATTTACCTGCTCTCTGAGAGGGTAGATTTTGGAGAAAGGGGCTAGTGAGACTTTCTAATTTATTTGGTAATCTGCCTTAATAAGTGGGAGATTCATCTGCCTTAAGTTTCATATCTAAAAGCTAAAGCATTCAAGCCTGAGCCAGTCAGGCTTTTAGTCCCTTTCTAGGAAAAACAGAAGAAGAGATGGTGAAGGCAGGTCAGAGAAGTGACCCTCTGGAGATGCCCATTTCCCTGCACCAGCTATACAGGGAGCCTTGGGTGACCACTTCAGGCTTCAACACCTAACTCACAGGAATCCGAGGCTAGGTAATGTACACAGTAGCCATCAGAGTAAAACTGTCATGCTTTCCACAGATGATATTAATGTCATTAGAGAAAAAAGGTGCCACTGAGCAATCAATCCTCAGCTTAACTAGCTCCAAGCTATGAAGTCAGACAGTTCCAGCTGGAGGCCAAATCCAGCCTGTGGGCTGATTCCATCTGTCTTATTTGTGCCTCTGCCGTGACTGTGTGTTGGGATGGGAGGTGATGGGGAGCAGCTGTTTGCACCCTGGGGGAAGTCCAGCGTTTCCTCATGCTTCTACCGTGCTAAGTGCAGCCAAACCCTCAGCTCAGGGAGGTGCTGTGTCCACATGGCTCACAAGGGGAGTCTCAAAATGGGCATCTGGGCTCCAGGAACACAAAACAAAGCTTGGACCACCCTGTGAATTAAGTCATTCTTCTTGGCCAGAAAGAGACTTAGGAAAGTAAACATCTTGAAGCTTGCATTGCACAGCTCTTCTCTCAAAAGTCCAAATTAAGTGCTTGGATGCACAGCCTGTGCTGAGAGGTAGCATTTGTGTGGTTGGGGTTCTTGCAATTTCCTTTGGAGGAATTTTCCCAAAGAAAACAGGAGTTTGTGTTTTCTGACATTTGATTTAACTAAAAGGCATTGTGAGGACTTTTACAGAATACCAATTAGACTCACAGGTTAGTGAGCGAGAGCTATGCACTTCGTGTTGGCTGAGGTCACTGCACAGCAGGAAAAAGAATCAGAGCTATTCACAAACAGCCTATCCCAGAGCTGCAAATCTGATTTCTCCACTTTAGCTAGATGAGGGCTGTTAGCAGAAGTAGCATCTCTCCTTACATCCACTGATTCAGTTAGAAAAGAATAGAATAGTTGTTGGGCTGTGATCAAGGTCTGAAACAGAACCTGGCAACCAGAAGAAGGGCTTCTGCTCCCTGGGGCTCATCTGGAATTCTTTTTTTTATTATTTTTCCTGACTACATCAGCCAATCTAGGAAGAAATATTACCTCACTATTAATGATGACTTACATTTATCTCTGACAATCACAGCTATTGCAACATTGCTCTTAATTCCTATCACTGTTCGACAATTGCAAGGCTTAGAACCCTCTGAAAACACTCTTTGCGTGCCTTTGCGTTTGTCAACAGCTTTATGTGCTTGTGTTTGACAGGTGATGCCTGTTCATGCCAGGGCCACTGGTGCCATGAGACAGGTTGTGCTCTTGGGTCACCAGAGAAAGCTTATTTGCCCTGTGCTGGGCTCAGGGAGAGCTGGGTGCTCCAACAGGGCCAAGTATGGCTCATAGGTGAAGTTTTATCAAAGCAAAGCAATTCTATATCTCAGAGAATCCTTTCCTTAGTATTCCTCTGTCTTGAGAAGGCTGTAGAGCAAAATGAACCCTTTCCTCCATAGGAACCACACAACTGCCTCGCACTCACAGCACAAAGCAAGGGGCCAAGAGGGATTCTCTGAGCAAATCCAGGAGTTGCTGAGAGACTGACACCACCACTCTGAGCTGTAGAAGGGACAGACCATCTCCCAGGAGTGTTTTCTGGGTGGGCCACTGAAAACATGAATGAGGAAGAGCACATTATAATGTCAGAGCACATCTTTTCAGTGGTGTGGAACATGAAAACCCTACTTTTTATATGGCAGTAATATGCAGTGTTTAACAAAAATACATAAAGCAAAGGAGAGGTAAATTGGAGCAATTTACTCTCAATCTTTACTCGTGTTACCTCTAATTCAGCAGACAGGTTTTCTTGCACTCTCTCTCTGCTATGAAACAAAGGTTATATCTCTAATAGTGATAGAGCTGTACAGAACAGAATTTAGCCACCTACACAGCGTTAATCAAACATCTTTCATGACTTGAAAGGGGAATTTATCCAAGTAACAGCTTTTAAATTGACCACGCTACTGTTTCTGGATTAAGCCCTCCATCATTTCTTGGTATTTGTCTCCATCTGTCACATTAACCTTCCTCTGATTTCTCTCCTAAATGTCAGTTCAGCAGGGTCAGAGGGAGCCACGTGGCCAGGAGAGCCCTGAGGTAGTGCAGCTCTTTCCTTATTACCTGATTTGGCACACATTTGTGTGGCAGCTGAGACTGATGCCCCTAAACTCCCCCAGTCAGTTTGTCCCTTGAACAGGAGAACAGAAGTGAAAAATGTCACTCTTCTTGATGGATATAGTTCTCTCACAGATGATTTAAGACCCAATCCTGTAACTCCTCACTGAGTCCACACTCCTCATAATGTGTGTCATCACTCTCTTTAACATTTCTCTTTGCTACACCAAAACCATATAGGCTGCAAATGTCTGTGCTGCAAATGTCTGTGCTGCAAACAAAAGAGGATAAGGTACCAATGCCTGGTCCTAAAGCCAGGTGGCTTATTGGGTACAGTTTCTGTATAAATACATAGTTCCCATGCTGAAAGCCTACTTGCTTCAGCTTACAGAGGGAGAAGGGGAGAGTAGCTGCTGTCTTTTCTGAATTTCAGTCCTTGTAGTCCTTAGCTCAAGTGAATTGTTTGAAGAAGTAGCTGCTCTGCTGAAGTTGATATGAAACATAGTATACAGGTGTAGCATTTAGAATGAAATTTTTCATTGAACTCATTACTGAAAGAGCATATTTTAATGCTAGGGAGAGTTGCTCATCAATTAATGGTAGTGTTGTCTCAAAACAATATTTGGATAGTACAAACAGGCACGTGCATGTGCATGCACACACCACCTTGTTCATGACCTGCTCCTCTTTCGTAAGTTCTCTGGTCACCATATGTAAAGTGGAATCCTTATTTCTTTAAATAACTCATTTCTTCCTCTTTCAATGAACTTACTCATGCTCTTTGAACTTCAAGGTAGAAAAATCAAAAGCAGTCACTGTGTCTCTTAGGAGTTCTTGACCTACTTTGTACTGATCAGTTCTCTTCTCCTATAGAAATGTGGAAACTGTGTCAGAAGGATTTACACAATAAGCTGTTGAGAATGTTTCTTCTTTTAACTTCATGCATTTCAAGGAAGGGAACCTGAATGAAATATGCACAGTCTTTAGATACAATTTTAGGAAAAATGTCCGTGCCAACAGATAATGTAAAAGATACTCTGTGGGCTCAAGAGGCAACTTGAATGAGTTGTCTTGTGTAATTCAAAAAAGAGTCTCTGAATTCTTTCATGTTGGCAGTAAAATCAGAACTATTGTAGATTTTATTGGCAGAAAAAGGTGAAATTTGAAAACTTGGGGAAAGGAGGTAAAGCAAAATATTTTCCCACTTGAAGATAAAGGTCCACTAACCAGTAACTGATCAATGGTACAAGATAAAAGCTCATAATACAAATTAATGACCCATTATGAACAGAGGACTTCATATTTTTTAAATGTTATTAAATAATCAAAGAACTAGCTAGGTACTGGTTAGACCACCCATCCCTCAACCTGTTAAATGCCCGTTAATTAAATCAGCAGTCCAGGACACTGCTATGCAGAGATCAGAACAGATTAGGTTTCATTGTGAGAGAGCCTTTGAATTCTCCCCAAAACAAAGAAGGAAAACTACTTTCCTTCACAGCCTTATTCTGTTCCTCTCCTCATCCTCTGCCTGGGACTTCCTCAGCACCAGGGATTTCTCCCTCTTCAGGCTCTAAGGACCACAACTAGGAATGCAACACAATAGGAAATGACAGTCTTACAAAACTCTGGCATGGTGAATATACAACCTGCTGAAGAAGTCCATCCTGCAAGAATCAGAAGGAGTTCTGGTTAATGTCCTCAGGGGCTTTGCTTAGTGTCATTAGGGGTTAGCCACATGGCTGTCATTGTGCTCTCAGACATAGGTTGGTCACATCTGTCAGTGCTGGTCATTCCTGAAAGGCCCTTACAGTTCAGTGCTAAAACATACAACAAACATCACATAGTCCACTTGTTGCTTGGAAATGCCCTTGTTTCTGGCAGCAAACACTTCTCTACATGGATAACAATGTAAGTGTACTGAAACTGCCATTGAGACACCACCAGCCTTTTTAGAATACAAGGATTTAGTTTTTGACATGTCCATTTAGAGGTTTAGTATGTTTTTGTGCCAGTTTCTCTGTGGCCATGTGTTATATTCATATGTGCACCTGTGCTTTTTCACAAGCCTTTTCTGCAGAAACTGAACACCCCTGTCTCTGTGTTCAGCACTTCGTGGGGACAAAAGCAAGGCAAATCTGCATCACTATTGTAATGCCTCCAGTTCAAAGGCAGAGCTTTTCTCAAACTGTATGGGAGAAAGTCTGCCTGTAAGAGAAAACTGATTTTAAGGATGTTGGATCCTTCAGTGACAATTGACTTAAAGCTACAGTGGCATAAGCATTGTCAGACAAGTGAGCGGCACCAAATGCTCTCCTCAGCCCCACACCTTCTGTTCCCAGAGCTGCTACTGAGGCTAGGTTTAAATCTTGCTCCTTTCTGCAATGTTTTTCTATAATTTTGACAAATGCAGGGTTGAGAGGGTCTATGCCATGCTTAGCATATTGCTTGCCATGAGCTCCTTCAGACTGCTGGAGCTGGACCCCATGCTAGGAATGGAAGTGTGTGACCCAGGCTGTCCTTCCTCCCAGCTGGGATGGTGCCCTCTCCTGCCCTTCAGGCAGTCTGCTCTGCTGCCTCCTGAAAACACTATGAGTTCCTTTTCTGGAAGCAAGAAAGATATGATAGGCGACTTCCATTTAAACCTGGTTTGTGGGAATGATTCTTGTGATCATGATGTTCTAAACATGGGTGGACATATTCCCATGCATGCAGATGAATGCAACACACCTCTGTGTTGTTCTGAGCACAGCTACTAAAATAAGGGGAGTCTGATAGATACTCACCTGCTAGCAGGCAAGCTAGAGCCTGCTAGAGCCATCTCCTCTCCATTTTGTGCATGTTCCAGCAGTAACCAGGTAACAGTAAACTGATTTACATTCCAGGGAGATTATCCGCAGTGATGTGCTCCATTAAATGGGCGGACGGTGGCTTACATTTCATAATCCACAGTGACATACTGGAAATGAAAGTGACAACACTTATAGATAGCTCTTTGGCTGAAGATGTGAAAGAAAAGGCATGGAGAAGAGAGGCCCAAGGGCTTGCTTTTTGCAAAATGCCAAGCCAGGCTGTGACATGCAGGCTCATGGGTCAGGTGCAAAGGGTTGTAGTAAATGGGGTTACATCATGGGTTATGATACTAAATTAGGAGGAGCTGTCGACACACTTGAGGGCAGAGAGAATCTGAAGAGACAGCTTGACACATTAAAGGGCTGGGCAATCACCAACCACATGAAATTTAACAACAACAAGTGTCAGATTCTGCTCCTGGGATGGGGCAACCCTGGATGTCCAGCCAGACTGGGGGACAAGAGGCTGGAGAGCAGCCTTGTGGAAAGGCCCCTGGGGGCCCTGGTCATTGGCAAGTTGAACACAAGCCAGCAGTGCCCTGGCAGCCAGGAGGGCAAATTGTGTCCTGGGGGCATCAGGCACAGCATGGCCAGCTGGACAAGGGAGGGGATTGTCCTGCTCTGCTCTGCACTGGGGCAGCCTCACCTCCAGTGCTGAGGGCAGTTCTGGGTGCCATAATACAAGAAGGACAAAAGGCTATTAGAGAGTGTCCAAAGGAGGGCTGTGGGCATGATGAAGGGCCTTGAGGAGAAGCCATATGGGGAGTGACTGAGGTCAGTTTGTTTGTTCAGCCTGGAGAAGAGGAGATTGAGATGGGACCTTGTTACAGACCTCCATGGTGGAAGGTGGAAGAGGGAGTACAGACATTGATCTCTTCTCTGTGGTGACCAGTCCTGTCACTGGCCAGAACTTATATCAGATGAGATTGAGGTTGCATATTAGAAAAAGGTTTTTCACCCAGAGAGTGGTCAGGCACTGGAACAGGCTCCCCGGGGATGTGGTCACAGCACCAAGCCTGGCAGAGTTAAAAAAAACATTTGAACAATGCTCTCAGGCACATTGTGATACTCTTGGAGACTGGTCCTGTGCAGGACCAGGAGCTGGACTTGGTGACCCTGTGGGCTCCTTCCAACTCAAGATGTTTTATGATTCTATGAGTGCTCCCATTTCTACTCGAGGGCTGTGAAAGGAGGGCACTGAGCCCCTCAGAGGAGTGCAGGATGGAGCTCCCACTTGGAAAGAAAATATTTATTTCTTTACAAATATCATATTCTGTGACTCAAAGAACATGTGCAAACTTAGAATTTGCTACTTTTCTGGGGTTTTTTTTTATGAAGGAACATCTATGAATGTGTGTATGTAGGGGTTTATTTGAGGATTTAGCTCAACATAGGCTTAGTTTGAAAAACAAGCCATTACTGACCCCAAAGATCACAAAGGCAAGCAATGAAGATTGAAATGGATGGAACAAATAGAAAGCTTGAAAAGAATCTCAGATGCCTGAAATTTGTATTAGACTGCATTTTTTTAAGCCACAGGACACTTGAATACAGATAAGTACTCAAACTGGGTCAGTTCACAAGCGTTCAACAATTCCATATCTTTCTTTGATGACTGCTCTGTGGGTCACAGATTCTAACATACCACAGTTAAATAAATAAATAGGGCCATCATTTGTGTCTCCGTGTTTCTAATGTCACTAGTGGGCACTCTGAGATCTTAGGGGTTTCTGGAAGAGCCATGGTTGAATCCAGGGGCACCTGTAAAATTGTTTTATTCAAAATTAGCATCCTAAAAAGAGACTTAAATCAGCCACATGTCAAGACAGCCTTTAAAATCAGAAACACAGAAATAAACCCCTACAGACTTGCCTTAAAAGATAGCTCAGAACTCAGCAGCTCTGAAGTCTAATAAGTGCAATATAAACATCTTTTGAGCAAAACATACGGCTGAAAAGAGTGTTTATTGTGGTACAAAAATCAATGCAATCTGCAGGGACTGAATCAAATAGCTGTACAGTCTACCCTCTGACTCATTTTGCTTTCATGAGTAAGGGATGCTAGGATGAAATGGAATATGCATGTAGCTGGAATGGTGGGGATATACACGGTGAGAAATATAATCACTTTTTTCCAGCTTGGAATCTGATAGTGACATACACTTAACATTGCTTTAATTAATATATCAAGATGTTTTTGCCACGTGGTAAAAACAACTAATTCATGAAAATGCAGACTGGATGCCTCAACCCCTAAACTAGCAGAGAACTTTTCACTTAGGTATAATTATGAAATACTACCATCACCCAGTCTTCTGCTGGCACACAGGTTTTGCTATCATCATTCACACATATATTTTTGTGTGAGTTAGACTTGCAGCTCATATTTTCAAAGCATTTGTGTCAGTCTCTGAGCTCCTTTGCTTTAAAGTAAATATATAACTACATGAAAAAGATTGGCAGTGTCACCAGAAGCATATCTTTATTCTAAAGTGGAGATGAGTCAAGCAAAAATTAAATTATAATGAAGTAATGCCGATTTTACATGCAACTGTCAGCCCCTTACTTGCTAGAGGTAGAGATCTACTTTTTACAGTGTTTTGAATGTTAATTTTTTGAGTTTGCCTTATGGGAAATGAGTTAACTGAGTATTGCAAGACTGGTCTTTGCCCAGTGAGGGATATCCCTACTAGGGGTATGTGTGCAGGAGAAAGCAAGCAAGTCCTGAAAGGGCTCTGATCATCCTTGGAGCTGCATGAGTTCAGTGCTCAGTTCAATGCACCCTGAGACCCAACAAGCTGAAGGGTTCATACCTGGTGCCAGGCTGACCATGGCCACTTGTGCTTTGATTCACAACACCACACACCAGGAATGCTGCTCTAGAGCACAGGCAAAGCAAGGCTGCTCCTGCCTGCAAACAGTTGCAGGCATATCCTTGTCACCGTTTCCCAGTCCTTAAACAAATGAAGTGCACATGGATGGAGAAGAGGAGATGGGAGGGTTGTGGTCATGGCACTGGACTGAATCTGCATTTTTCTGTGCAGCCTTGGTATTTCCTAGTAATTCCTTTTATTCCCATCTTAACTCCCCTTCTGACAAGCTGGAATAAAGATGCTGGCTTTTATATTGTACAAAGTTACCTTTCTATATGGTCATGACAGGTTTGTGCAGTAGGGTGTTGAGGGACCATACAAGTACCAAGCCAGAAGGAGAGGGAGCAAACCATAAAGGCTGAAATGTTAAATGAGGTATTGCAGTAACAGAGGTGTTTGTTTGGTTGGGGATTTTTTTGGTTTGTTGGGCTTTTTTCTAGCTTGGAGAATTTATAAAAGGACAGCAAAGCAATGGCAATCTGCTTGTCACATCACAGCCCATGGCAGCCCTCCCTCTCTCCCGTGCTGTCACTGTGCACCCACTGAATGAATAGGCAAACCCAACTTCATTTCAGCTTCGGACAAGGACTGTCAGTCACTTCTGACAACAAGCATTTGGTGCCCGTTTTTAGCAAGATTTTAGCAGATCAATCTTTATCTTGTGGTTCAAAGAAGCAGTTCCATCTGCGTGCAGCTTCGTACTTGCAAATGCTGCGCTTGATCTTTAAACGTATCCTTGTTGTGAGTCACTGGCTGCTTCTGTTTTAATATAGGTGATCTGATTCACCAAAGTAAGTTAATAATATAAATGGGGAAAATTAAGTTCCTATTTCTAAGAAAGCATAAATGTTATCTGAGATGGTGACATTTACAATTCGCTGAAAAATATGATTTGTTTTATATGCAGTTGTTGAGCTGCCAAGGAGGTTTTTTTATTTTTAGCAATTTAAGATTCTCTGTAAAGTAGATGATTTAAGACAGGCAGAAGATGCCTTTTCCTCACTGATCCATTATGCCTGCCTTTTCACTTACTCTTTCTCTATAGCAGGCGAAAAATCAGCATTGGTTAGAAATCACTGGATAAATGTACACAGCTCATTTTTCTTTGTAATATGAGGGAGGGAGAAGAAAACCTTATAAAACACAGAGCCATTAAAAAAAAAAGAGCAGACAATTCTATCATGATGGATAACACTTACACAATTAAATAAAAATACACCTGCAATACCAAAGAGCAGAGCACATTTCATTTTTATCTTCAGTGTCACTCTCCTAATGGTTTCTGTCACAAAACCTAACCAAAACAAATCTTTGAAGCAGACAAAGTCTCAGATTTCAGGGATGCAGAGTTCTGCCAGGTGGATCAGAAAAGTAGGTCAGTGGGTCATTAATGCAAACCTGACAGGAAATAAACTCTGACCTGCTGAAAAGGAAGAGGTTTAGCACAGTCATCCATTTGATACACTCCGTACAGATAATTTTCTCTAAACAGGCATTGTAGTTCAAGCACTGCAAGCCAAAATGCAGATCTGAAGACATCTCAGAGACTGAAATACCTTCATCCTCTCATATTGTGTGGACCTCACAAATCACCTTACATAGACGTGGAGTTTTTACATTCAAAGAGTGACATATATTACAATTTCTGTGTGCCTGAGTTTACTGCAAATAATTTTCAGAAACTCTTATGGTCTTATTTCTATTACTGACCAAGTCATTTAGTGCTTAAACGTTTTTCATTTCTTTATGTCCTCCTAAAAGCCTGGAGTATTTTTGACATTTCATCTTCCAAGATGACATGATAGATGTAATGTTGGGAATTTCCACTTGCAGCCTTGCACTGTTGGCTGCTTTGTGGCTTTCCCCTTGTACATGGTGAGGAACATGTGATGGGGAGGGAAAACGAGTCCTGTTCCCTTGGGCATGTGGGGAGGATTCCATCCTGAGCTCCTCAGTGCTCTGCAGGCAAACCTTCTGCATCCCTGCATCCCTGTCTGCTGCTTGTCCAGTCCCTTGTGCCTCCTCTAGCCACCCCAAAGGAGACTCTCCAATGGCAACCTTTGCCTTCAGGCTTTCTGAATTGGCTTCTTTTTGCTTAGTTTACCTTTCTTTATACAGGCCCAAGGTTTTTTCTTAAACAAATCTGGGTGGTTTATTAATTTTCCTCTTCTGATCAAGGAATTAACCCCTTGGGTAGTTTAGATTTGTTGTTTGTTTGGGGTTTCTTTCACATTGTTAACTTAATCAGAATTTCTTGCTTTGCACCATTTTACTTTGGCACCAAGTCTTTCCATCTCTCTTACCTTTCTTCTGGCATCAGAGTTTTGTGTCTCCCCTCAGCTTGAAAAGCCTATTTCAGGAAATTCAGAGTCAGTGCTTAAGAAATCTGCTGCAACTTGGAAATTCTTCATGATATGTTAGTTCTCAGAAACATATGACAAACAAAAGTCCTTTGGTGGCTGGAGGCATCAAAAATACATATAAGCAAGCACAGAAATTTGGAGTTAAGATTTCTTATTTATATTCCATAAAATAATTTCCTTGAACTTGGTCAACTCTCCTTTTGGCTGGCATTGTATGTTTTCTGGGCAAATTGAAAACCTTAATGCAGATACAGCATAATTAAAAAACCCACACCAAGACAGACACATCCTATATATTGTTCTGTCTGGCTTAGCTTAAAATATTCTGAAATGACAAGATGACCAACCAAATGCTGCATGCAGCAACAGCAGGTCACTGTGTACATTAAAGCAGTGTAGAACATCTCTGCTTAATGTCAGGGTGGTTTTGGGTGCCCACTGAGATCATGGACCATGGAAAGTCTTGTCCTGGCCAGGACAGCTGGTGATCCTTTGGAGGATTAAATGACCCACCTGGCACAGAGAGCAGGTCTACAGCAGGAGGAGCAAGGGAGGCCAAGCCTCCTGGTTCCATGCAAGGTCCTCAGTGCTGCATTTCATAGCAGGTGATTGCTTTTGTATGCCTAGAAAGAAGTATAATATAGGCTAGTGGACATCTACATGTTTTAGATACTGGTTTGAATCCAAAGAATTTAAACAATTGTTTCTAATTGTGATTTCAGTCTCTAACAGAAAATGGCAAATCTTTTTTTGCTCCTTGTTTTAACTTAAAACTTTCAGAATATTTTTCCATACAAAAGGCTGTAATCAATAATTGATGTGTTGTTTTTTTTCTTTTGCAACACTAGAAGATGAGCAAATCCACATCAAACTATTTGTGTAGTCATGGTTTACAAACATTTATTCAGATCTTTAATTTGTGAGTTACTTAATTTTGAAATGCCAAACAAAGCATCTCTTATTTATTATATTCCTTCTTTACTTCAATTTAAATGAAAATGGAATTAATTAAAATATGTGAAATCAATGCTTTGTTATTGTTTGAATCATCTCAGCAAAGCTTAGATGCACTTAGTTCCACAAAATGAACGTGCTATAGCATTTTAAGCAACTAAACACCTTTAATAAACAGAGGAAGTAACATTTCTGTTTGTCTAATTAAATTGATTATTTATGGCCACCTGCCTTTTGATTATCTTAGAACTAGTAATTTTTATCCCTTCACATTAGTTTTTACTCGCTAGGAGTGTTTTTGTTTTTTTAAGTGAGTACTTGGCTTTCAATTTAAATGACCTAGTCCTTGACCAGAGCTACTTGAAAAAAATGTGAAGCAGAAGATGTTCCATTTGTACTTACAGGAGAAGTTATCTCTGATTTAAAAATTATTTGCAACTGTAACAAACCCTGTTTCTAAGTGTTTACTGAATAACTTCCCCTAGTTGAAGGGGTTTTTTTTTAAACTATGGCTTCAATCATATAGTTAGTTACTTTTATTGTAATTTATATAATAATAATAATAATAATAATAATTTTAGATTTCCCTTATATTGTCATATTTTACATTCTAGTTTTAAGGAGTTATTGTTTTAAAGAGAAATATAAGATTTAATTTCAACTGTACTATATATCAATAGATTTAAATCAGTAGAGCAAGTTGATTACACCAACAAAAGATATTTAGCAACATTTCTGTTGCCATATGTGTCAACTTGTTTTATGCAGTAATAACTTGAATGTATAAATTTATTAACTACCTCTCTAGCAGTTGAAAGTACTTCAGACATTTTCTGTTGGTGAAGGGACACACTATGAGTGCAGTCTAATTTCTACTTAAATCCAGAGTTTAAGTCCTAGTAGAAATTGGATAAAAAAAAGAATTTGCTGGGTGT
>JAHLSL010000014.1:2681739-2717207 GCA_025920805.1 Petroica traversi | reverse complement strand
CCCGGCGGTGGCGCGTCCCTCCCGCCGGCAGCGGGACACGCTGGCTCGGCGCTGCAGAACCTGCCCTGCAGCCTTTCTGCTGGGGACAGACCTGCAGGGAGCGGGGCCGGGGCTCAGCAGCTGCCAGAGGCACTAGGGAGTCACAGGATACAGGATACAAACTCCACCCTCGCTTGCTGAGGTGCTCTGTATTTGGCTGGCTCGTCAGCGTGGCCCAGTCCCCAGATAAGTTCGTCCATCAGCTCTTCTGCAGCCTTGCTTTACCCTTCACCACCCTCCAGCTGAGAGCCAGAGCTGTGGCAGTCCCCCCCCTCCTTCCTCTGCAGTGGGGCCGATGCACAGGTCCCGCTTCTCCAGCCCTCCTTGGCTCTCTGCGTTTCCTTCTCTCTGCAAACTCCCAGCCCACAAACCACCCCTCCACTCCAGGAGGGTGAAGCTCTGCCTCTTCTCACCATCCTCACCCTGTTTGTACTTCCTAGATGATGTTCATCTTCATTGCAAAAATCTTGGTTAGACAAAGAAGGTAAAAGATTACTTTTATTGTTATTACTATAAAAATAAATCTTGCTTTTTAGACTGAAATACTTTGATTTTGCAGGATTAGAAAAAATATGTTTTTTTTTTTCTTCTTGGGTGACTGAAACTGTTAGATTGCAAAGGTCATTTATTTTGTTCTTCTCAGGTGAGCTGAAAATATTCTTGACTGTAAGAACATTCTTTGTGAAACTATGTAGGAGGGAAAGGATTTTATATATAAAAAATGTATGCAAGACTCCATTTCAAAAATCCATGCAAGCCACAACACTGTAACATTTTTCTTTCTTTCTGTCAGCAGATGCCTTTGAGTTTTCTCACCAGGCTGACTTTGAATTGTATTTTGCTTCTTTGCCCATGGAGCATAATCAGAAACCTGGGGAGATCACATGAAAAGCACAAAATGCCTCCCTGAACAATGAAGAGTAAATAAAGCAGGCCAAATGCCAGGCAGTAGAGAGGAGAGATGAGCTGCAGAAGGAAGACAAGTTGTGAGTTTGCTGCTGCAGGCAAGGAGAGGACACAGAGGGGAATTGTGGCTTCCCCAGCTTCTGACCCTGCCTCAAGAAAGAGCTTCCCACTTCAGGCACAGCTCAAGACAGAAGTTGATCTGAGGGATTCTACTTAGAGGTGATCAGCAGGTCCAGACTTGAGAATAAATTCCCTTTCATACCAATTAGCATAAACTGGTCCTGAGGAACAGTACTGAAAGCCATGAAAGCCATGAGAAGCTGAGAAGGAGAGCTGACTTCCCTCACAATATGTCTGGTAGTGTAAAGGAGTATTAAGATGCTGGTATTCTCAATGTTCATGGTAGCTGCAAGGCCCCTTTGTAATACTGACATGATCTGAAGGGGCGTTTGTTTAAGTGAAAATCATATCCAGTGCCTTAAATAGGTCAAGTTCAAAGCCTAGTCAATATTTGAAAAATCTGAGGAAGTTAAAGAGGCAATGAGAAAAATTAGCATGTGAGCCCACTAGAGCTTTTCTTCCCAACTGCACTTTGCATGGGGAAAATAAGGACAGTACACAATGAATTGGTATTTGTGTCCCAAATACCCAACTCCTTTTCCAATTTTCCATAGGAAAAAAAAAAAGTAATAATTCAGACACTCTTTTTCTGAGCTCTTACTTGATCATCCTTTTTCTAAATTGGGAAATGGAAACTTTGATTTCTCATCGTAACTTTGCCAGAAAAATCAAGACTAAAAGTGAGCTTTATGTAACTTAATTCCCAAGCTTTTACCATACATCCTTATTACAATATATCACTGTAACTTGGAAAAGCTGGATACCAGATATATGCACCACAAAATACAGACTATGGATGACAGGAGAAGTATTTCAAAACAATAACTAAAGCTGTTTCTTCTTTTACAAAATGCTGAAATGGAAGAATGATCTAAGGGGTGTGGGGGATGCCAGGGCAGGGCAGGGAAGGAAGGGAAAAGAGGAAGGACAGCTCATGCCAGCTCAGGCCAGTGACATTTAGGCACAGCTTCTTTTATGTTCCTCTTTAGCCAGTGCACTTCCAGAGAGCAGCTCAGAGCAGATGTCGTGAGTCATTTTTGGGCAGAGCCTCTGGATGACCTACATTGGTATTTCAGTTCAGATCAGGAGTGCATTTCAGGAGAGGCCATCCCAGTTGTCCCCGCTTAAAGCACTGGTTTCCGTGGCAGAGCAACTCTCAGCTTCCAGATGAAACCAAACTGGGAGAGGCATTCCAGGGCACCCATAGTGGTACAGCCACAAGAGCATCTGTGTCTGACCAGGCCTGATCTGAAATAAAACTGTTAAATTTGGAGTAGTGGGCCTCAGCACTGGCTGTTTTACTCTGTAGAATCATATTTTTGGGTCCACAAAACTTTTTACCTTAGGTGCAAGGTGCAACTCCTGTCTTTGGACAGACAGAGAAGCTAAAGGAGCACCTGTCTCAAGCAGCAGAGTTCAACACCCAAAGGTGGCTGGTGCAAACATCCCTCAGTGCAACTTCCAGTGCAGCTGATCTAACAGACAGCAAGATACCATGTGGAAAGACAGCACAGTTATTTAATGGGTACTGTTTTGCAAAGCTACACAAAATTTGGATTCTGTGAGGCTGACTGACAAAATTCTCACTGCCTGCTAGAGGGCTCAGAATCTGATCTTTGTGAGTCTGAGACTGGTAGCCCAGAAGTTTTCATCAGTATTTGATCCAAGGAAACCAGCAGACTGAAAACTAAAACCAGACTGAAGTAGAGTTCTGCATTTGTGCAAGCAGAGACTCAATAAAATGGACATAAAATTCAAACAATATTACTATTTATTTATTTCTTACAGGAACTTAATAGGGTCTAGCTATGAATTACTAAGTTCAGCTGTAATTTTAGCTGCAACACCAATTTCATACCTGAATTTAGCCAAGAAAATGAACCAACCACAAAATGTAACAGCAGTTTTAAGTTAATGGTCTTGCTTATGTTTCTAAAAATACTTTGGATATGAGACATGGCAAATAGTATTTTGCTAAGGTAAAGAGGAGAGAGAAATACAGAGACATGCATGATTTTTCTTATATTTTACATTAACTAAAAAATATAACAATTTTGTCAGCACAACAGCGTGAACAATGAGTTATAGTAAAAGGGACACGGGTGACAGACTTTATATAAATTTGAGGCATACTTCCTTCTTTCCAGAGAAAAACATGGTGTCAGTACAGTTAAATAATTGTACAGTTTTTAAAAGTTCACTGTACTTTTCCATACACAAATACATACAAGTGCTGTAAGAGAAAAAGTGCATACTAACAAATTATTTTAGCTGCCTCATACTGATTCCTAAGCAACACTGATGTGCTTCAGTTTTACACTTCACTAAGGATAAACAATATGGCAAAAACATTAAAAGCTATGCAAACACGGTTCAGGATCTCATCTATGACATCCTTCTGAAAACAATTTTTTTCCTTATCTAATGTCCTCACAAGAGTACATTTCTCATTACATTTCTGCCAACTGGAGAATTCCAGTGAAGTGAGAAGAAATAATGAGCAACATTATAGGGACCAGAGAAAAGAATACATGAGAATTGAAAAGTGTTCTCCACTACACCCATTGCATAAAAATGCACCTTCCAGGGACAAGAGAGAAAAGGTAGCAAGGATATTATTTTGCCCACATTGACACTGACCCAGCAGCCAAGATGTGAAGACTTGTTTATGTTTACAGCTGCCTGTTGCTCATCAGCCACTCTGGGATGGTGATCATATCTCCTCACTGCTTGTTGAATGGAAAAGAGTGACTGAAAATAACAAGGATCTTTGCCCTTCTTATCTTTGGCCCTTCTTTGGAGGTGGGGGTTTCTTCTGAGCAATTCTTGCCTTTGGCTGACCTATAAACCAGCCCCAAACACCTGAGAGCCATGGGGTATAAGCATGGAATCACCTGTTACACTGTTTTCCATAGAAGGCAATGCTTCTGCATTTATTTTTGCATACAACAAATAGTAGTAGTAGTAGTAGTAGTAGTAGTAGTAGTAGTAATAATAACAACAACAACAACAATAATAATATTTTAAAAAATGAACTCTGAAGATCACTTGGTCTTTCCCAAGGATATCATAGTATCCTGTCTGCCTGCAGAGATACACTCCCAATGCCCCAGGCTGAAATGCTTCTATGCTTGATCCATTTAGTCTCCAAAACTTTGGGTAAAGGCTGAATCAGACACAAATTTGAAGCTGTTGAAGCTATTTAAGTTGTTCATACAGTATAAGCAATGTGTACCTTTTGCTGCAAAATTCCTTGATTCTTAGTGACATTACTAAATAGGAATATTTGGTCTAGGTTTACAAAAAGAGCCCTTGGGTCTTGAGAAACTTCCACATTTGTCTGAGTTTATATCCTCAGGATGAAATCATAAAATTATTTAGGTTGGAAAAGACCTCTAAGGTTATAAAATCCAGCCAAAATATATTTTCTTGTGGAGTTTTGACTAAAGAACGACCCAAGAAACCAGTCAGATCATGACTTTGCTTGAGTTTTGAGTAGTTCAGAGAAAGGCTGATAGTCAGGGAGCCCTAAAGCACATTAAGCAGCTTCAGTTGGACTCAGATTGGCAAAGTCAGGTCAAATGCAAGTGCTGCAGTAAAACCTTGGTTTCGAAACTCAGATGTGGTAAAAGAGGACATTTAAATGGAGCTAAATAGTTGCACAAAAACCCAAATCAGGATGTTATTTTCACTTAGCAGATGGTTTGTTTTTTCACAATACTTCTTGCAGCCGGTTTGACAGTGTACCAGTGCAGAACTAATGCTGTCAGAGCCAACTACGTGTACTGCAGCACACAACAAAGTAAGGCACTACTGTGAGAAAGTTTGCCTCAAGGCTGTATTTCTATTAGACACTAAGACCATAAGATGGAAACAAAAATCTATGAAACAAGCACTGAAGAGTTGCATTCACCCCATGAAAAGAGTAAACCTAGGGCAGCATTTTTGGTGCAAGCAAGACAGAACCCCAAATATACTGCACTGAATCAAGTTTCTGACGATTATTAACTTTAGCTAGCAGCCTGAATTAGCTCTGAAATCTTTCTGTAAGTTTTTTGTTTGTTTTTTTTTTCCCTAAATCTACCCATCTCTTCCTTCCCAATTGCAGGGCAGAACTAAGAACTTCTTGATTTGCTCTTCCTTCCCTTCCCTTCTCACCCTCCCCCTAATGATCACAGGAGGCCAGGCTTCATTGCTTTGACAGTCTGCAGAGTGGTTAGTTTATGGTGGTGGCATTGGGGTTTTTGGGTTATAGGACAAAGTCCCTGTCCCAAGGAGCTGCCTCCATGGGAGTTGTGGGAACACAGTACAAGTAATCACGGGAGAGATAAGGAAAGCAGTGTGACTGTGTGCAAAGGGGAAAGGAGAGAAAAAAAGCTCCCCAGGGTCCAGCAAATAAGGCTCTATATTGGTAGGACAGATGTTTATTTCCTCCCTCTCCTTTCTCTCACATGCACACAAACATGCTCATTTAATGATAGCAGGCAAACACAAGCATAGGCTTTCCTGCAGCACCAAATAGAAAGAAGAGGCTGATTATGAGGGTGATATTGCTATACCTTCAGCTATAGCAAAGGGAATACTGAGAGCTGCTTGAAAAATAAATTGCTTTTTTACATCAAAGTTCCGTTTTATTGAAAATATCCCACTGTGAGAATTCCTCTGTGAAAAGGAAGCGAGAAGGACTGAGGTGGGTATTAGCTCTGGTAAACCGTAAAGAACTGAGGCCTTCCAGAATTCAAGTGCTGAGAAGGATTGCAGAGTGAGAAGGATTACATTAAAAAAAAAGAAAAAAAAGGCAAAGCAACCCACTTTCAATCTAACACATTTCAATTACTGAAATTATTTAGTATTGGACCTTAATTTCTTTAAGCTTCTTACTTTGACAAGAAGTTACTGCATGCCAAAAGATTTAGAGCATATAGCATTCCTCCTGCAATGACTTTGTGTTCACTGGTATGTAATACAGGGAAGGAGCTTTCCATGCCACCTTTTCACAGGGAACTCCACTGGAAAAGAATAAATTTTCAGACCTAACTCTCCAGAGCAGAAGTGAGATCAGCCTCTGTGTATGTATTTTGAGTCTGTAGTTAATGAGCAGAATTAATTGCATTAGTCTTGTAAAGGCCTCATCTTTCCCAACCTTGAATTCACACTTTAATGATATTTTATGATGTGAAGTCTTCTGATCTTGAATAACACCATACTTTAAAAAAAAAAAATCCTCTTATTATCACTCTCACTGTCACAGAATAACTAGATGCTCAAGACAGTTTTGCCAGGGAGAAAAAATTGGGGAAGTGATGATAAAAATAAGCTATCAGCATGGATGCCCCACTTTGCCTCCTCGATTATGTCCCTGTGATGAAAGAGATGTTGGAATTCTGTTGGGAGCTCATAGGATTCTGTGCTCATGCAAACTCAGGCAATTTAATGCTTCCTTAGGAAGCAGAGCTGAGTATCAAGAGTCAGGATAAACTGTATGGACTCAAGAGATGAGCCAGATAAGGAGACTGCTCATCCATGGCTGGGCCACCAGCTGTGAGGATTTTCCCTGTGGCAATGGACTGGGGCTGAACAGCAGGCTGACATCCAAGTGGTGGGATCTCCACTTCACATGAGCCTCTCCTCTGCCTTTCCCCTGCCTTTCCCCTCATCCTGTTACAGGGAGACAGCAACACCACCGTGCCCCGCTGAAACAGCTGGCATGGCAGATCCATCCTGATTGCTCCCAGATTTCTGCCTAAGAGGAAGATGTTTGCTATTATCATACAGTTAATTCATTCTTTTGAAATTCCATTTATTTGAGGCTAAAGTGCTTTCAGCTCAAACCTCTCTCTGAGCCTCTTTTGGAAGTTCCCCATCTAAAGAGCCCTGTCTGGCTGAATGTTGTTAGACCAGAGTTCAGTGCAGTATTCTGAAAATCCAGCATGTGCTTTATTAAATCAGGGCATATTTGCACAACTCTTGCATTCAAGGCCAGCTGAGCCCCAGAGATCCAGGTGAAGGCCCAGGGGAAAAACAAATTGGTGACAAGTCCAGGTTGGATGTGGCTTTGAGCAGCCTGGTCTAGTAGAAGGTGTCTCTGCCCATGGGAGGGGGCCTAGAACTTGGTGCTCTTTAATGTACCTTCCAACCCAAACCATTCTGTGATTTTTCAGTCTATGACAAAGCAGAGCTCCTTGCTTTCCCTGGTGACCTTGCAGGACTACTAAATACCTTCTTTGTTCCAAGGAAAAGTGTGCAGTCTTTTCAGCCAGCTGGCGACCCATTAAAAGATGGCTCCATGTGGCAGTCCCTCTGTCTCACACCAGCAGATGTGCAGGGCAGACATTCTGCTCACACCCAGCCAAAGGGCAGGAGGACATGGCTGTGGAGAGCAGACTGCTGCTGCTGCCCCAGAGTGACACCAAGTCAGCTGCAAGCCACCTAGGAATGCAGATGGGTGTCCCAGCAGCTCCTGTCCTCCTGGCTGCCTAGTGCTCTGCACTGCTCAGGCTGTGCATTTTTAGGCTGAAGATGAGATAATCCCCAAATCCTTTCTTTTTATTTGTTGCTAATTTGCTAAATTGTCAGTAAAAGGATATTTCAGGCTTGAGATGCAGTCAAGACAAAACACAATTTGCTGTATATTCTGATTTAATGTCAGGAAGACCCAGAGCACAGAAGAACTGGTGATGATCGGGGTTGCAGTGAAAGTGGAATGCTGGCAGGGAGCAAGGAGAAGAGTCCAACTGCAGCTTGGGTGAAAGCAAAAAGAAAATGTATGGCAGGTTGCTGTCATCCAGGCCTGCAGAATTCCCACTTCTGGCAGCCCCAGCAAGGAGAAGAGCATGTTTCACAGCTGTGAACAGCCCTTCTGTCTAGAGAGATCAGTGCATCATCTCCATGCTGCAGCACAGAGATTGGTTTCAGAGTGATGTTCCAGTGTCTCATAGTATCAAATGTTTCGTTGAGATATTTTTGCATTTTTCGGATTACTGGAGCAGTTAAAATCTTCACCTGAGCTCAAAACCATCTGGAAAGAGAGGGGGAAAAAACAAACAAAGTTCCAGCTGCATTTTATCCTGTATCTGCAAGCAAAGTGTTCCAAGGAAATTGAAGATATGAGAAAAGTTCATCTCACTATTGACAGTGTAAGCCTCTGAGGCATTTCAGGTGCTTTATAGCTTTCAATTAACTCAAGCAGGAAAAGTTAACAATAAAACTGTAGCATGGAAATGTTAAAAGTGCCAAACTCCATATAAAAATGAGCAGGAGAGAAATCAACGCAGCAAGGCATATGTGGAACTCACATGGGGAAGCTCGCTGTTCCTGCTGCAATACTTGTTCTAACCAAATGAAGATGAGACACAAACATGCCTTGAAAAACTGGAGAGATGAAATTTATTGGTAGTTTAATCGCCTAAATCACTGATCTGCATAGGGATGTCCAGTGAACCTGCAGCACTCTGTCAAAAGCAATTCAAGAAACCAAAGGCTGCACCGAGGTATCAATGAGAACCAAGCTGGACCCCTCAAGGACAGGCTCTGGCTGAACAGGAGCCAGAATGTGCCAAGATGGCCAAGAAGGCCAATGGCATCCTGGCCTGTATCAGGAATAGTGTGGCCAGCAGGACCAGGACAGGGTCCTGTACTCAGCACAAGTGAGGCCTTCTGTGTCCAGTTTTGGGCCGCTCACTTCAAGATGCTGAAGCATGTCCAGAGAAGGACAACAGAGCTGTTGAAGGGTCTAGAAAACATCTTACAAGGAGTGGCTGAAGGAACTGGGGTTGTTTGGTCTGGAGGAGAGGATGCTCAAACAGGACCACATTGGTCTCTAAAACTGCCTGAAAGGAGCTTGTAGTCAGGTGCAGTCAGTCTCTTGTGCCATGCTTCAGATGGAAGGACAAGAGGAAATGGCCTTAATGGCAAAGGAGGTTCAGATTTGAAATTAGAAAAGAAATTTCATTGAAAATGTGGTTAAGCATGCGAAGAAATTGCTCCGAAAAGTGGTGGAATCACCATTTCTGGAAGTGTTCAAGAGGTGTCTAGATGTGGCACTTGCGATTACATTTTAGGGGTGATTCTGCTGATGCTGGGTTGACAGTTGAACAAGATGATCTCTTGCAACCTTGATGATTCTGTGGCTTGTGATCCTGCTGGAGCAGCCTGTTCCTGAAGGACTGCACCCTGTAGAAAGGAGCCACACTGGAGCAGTTTGTGAAGAAGTATAGCCTGTGGGAAGGTCTGAGGTTGGAAAAATTCATGGGGGACTGTTTCCTGTAGGACGAACATCAGTCTGGAGAAGGGGAAAAGTGTGAGCAGTACTCCTCCTGTGGAAAAAGGAGCATAGAGACAACGTGTGATGTACTGACTGTAACCTCTTCTCCCCATTCGCTGCACTACTGATTGGAAGGAGGCAGAGAATTCTGTATTAAGTCAAGTCCAGGAAGAAGAAAGGGGCAGGGGTGGAAGACGTTTTTAAGATTTGGGTTTATTTTTCATTATCCTATACTTATTTAATTGGTAATAAATTAAGTTAATTTTTTCCCAAGTTGAGTCTGTTTTGCCTGTGAAAGTAATTAGTGAGCAATCCCTCCCTGTCTTTATTGATCTTTCATTATATTTTCTCTTCCATGTTCAGCTGAGAAGAAGAAGATATTTAATGGCCCTGATGGGTACCTGGTATCCACCAAACATCTCTAATTTGGCATGGGAGCATATGGGTTGAATAAAATCTAGACAGGAACCAAAGGGTCTGGTCCCTCTTCTGCCCAGGACTGGTGCTGCCAGCACTGCTGGTCCAGGCATGCTGCATAAGTCAGAAGCCTTTTTGTGCTCTCAGATACTTAAAATCTTTACAACAGTATTCATTTCTTTAGGTTTCCCAATAAGATAAAATACCAAGGACAAGTCAAACAGCAAAGCATGAACTATTTTATTTCTCCCCAATTTCTATTACTAAAAGAGCATGAGAAACACTTGAGGGCAGTTTGCAGAGTGCATCTACCATCCAATATGACAAGTAGGTTAATTGGAATGAAGGAAAATGTGACCCTTGACTACAACTGCCCCTTCAGGGTATTGAGTTTAATGTTGTTGTTATTGTGTTCTGCAGCATTGTGAGGCCAAACACAGTGATGGGCTCTTCTCAAGCACAGGAGCTGTTCTTAACAAATGGAGCTGCAGCGAGTGACTTGGATTAAATTTGACTAAATCTTGCCTCAAGAAATCTATCCCTAGAAAATCCTGTAGCACTCACAAATATTTTAGGAATGACAATGCTGGGTGTTCTGCTCAGCAGAAAAGCTCATGGGCTATAAGGGTGCAATATGATAGGCATCTTGAAAGTAGGAGAATGTGAGGATCACTTGCCACTTCTGTTGCTGGCTGTGCATGCGAAGGAATCAGTGACTTTGAGTGAATGTTGAGGAGGGGAAATAATTGTCTTTGGGTTTGGGTTTGGTGGGTTTTTTTTCAAAGAGGGATGAGGCAGCAAGAAAGTATGTGCAAATTAATGTTAAAGAATGGTGATTTTCAGTCTAAATCACTTGAATGTTTTGCTCTGTTGAATGCCAAATAGTCTCTAAGAAAATTCAGATGGGAAGAGTTGGGGTTACACACATTCAAGTTTGACCTCTCTACAGCTCAGTGTTAAAAGCTGTTGCTAACAAGGATAGAGCTTATTCTTCCCAAAATGGCCCACCAGTTTCTATGGGACTCTTCCATGTAATCAGGTGTTGAAGAAGGAATTGAGTTGTACTCACAGCCCTGGGATTTCCTGCATGCCTATCTGGGAAGCATGGGGAGACACCAGCAAGCATGGGGCAGATTTTGGTCCCTGGCTGATGTCCTGTCCTTTCCTCCTCTCTTCCCCATGCAGCACCTGCCAGAGGAGGGCTGAGCTGCCAGAGGAGGGTGCAGAGTGGTGGGATCCTGCTGCCCTTGCCCAGGAGGATCAAGAGCTGTGCAAGATCAGCTTGGTCTTGTCACCAGGGCCTGTTCTTGGCTGTGCCTTCAAGGCCACCAGGAACAAGGTCCCAGCTTTGCAAGGAGCACCTGCCTGGAAATGTCTTCCTGAGGCAAAGGGTCTGGCAAAGGCACATCTGGGGACAGAAGGGCCACATGCAAGGTCATAACACTCCCAAGGAAAGCTCAAAGTGTGGGAAATGGTAAGAAAGGCAGTGCTGGCTAAAGGAAGAGAGAGAAAAGTGGTCTGAGGAGATCCTGAAGTCACTGGGATGTATAAACCATCTAGACCTGGAACTGCTAGCAGAATTTTTTTCTATGTAAAGGCTATTTTTAGTTGGGGGATGTGAAAGGTAGTAGGGTATGAAACAAAGAAATAAGGTCTCAAGTGTAAGCCGTAGGCAAAGCTGAAAAATATGTTGCAAATAGAAATCAATCAACCTTTTTTTCCCATATTGTACCTGCTACAGTAATCCTCAGCTAAAACTGGGAAAGCAGAGTGCTCATCCCTGCATAGGAGATAGCAGGGGAAAAAGGCAGAAAGGAATTCTCTCTGAAATAAGCAAATGTATAAAGACCTGGGATCTGAACTTTAAAAGGGGAACATTGTCCTTGCTCCCCTCTCCTTGTCCCAAAACAGGATTAACCCAAAACATAAGTTTTTATATATCCATACATGTTTTAGCTGTACTATTTCACCTTTTATTGAATTTTTTCCATCTTCAGTTTTACATGTGTCACTAACTTCACTGGGAGCAGAATTGGTACATTGCTTTGTACTATCTGAACAATAAGCAATAAAAACATAAATGTTCCTTAGAGCCAAATCTCTTCTCTGGCAGCAGAGAAATGTTTCAAAACTCTTCAAAAGAGGAGTTATTAAATGAGATGAAAGTATCTTTCAAACTGTGGTAGAGGTTGACCTGTGACCTAGTGAACAGTGATTTGAATATTTTGAATTTTCTGAACATTTTTTACATTTTTTTGTGCTTCTTTGGGATTCATAAGGCACTCCACTGAACGGTGCAATTGCAGGGGAACATTAGCAAAGCACCAAGGGCTCCTAGACCCTTATTGCTTCTTGGAGTATGCCTGTCTTACCTCAGTGTAGGTCTTAGGAAAACAGGTGGTTGAGTTTGACACCTCCACAGAGGACAGCGAGTTTAAATGCGTGGTCTGACAAGCTGTTCCTGTTGCTGGTGTGGGTTTGCCTGTTCTGCCCTGCTGTAGCTGCTTGTTACTTCTTTTCTGGCTGCTGGTCATCCCTGTGCTCTGCCAGTGTGGTCTTGCCAGGTCACCCTCTCCACAAATGATCTGTTGAATGATCCCATTTGCCTTTATGAAGAACAAACCAGAAAGAAAACCCAAACCCTTTACAGTAGGATCAGGCTTTTAAATTTTAAAATAACATCAGAAGAATGAATAAACAAGGTTGGAAGGTGACTGGAATAAAATACTGAATTTGGATCGCCAGTACTCCACTCAGTTTGCCTGTCTGGGATCCTCCATATTGTGGATACTACTTATGAACTAGGTCTTGAGCCAGTTCCTGCCTGTGCCTCAGCATCAGTTTGCAAATACATCTCTGGGAGCTTTCCTACCTCGCTATTCCAAGAAGCAGGGGGGGTTTGGATTGATATTTGCAGCACAGAGAGTGAGTGGGAAAAAAAAGACCTAAATAATCTGACTTGTTGCTAGTACATGAAGAAAGTAGACAGGAAAGAAATATTATTATTCTTAGATAGACCTGAAAGTCATAGCATTATACAGATAGAGAAATACTTGGAAACACATTAGGACTATGATATTCCATCTGAGACATGGAAATAACTTGTCTTGTTGGTGCTCATTTTCAGACAACAGAAATGAAATCATGTCTCCAGCATGGAAAGGTCAGCCAACATGATTTTGTTAAATTCATCAAACTGTGCTCCCCACTGAGTAGCTGTCACTGGTGTGCACTAAAGTAACATAGGGGCTGAGGGTGTTTTCACCCAAACAGCACAACGTGGCCAGAATAGAAGCTGAAAAAAAATGCATTGATCTTTTTATTTCCTGTGTACTGAGAAGTAGGATTCCCTAGATGAAACTTAGCACATATCTTTCTTTCCTTCCCCCTCTTTTATCTGGCAAAATAACACTTAATGGCTTTAGAAAGAAATCAGTGTTCCAGCCAGCATCACCTGGCAGTAACAAGATGCGAGACAGTTCTCCAAGTTTTGAGTTCAGTATTTTTACTGAGGAATAAAATATAAGTCAATTTGACTGTCCTCCTGAAACCAAGAAGAAAAAAAAAATTCTGTACAAAATTGTGTAAAGAGATCCTTATACATTTTGAAACTGGTTCAAAGCCACAACCATAATTTTCGCAGCATCCACAGATTAGATGACATTTACAACAGTTTTTAATTAAATTTACTTAATTTAGATATTTATCAGCCAGAATTCATTGGCACACTTTCTTCCATCTTTTTTAAAGGTTAAATGAGCAATATGTGTAATGAGGTCTTTAAGGGAATACAAATTGTGTCAGTCTTGAATTATCCCAAAAGCCAGCACTGTGCTGGAGGATTTGTCAAGCACTGGCAGAGGGGATGGTGGCTCCTGCTCACTCTGCTGACACCAGAGTGCAGTGTACGACCTTTACACTGGCTGCTCCTGCCCAGGTTGGAGCCTGTGGTGTGATCACAGCACAGTTATCTGGCTACACAATCCGTTCACAGTTCCAGCTTCTCACAAAGACCCCTCTTATGGCTGCTTCCAGGGGTCTTAAAGATACCATGAGTTGTGCCTGAGGAAGGTTTTCTAAAAGACTCCTCAGGAGACACAGATCTGGGGCAAGTCATTCTGAAGTGTGGGGAATAAAAGAGTAGTGCAAGCCCAGCTGGCTAAGGAGACCCTTTGCGTCTCTGGAACAGCCAAAATGCTTTGCTGAGGATTCAAGGGGAGGAGAGAAAGGGAAGTAATATCTACCTTCATCCCCAAGATGAGCACCCATACCCTTCTTCTTTTACATTAGATCTGAGCTCTGCACCTGCATCGACCCTGCCATTCAGCACAGCACTACAGCACCTTTCAGAAAGTGTTTGGTGAAGCATGTCTTGGAAAGAACATTATCACAAGCCAGCACGAAGCAGAATGAAATGCACTATGAAAAGGGCAATTACAGTGAAACTACATATGAGAGTTGCAGATGGACGCAATATGCAGTCGAATGACTAACAAGGAAACACAGGAGATGGCCTCCCAACAGCACATGGACCATATGGTACAGCAAAACTTGGGGAATCGTTCTCATCAACGTGGCAGTTTTATAAACGCCAAGGTAAAAAAACACATAAGCTCTTCTGAAAATCTCAGTGAGTGTCTCATCTCAAACTGACAGATTTCTTCAAAGCTAGCCTTATGGGTTCAGATAATTCAGTGCTGAAGATGCTGACAATAAGACACGACAGAACAGAAGACTCCAGTGAAAGTCCACACAAGATGGTAGAACCCTCTTAAATTCAGCTTCACTGGACTCACTAAATCTGGGATCAATGCTGTTAAGGGTTGGCCAAGCTGTCTTCACATTAGTTTTTACTCTTCAAATAATGTGGTGGTAATAAATTGCATCTAATAACACAGAATATTCAATTACCCCACATGCTATAAATAATCAGCCCTGATTGATTCTGTCCAACTATGTATTGCAATTGTGCAGGGATGGTCTTACCATCAGTAACTCACGTACCGGTTGTTGTAAACAAATACTTAGATAATCTGGACTGTCAGACACTGGGAAAAACGGACCTGAATATGGGGGACTTACAGGCAAAGGAACACTAGGGAAAAGGAGCTCAGTGGTGAGCTTCCTTTTGCTTTATTCCATCTGTGTTGTCCTTGTTTTTACTACTAGTAGTAGCAGGAGTAGCAGTATTAAATATCAGTAATGATGGTTGATCAGCTGGTGTTTTATATGGGTCCTTCAGCACAAAACATCTTAAGGAATGCTTGATTGCCCATCTGATTTAGATGCCTCCACTTGGGCTTGCAAAATAATTGCTTTTGGTCCTGACCATGTGCCTGCCAGAGCCTTTGAGTGTTACTGTCTGACGGTGGAGGTCTCAGGTTGTATTGGTAGCTTCTTGTCAAAAACTGTGACTAAAAGATAAAAGCTGTATTCTTGTGATGAGTTAAGCAACAGTACCAAGAATTTAGTGTTTGCTTGGTTCGTCACTTGTCTTTGGCAGTGTCAAAACCACTGCTCTGAAGTCTGAGGTCCAGAGCTCATGGTGTTTGTCTTATTTGATCCTGATTATCTTAAACAATCTGACAAGACACTGGGAAATGGAAACATGACATTTATTATTCTGCGGAATGAAGGATTTTATGTTCTAGTGTATTTTTGGCAAAATAGAGCAAGGATTTAGCAGACAGCTCTTAAGCAATATGCTAACTTATTTCTTTCTGTCCAAACCGTAAGCTATATGACAGCTGCCTTTCTAATGAGAAAAATGCAGTAATCATTACTTCCATGTAGTGGTTGGCAACAGTTGTTTGAATTTCTGGTGAGCATAACTCTCTGATCTGTTTTTCTTGTGGTAGTTTACATACAGTTTCTAAAGTTTGCATTGTTAGTCATACCTATATTTGGAACTTTCATTAGCAATGACTCAAGAGCAGCAGAAAAAAGTAAAAAGATATGACTGTAAAGCTCAGTAGTGATGGGAAAAAAATTATGTCCTGAATTTCATTCTGTGGCAATGTGCGTCTTGAATTCAAATTGGAATTAATTTAAGCAGTCAAAAATGTTTTTAAAATAATTGACAGCACAGAGAAACTAATTTATAAGCTGATTTTTTACACATTGACTTTTCTTTAATTGCAGTAAGTGCTTTCTTTCCCTGATTAAAAAGGTGCTAAGGGTAGCTTAAGGCAAATGTATTCAGTTATTTACTTTAAGTAAAGAGCTCTGATTGCATTTGCTAGGTAGAAGGGGCAGATGGAGAATATTGGTTTAACTTTTTCTCAAAGAAGGGACAGTAAGTCATGGAATCACAGAATAAAATCACAGAATCATGTTGGCATAGGAAGATCAGGAAGCTTCATGCTGACTGGGACCTTTGCCACTGCAGTCCCAAACAGCACAACAATGTTCAGTTTGAATGATCCAATGAATATGGATTTGTATGGTGGTGGCAGAGAAACTGCAGGCAGCATGGCATGGCCAGGTTTGGTTGGCCTGTGCCCCAATCATTGGGTGAAATTGAGTGTCCCTTACAGACAACTTTCTATGTTCATTTTTGCCTTGCCTTGGCTGGGTGGAACAAGTCCTTCATCATGATGTCTCTCTGCAGTAATGCTGGCCGTCCTGTCAACAACTGTGACCCTGCACAAATGAACAAAACATGGGTGGCTTAAGAAGAAGATGCAAAGATCTCTTGTACAGATTCAGTCTTCATGCAGCTATCTGGATCTTTCATTCTCTGTGATATTTCATGTTAATAAAGTGTACAGAGTAGGTTTCTGTGCAGAAACAGGAGAATAAAAAATACCATGAAAAGACAAGATCAAGTAAGGAGAAGAAAGAAAGAAAAACACGGTGAAAAGTACTGTGTTTTCATTGTCTGTATCATAGACAAATGTATTCAGTATGTGGATTATGTAAGAGATTGGCCTAATTCTGCCTTCATCTTTCTTCCAGTGCAGCCCTTTGATTTAACCTTTAAAGGTGAAAAAGCAAAGTTATGGCTAATTTCCTAAAAAGGACTTCTACATTATTTTGAGAGTGAGATGCTGCCCAGAATTAATTCAGTCAGTTGGATACTGCAAGGTCACTCCTAGACATATTGCACAAGAAAAGATTAATTTATAGTTGGTGTAAATTAGTGCAGCTTGAGTAGAGGCAATTGAATTACTCTTGCTCAGTTCAGGCCTTGTAGTCATATTGCCTCTGGAATATGAAGTATATCTTGTCTACTATCAGCTGAGAAGCTAATTTAATCTTTCTAAGTGGTAGAAAAGAAGAGCCAAGCTTTCCTTTCATAAGGTAAGAGAAACGAATATACATTTTAGAGGATCACTAAGGAACATTTAAATGCAAAAAATCCAATCCTGCAGAAAATGTCACTGATATAAGGGCAAAAAGGCATCTGCTCAGAGAGCTGACACCCAGGAGCAGATAAGGAGGTAGTGGCCAGCTGAAGGGCAGCAATGTTTGATACTGGGTTTCTGTCACAGAGAAGAGATGCAACAGGGGCCATTGACTCCTCTCTCAAAAGAGAACTTCTGAGAGAGGGCAGAGGGAGCCCAGCAGATCCCTGACTTGTTTCCAGTGTGCTGGTGCACAGCAGTGCCAAGTTGCCTTGTCTTGAATCAGGTAAGTGTTTATAGAAGGACATGCTCCCAGCCTCATTGGTGATTTGTCCTTGCAGTTCGTTCAGTTTACAACCACTCTACTCACAGCTGAGGATGCTGAGTAGACTTGCAAAAACTCATAGCCTGTGTGAGGCATTTGAAAATTAGCCTCTGCTAATTTACTGAAATACCTCTACAGCACATGTATCAAAGCATCTGGAGATAGAAGTACTCATTGTCCATCTACCCCTCAGGAAATGCAGCATTAAAGGGGAACCAAAAGGCTACTTATGTCTATGACCACAAAGCCAGACATGTGTCAATGATGCATAGCTGGAAAATCCCACCTTTGGATATATTTTGCTACTCTCGTAGAAAAATTAATATTCTGGGGTGCATGACTATACTTTCCAGAATATTTTCCTGATCATCTCAGATTTCCTGAATGTTAGACTTTGCAGTAAAATCAGAGTTACTCACCAAGTGCTCTTTGGGAGGGCTGTGTGGCAGTAACATAGATGGAAAATATTTTCCCTCATATTAAGTATAACATTGTTGTCCGAAGATTATGAATTATTTCAGATTTTTAAATGTTTATTTCTCTGAGACAAATGAGTGGAAAATGAAATAGCTCCTCGTAATAATTTAGTATGTAACTTCAGGGAAAAAAGGAACATTTGCCTGTATTTTGAAAAGGCTTAAAGACTACGCCAGTATGGTGCCTTTGACAGAAAATGGTACATAAAATAAAAACACAAAGAAAAGAAGATGCTAGAAATTATTTCCTAACAACTAACCCATTCACAGGAAGCACAGTGTGGGCTTAACTGGTTCTCTGTTTTCTTCATGAAGAAAAATCTTGCTATTGTTAATTAGATCCAAATGCCTGTGTTTTGATATGTTACATTGCTATTTAACAAAGGAAGGAGTTTTGTGAAATCTCCTCCCAAATAAATAATTCTGAACAGAAACTTAATGCCAATATCAAAATTGCTTCAGAGTGCTTATGGTCAGAAGTATTCGTTTCTTGGGAAGATGCTGTGGGGTGCTGCCAATGTTGATGAATCTCAGATTTCAAATCTGAGATCCAAGTACTGACTAATAAAATAGATAACAGCTGTCTGTGTAAGGATGCAGACTACTGCTACCATTCCTTTCTACAAGGTGTAACTATTTTCCCAGTAAGTTTCAAAAATCCCTTTAAAACACAGTTCCACAGAGAAAAAAAAATCACTTTTATGCTGACATTCTGGGGTTTCTGCCATTGCAATGACAAGTAGCTCAAATGTGCTCTGTGTACTGGCAAAAGAACAAGGTTTCTGACTGCCAGCCCGGACAGGGAGGAAGCTGGTGGCAGTGGGAGGTTGCCTGGGCCACCCCTGGGGTTAGTGGCACATGTGACAGATGTGAAATGTACTTTTGCCCCAGCATAAAGAAACAAGAAACGTTTCTCCATTCATTTTTAAGCAACTTCTCTGATTTCTGCGCTTGTGTCTCTGTTTCATGCTGTTTCCATGCAACATAGGATTCAACAACCTAGCAAGATGTTGCTATTGAAAAGCCAGCCCCTTTTTCTGCAAAACCACTGGGTCAAAGTGTTTTGCTCAGCTATCAGTGACTGGCCATGTTTTTTTTCACAGATACCAAGAAAGAGATCCTTCTTTTGAAGGACCAGCTTCTCATCTAGTAATTTTTTTTAAAAGTCTGCATATTTACCTCTGTTTCCAATTCATATAATCTGATTTAACTACGTATTGTGCCCAAATGTCACCTTTCACTGCCCTGCTAGCATAAAGAGGAACAAAGAAAACTCAATCCCTACTTAAGTTGTCTGAGTGTGCCCTTCTCAATAACGTGGAGAAGACCCCCATCAAAGCAAATCATGCAAAACACCAGCAGCACTACCCCTGCTACACTTGCAGAGTCCATTTTGTCTCCAATTGACAAGATCCCCGCAGAGCACACACCAGCATGTGACAGAACACCAAAAATGGACTTAAAAACCAGAAGAGTAAAGTGTCCCTCAGGAAAAAAAAAAGGGCACAAATTAATAGTCTCCCAGGAGACAGAAAAACATATCACACCTCAAGAGAAATTAAATATTTAAAGAGGCTGTCTCAACCTGCAGGGGCTCCTGTGTGCTTGCTCCTCCTGAAGATGCCCCTAGGACTAGAAATTCTGTTCTCTTTTCTTTGAAAAAGAAGAAATTAAACCCTGGCTTGGCTAAGAAGTCGAAGGCTGGGATGCCTTGGCAAGACTCCTGCCCCTCCTGCATTCCCTGCAGGACAGTGCTGGGTGCCAGCTGTCAGGCGGGGCAGTGGGGTGGGCTGGACACCCACGAGGGGTGGCAGTGGCCAGGGCCACCACTCAGAGGTGCACAATAAACATGTTGGCTCACGGGGTCCTGTGCAGCAGACACCCCACAGGCAGGTGCCTCCTCTCCTGCCATGGAGAGTGACATTTAGCAGGGCAGGGCAGGAGGGAAGTGGGAGGGTTTGGCACCAATTTCATCCTCTGCTTTCTAACTCTGGGTCACTGGCACAAGAGGGAGATGTATCCCTTGGAGTGAGTCCAGAGGAGGGCCACAAAGATGATCAGAGGGCTGGAGCACCTCTCCTACAAAGAAAATGCTGAGAGAGTTGGAGCTGTTTAGCCTGGAGAAGGGTGAAGAGAGACCTTGTACACCTGCCAATATCTAAAGGGGCCTGCAAGAGAGCTGGAGCAGTACTTTGTACAAGGGCATGTAGAGATAGGCCAAAGGAGAATGGCTTTACACTGAAAGAGGGAAGGTTTACGCCAGACTGTACGAAGACATTTTTTACTGTGAGGATGGTAAGACACCGGCACAGGTTGCCCAGAGAAACTGTGGATACCTCATCCCTGAAAATGTTCAAGGCCAGTTCGGGTGGGGCTTTGAGCAACCTGGTTGAGTGGAAGGTGTCCCTGCCCACAGCAGGCAGGTTGTCACTAAATTATCTGTAAGTTTCCTTCCAACCTACACGGTTCTGTGAGTCTGTGATTCTAACACATCCCCTCAACTGGGAAGTTGTGGGGTGAGAGGCCCAGAAACAGCACTTCAGGGCACCGTTAAAGTAGCTCTGCATGTGCTTTCCATTAACCACATCAGATATAAGTTGGCAAGCAGGGGGATGAGAAATTGGGACTTATATGTTAGCCAGCTCCGGCACGCAGTTACCCTGTGTTGCAATTAGCATTTCTCTTTAAAATCCTTCCAGGCTCTGCTGGGGCCGAAGGCAAGCCACTGTGCTGCAGCATGCAGCTGCTGGGGTGGTTTTGGCATGTATCATGTCCCAGAGATGAGGTTTGTGGGAAACTTCCTTAAAAACCCTCTGGTTTTTAACTCAACAGAGCTGACATTTCAAACCACTAAAGAAAGGCTCTGCTGCCACTGCTCACACTCTGGCACGACCATGCTCTGTGCTGTTAGGACAGCGTTC
This sequence comes from Petroica traversi, assembly GCA_025920805.1. Lineage (NCBI taxonomy): Eukaryota > Metazoa > Chordata > Aves > Passeriformes > Petroicidae > Petroica > Petroica traversi. The sequence goes on along the minus strand of JAHLSL010000014.1, from coordinate 2,696,394 downwards.
TTCACTTGTGCTCTGAGACAGGGTGCCTGCCTGAGTGCATAATCTTTACTCAGTGCCTGGCACAGCTGTATCAAACTGCAGTCACGTCTTCCCACTGCGTCTCCACAGGTTGATAGCCACAGACCCTGATTTCTAATGCAATGAGGCATTGCTAATAAGGATGACTTTCTTCTCTTTAGCTTAATAAAAATATGCTCCATCCACAGATGGGACTGAAAGAAGCTGACTTCTAGGGAGGAGGAGAGAATTCTCAAATTGGATTTTAGTATCTTCAGTGCAAAAAATCAAACTAAACCCAACAACAAAAATGTTATCTAAAATCCGGGTAATTAAAATATCTTGAAGGGTTTTCATTTCTTATGGAGTTCAACCCTCTGTAGTAAACCAAGAGGATAGTATCTCCCATTCTTCCAAGTTACTATCCTTTTGGCATGTGTTACCACAAATCCAGGACCGGGCTAATTAAAATTGTTTTGTTGCTAATGACAGTGCATCTTCTTTCACTAAAGAGTTCAAACTGCAGCCTTCCTCTTGATCTGCTGGGAGATTTTTTTAATCTCTAAATTGGAAGAAAAGCATATGCCCTTTTAATGCCTATAAGAATTTGAGCTCGTTAATGCAAAAAAAAAAAAAAAAAAAAGAAGCAGGATTTCTATTATAGCTGTTCTTTAATTATGGAACAGCATGTGCGAGAAGACTCTTTACTCACAACCGTGTCCTCAATTCTATTACACATTTTAGCACTGAATGCATGTAAAAGAAAAACAGCAATAGACTGTGGAAATTGTCCAGAGCCCTGCTCTCCTAAGGAAAAGATGCCAATGGTATTTTTGTACTGCTACTCCTCTGCAGCCTCTTTGCACTTTCCTCCGGGTTACACGCACAGCGTGACTCACTGCCTGATGGTTTCATTGAAACAGAAAAATATAGACACAGTAATGATTACATTCAATCATAAACTACAATCAATACAGCAGAGTTTAAATGTTCTGCACCCTAGCAAACCACTACAGGGTCCCCCCCTCTCTCCACCCCATGCTATTCCCCGGAGAAATGACTTTTCATTTCTAAAAGATAACAGTTGTTCCAAGTATTCTAGCAGATGTAGTTGAGTCTCTCAGAATGAAATATGTAGGTCAGAGCAGGAGGCATTCATTGTTTTCTTTGATGTACCTTCACATCAGCCCTTCTTTGGATGGAAAAGCCACTTCACAATACTCACTGGGAGCCTCACTGGAGACAGCAATTCCCCCAGGTTCATCCAGGGCCTCAGACCACAGACTTCGGGGCCTTTTATTTATGGACATCAGGATATAAATCTCAAATTACTCCCTGAATGAAGACAATTATCACGAAGAAATCTTTGTTTGTGTACATCACACCACCAATGCAGAGTTTGGCAAACGCAGAGGCTCTGATGAGAAACAGCTCTCGGGAGATCCAGGCAAGACTGGAAGTGGGATGGGGTGGGGAAAGGATGAGGGGAACACAGCCAAGTTAGGATACAGGGAGCCTCTCCAGGAAAAGTAAAAAAGGTGACTTTTGGTCTTTAGGGACACTGTGTGTCCCTGTGCTAATCACAGTTCTCTAAGCAAAATACTCTGTTTTCAATAACAGCAAAAAATCTGGTTTGCTGTTAAGCATTACTTGCTCTTTTGCAGTATCTTCAAAGGAGAGATGCCCAAAGGAGTCACTTCTCTCCTATAGCTCTGATCCTCTAACAAAAACCAGCACTGCAGTATCTCCCTTCACAGGTCAGGGGACATCCCAGCACACACCCCGACAAACTCAAATCCCCATTTTCTTAACAACCACCTTGTACTAGGAGCTAGCAAAAAAAAAAGTGAAAAAAATCCCTTTTCCTCTTAGTAATGGTGCCTAAAGATGAAAAATAACTCCCAGAAGGCCAGTAAAAAACTGAATCATGCTAACAAACCCTAAATAAAAGTTGCAATTCCAACATGTCCTCTGTTACGCTTGGGATGAGCAGTAAGTGACAGTTGAATAAATCAAACTCCTGGAGTTTCATCATAAGTATCAGGTTAAAAGTGATATCATCTCACTTTAGCTATTCACACTTCTTTTTTCTTCCTCAAATCTTGGAGATGTTGGATTCTATGCCATTCACATTAGAGTTGGAAAAGGACTAGTGAAAGGAGTAGTGCAACTTTCTAAAAAACAGCCTCTCTTCTTTTTTTTTTTTTTTTTTTTTGGTCATATATCAGTGTTCCTAGTTTCATTTTACTGCCTGTCTCCCTTTCTTCCTCTTCCCCCTCCCTGTTTCCTCCTCCCACTCGTTAGTCTGTTCAGCACCTTCAGTGAGTCACTGAGAGCAGGCTGACAAGTGAAGTGAAGTTCGACTTCATGTAAAGTTCCTGCAGATCCCTTCTGCTGTGTGGTTTGCTGGGCACTGCTCTGGTTCCTTGTCCCTCCTCTGAACCCGGGCTGGGATGGACCTTCACTTCTGAGGATGTGCATTTGGGACCACGAGTTATCTGCTGCACCTGAAAATATGTGTTGTAGGCATTTCTGTCAGTCACACAGCTCACACAGGAGACTGCAGGTGAAAATCCAGAAATTACACCCCTTGCTAAAAGGCTTCAAGCCCAAACTTTAAATTATGTCATGCTAATTTAAGCCCAAGGGAAGGAAGGAGTAGTCCCAGTATTAGCTGTCTCCTGTCTCTCCCCACCACTAAATATGTCACCCTTAAAATTTCTAAAATGGATTTTGTCTTATCACATGAAGTGTCAGCACAGGCCACAATATTTAGGTCACAATAACTTACTGTACAACAATTCCTGCAGCAAGGACTGAGAGCTGTATTCTTTGACCCATTTCAGCAACATCTGTAAGCATATGTGCAACCTTAAGCACACAGCAGTTTAATTAGTTTAAAAGCACATTCCTCAACCAGATTTTAGTGTGTGACACTTTAACTGTTGGGTTGGGTTTTGTGATGTCTCAGCAATAGTTACCTGGCCCCAGGAGAGGAACTGTTACCAGTCTGGTTGTGAGGCACTCGACTCTGTCAGAGGCAAGGGTAACTGAGGCAGAAACCTTCTTTGTTAAATACAGAGTTGCTGAGACACTAATGATGATCTAGAGACTCCTCCTCTATAGCTTAGGGGTATGATTCTTGACTGAAAACCCCCTTCGCCTTGCAGAACCCAGACTATGCAGTCCCCTCTTACCAGAAAGGCACTGACAAGTCCTGGTGCTGCCATGTGCCTCTGAGGAGGGCCATGATGAGTTTGTGCTCGTGCTAAACCTGCTACTTTATGCTTTTTCCAGTCTGGATTCTCACCTTTTTCCTGGAGATTTGTTACCTGGGACTTCCTCTGGATGCATGCAGGTGTTCAAGCTGCTACAGCTCTTCAAGCTGAATTTTGTGCGTGTGCTGTGGGCTTGGGTTCCAGCTGGACCCTTAAGGTACCAGGGGTGTCCTGTGCAAGCGATAAGCCAGATCACAGCAGTAGGTGCCTAGGAAGATCCTGGGCCAGCCAGGAGAGTCTGCTGGGATTTGGGGGCTTTCTGAACAGATGCCTCAGTGGTGCCTCAGTCTCAACAGAGACAGTAAGGAAGTAATTTGTATCTTGCCCTTAGCACTCAACTCTTAAATAAATCTAACTCTATTCATGCTGTTGCAGAAATGGCAATAAATCCTCCTTGCACTTCTAGCACTTTTGCAAGTCCTATGCATGCAGCTATTAATAAGGCTTAGAAAACTCTTAAATATTCTCCATTTTCTGAAACCTGGGAAAAGCCTGGCTTGTTACAAGGAGAAGTCTGGGATTGATTACTGCTTGCTCTTTTATGTACATTTAAGTATTAGGTCAGTTCTGAAAGATGCATAAATTACTGAAACTGAACCGTTGAGTTAATAAGATTGATATTTTCAAACCCTTATGTTTCCATTTGAAGTTCCCATGGTATTAATGCCAGCAGAATAACTTACTGCAACTGAAATGCACCACATTTGGGGCTAAATTATGCTAAAATAGGTCAAGCAGCAGTGAAGGCAGTTATTTTGACTGAACTAGGGTTAACAAGATGCATGTAACAAATGCCTCAGGAGAACAATCACATGTGCTCGCTGCACATGATACCACAGCAGGATACCCATAGCTTCAGGTTCCAGCTAAATGGCATCATGGTGTGCTCTTTCGGGCAAGAAAATAGTTTTACAATTGTTTGAATATGATCCCTTCACTTTACGTGATGTAACCTGACAGTTTAAAGGGTCCCATAAGTACATTTTCACTGAAGCCAACGGAACTTCTTACATACTCAACTAGGCTGTTTTTAACATAAAGCAGAGGGAGAGCAAAGAAGTAATTAATGAAGGAGCTGATACCTTCTGAGACTCCTGGCATGCCCAGCTGCCTTTCCGCTTGTTTCTGACAAAAGAAAGAAAGAAGTCAGAAGACACAAATTAGCCTGAGGTATTAAAATCGGACTGAAGTTAAGTAGAGCATCTGAACATCCTTGGAATTTTAGGTAAAAGTAAAGAAATATGCTTCTAGGGTTAGCCTTCTTTGTAATATCAACAAAACCAAACCATAAACTTTTCCCTCAACTTCTTTGATTTTTCAGCAGCTCCATACATCACTTATGGAACAATATGTAATGTTCATCTCCACTGTCTTGCCTTGCCTTTCTTTCCTTTTTCCCTTTCCCCCCCTCTTCTTCCTTTCTTTTCAAAAAGCCTCTATTTTGAATTAGAGCACTTGACTTTTGAGCACTTCCATCATGGCTGTATTCTGGGGAACAAATATCTTACAGTGAAAAAATGAAGCAGAGGAACACATATAGACATATTGATTGAGCCAGCTCTCACTAAGCACCTGGGCCCTGACACCAAAACACAGGCACTTTGTGCATAAACCGATTCCACATCTAATATTCCAGATCCATGTAATTTTTCAGAAATACAGAATACACAGCATAGTAAATTTAGGAATATTTATGAATATGTGTTACATTTTGCTTATGCAAGAGCACAGGATATTTCCTGTAAAGCTGCTTGATCATACTGAGTGCTGAAAATATTATAAAATTCCCAGCCATTACAGCTGTGTACGTTTTTATGAGGGATTTAAAATTTATTATTCAGCCAAACAGAGAGAAAAAGGAGATAGAGAGGAAACAAATATATACTCTAGAAAAGTCACTTAAAGAAACCAATTCTGTACAGAAATAAACTTCCTACTGTAACAAACACACTGTTTTAGTCTATTTTCTTCATTGAAAGTTTCTATAGTATTTTCACATCTGGCTGGGCTGCATTTAAGACAATGTAAAGAGAGTGTAAAAGAGACATTGATGAACAATCATCTCACCTCCAACTTCAGGTGGTATAAAGAAGTTGTAAAGTACAGCACAACTCTTTTCCAAACAGAAATGCTGATGTAACAAAACCAATAATGTTCTCTAGGTTTGTATTACTTTATCAAATCTTTTTAGACATGACAACTAATTTATTTTTTCCTCAACAGTACAGGAAGCTCAACTTCAATACTACTATTTTTATTTCAAAATAGAACATTGAAATGCTTTAATTACTTGTAATATACTAGATTACATGTAAAGATTACTTCTTGTCAGAGTTTTAATCTTCTCCTAACTGAGGGCTACATCCAAGTGGGATAGATGGTTAAATTTTAAAGAAAAAATCCTGTATTATTGTCCTGCTCAAAAAATTAGGAAATTCCCATTTTATCTTCAGCTGTGAAGCATATTGAGTTTTCAGCATTTCAGATAAGAGGGGTACTCCAGGTTTTGGACACTGGAAATTCAGGGCAGTTTACTGTCTGTCACAGCTTTGATTAATTTTATTGCTGAAATTGGTTTGGAATGAAGGTTTTAATATTGTCTTCTCATTTCAGTAATTGGGTCTAGCAGAAAGACCTTTTTATTTCTGTTTAGAAGCTATTTTAGTCTGCCTTTGTCAAATCGAACTGGATTCACCTACCTTGAGACACATTTCCCTTTACCATAAATGAAATGTGCAAATTATCTATGATAATTAGATTTGACCCAGTTACTGGATTTGGGAACATCCTGCTATCTTGCCTGGAGCTGAGCATCCCTTCAGAAAGCAAATCTCATGGTTAAGACAGGGTATAATCAGGGTTAAAAACCTTTCATCAGAGACACAGGAAGAGATGTGAGTGAACTAGGACTATTGCAGTGCCTGACATCGTCTGTTATTTTCTTCTGTGTGGTGAATTATTCATTGCTAATGATTTAGAGTTCTCTGGCTTATCTGCATGATGACAGCTCCTCTCCCCTCCTGCCATGTACACACCCTACCACAACAAGAACGCTTATGACAAATAGTGATGTCACATCCTTGAACTTATTTTTAAAGTATCAGCTATGAATCAAATGCCTCAGCTAATCCTTCCTCAACCATCTTACAGCTTCAATAAGTCGTGGGGGTATCAATGGCTGAGCATTGCCACCTTTGCTTGGAGATAAGCCCTATACACACAACAGTGCAACAACACTCGATGGGAAACACATGCCCGAGAAAACCCCCATAGCAAGATTACATTGTGCTAAGAAATTCCATTTGTTGGCTGGCTGGCTCCAGAAATGTTATTTATCCCTTTTGAGCTCCCAAGTTAAAATGCAGGGGCTTATCTGTTTGAAGCATAATCTTGTACGAAACCAGCAAGACATTTAGATTCTGTTGAACTCTCCGTGAGTTGCCATCATGTTCTTAGCACAGACTTTGGGATTAGCTGACATCTGCTCCCTGAACTTGTTTTTTTTGGCGGTATTTTGGTCAATAGAGGAAAGAAGTGAAGCATTTCTATGCAACACTGAACAAGGAATAAAATGCATTTTCTTTTGGTGATGTATTCTCTTGGAGTTGATGCAAAATAAAAGGATGCTGTCCAAAGCTTGCAGCAGTATTGGCTATTAGTAAAGTTCCCGGTTAGGGACAGCCCTATGATACAATATAAATAACAATAGAAATCATTAATATTTACTTCCAAAATGGGAGCTCCATCCTGCTCTCCTCTGAAGGGTTCAGTGCCCTCCTTTCACAGCCCTTGAGTGGAAATAGGAGCACACATAGAATCACAGAACATCCTGAGTTGGAAGGAACCCACAAGGGTCATCAATGTCCAACTCCTGGTCCTGCACGGGACCATCCCCAAGAGTCACACCTTGTGCCTGAGAGCATTGTTCACTTCTTGGACTCTGTCAGTCTTGGCGCTGTGACCACTTCCCTGGGGAGCAGTTCCAGTGTCTAACCACACTCTGGGTGAAAAACCTTTTTCTGATATCCAATCCAAACCTCCCCTGACACAGCTTCATGCTGTTCCCTCATGTTCTGCCACTGATCACCAGAGACACCAGTGCCTGGCCCTATAGACCCTGATGAGGCCTCCTCTCAGTCTTGTCTTCTCCAGGCTGAACAGACCAAGTTACCTCAGTCACTCCTCATATGGCTTCCCATCAAGGCCTTCACCATCTCCATAGCCCTCCTTTGGACACTCTCCAACAGCTTTATGACTTTCTTACATTGTGGAACCCAAAACTGGCCCCAGCACTCTAGGTGAGGCTGCCCCAGTGCAGAGCAGAGCAGGACAATCCCCTCCCTTGTCCAGCTGGCCATGCTGTGCCTGATGCCCCCAGGACACAATTTGCCCTCCTGGCTGCCAGGGCACTGCTGGCTCATGTTCAACTTGCCAATGACCAGGGCCCCCAGGGGCCTTTCCACAAGGCTGCTCTCCAGCCTCTTGTCCCCCAGTCTGGCTGGACATCCAGGGTTGTCCCATCCCAGGAGCAGAATCTGACACTTATCATTGTTAAATTTCACGTGGTTGGTGATTGCCCAGCCCTTTAATTTGTCAAGGTCTCTCTGCAGGGCCTCTCTGCCTTCCAGGGAATCAGATGCTCCGCTCAATTTAGTATCACCAGCAAGCTTTCTTATTATCTCGTCCAGTCCTGCGCCCAAGTCATTTATGAAGATGTTCAACAGCACAGGTTGTAAGATGCCCTGTGGAATCCCACATGTCACCAGTCACCAGTCACATGTCACATGTCACCCCATTCACTGTAACCCTTTGCACCTGACCCATGAGCCAGTTGACCCAGATCCTGCTCAATTTGTAGCTTCCAGGGCTAAAAATGTGGTTTTGTCAATAGACTTTTTATCAAAAGTTTGTATACTGACATACCCACCCTAGCAATCCTTCTCTGGTGTGGTCTCGACCTGAACAAAGAACAGACTAAAGCAAATAAATGTCTACCCAATTATGCAATTTTACAATCAAAATAGTGAAATAACTCATCTGGATTGACGAAGTAGTAGTTAGCCTGAAGAAGAGAGGGAAAAAAGCAGCTCGTCCAGGCCAGGGAGGATGGGATAGATGCTGGGAAATGGAGACCATCCCATTTGTTCAGCCACCTTTTACCCCAGATGCTTTGAATTTGTATATTCTCAAAAGTACCTTTTCATGCTAAAACTCTATTCCGAGGCTGTTGAATTAAATAAGCCTTTTGAAACTTTTGCATTTATGATTTATGAGGGCAGTTAAGCCCTTGTAAAAACTAAAGACTAAATGAGAAAATCTGTAAAGAGGCAGGACCAATGAACTGAGTTCATGATTAAGTGGCAGAAACCTCCTGAAGCCTTCTGTTAATTCCACTTCTGAATTAACATGCCACTTGACCTGGGGCAAGCTTTTTACCTTATTAAATTTTCTTTCATCAACTGATAAATTTTGTAAGAGTAAATATGCCAGTAAGTAAGGACACATTCACATCTGTGTTTAAAATATTTTTAAAATCAAGACTGGATTTTATGCCTATCCTATAAATACTTCAGTTCTTCAGACAGTATTTGAAGGATCATAGATTTGTTGTGACTTAACCAGTCACGGTACCACACTACCACAAATGAGGCAGAGTGGAACTCCTTTTTGGTTACCTGACATCTTCACAATCAAATGAAAATACCACAAGCTGATTCATTAACCATCTGGAAGGATTAATGCAGGAACTACCATGTCTTTATGCATTAAATCAGATATGAGTTTGTAGGGCCTGAAAACTCTGTGGTCACTGCTTCCATTCCTGGTTTTAGGGAGCTGGAAAAATCTACATTAATTAACCAGACTTTTGCCTTTAAAACTTCCTTTGAGGATAGATCCTTGGAAATTAAGTAAAATGAGCAAGAATGCTGTAGATGTGTGTTTTTTCCATGAGCAATTAGACTGTAAGCCACAAATGAGGCTGACTCTTCAGCTAGCCAAGGCTTGTCTTGGGGACTCCTGTTTTGCCCTAATGTCCCAGAGCTGTGACAAGCTGTGCCACTCAGATGCTGATTAATGGTGCTATAGTCAGCACCAGCTCACTTCTAACCAGCTGTCTGAAATGCTTGGGCTGCTCTTCTGGACTGCTGGCTGCTGCAAAACATAAGGATTCAGCATTAAGCAATAGCCCAAGCCCCTCTCCCACTGCATGCCTTCATGTTATGAATGCAATTGCTTGGAGTTTTCAACTTCTGGCTCTTCCCTTCACTGAAGTAACCAAAGCACTTCAACACTCCTTATACTGGTGTTGTTTTTGTATTTATTTCCCCAACCATTCTGAACACCTTGAAGAAATAATTTGGCTGGGATATGGAGGGCATGTGACTGCCAGGCAAGAATACTCAGCAGAAATATCAGTCCTCACTTTGCAAAGGATCATACCCTTAACTCTGTCCCTCCCTTGAGGGAGGCTCCTGCCATGATCCTCCCTGCAATCCTCATCCCCTCCTCTCCCTGACAAGAGGCATTTAGCAGTGTACTCCCCCATCTCTGAGAGCTTTTTGGTGAAGTGTCGCTCCACTGAGTGTTTAGGAATGAAAAAAATGGGCTGTGCTTAAAATCAACAGAAGATAATTATTTTTTTAAAGAAAAAGGTAATTTATTTTTTCATTCAACCTGACTTTAAAAAAAAACAAACCTCATAGAAAACATCCAGCAGTCAATTGCATAAAAGCAGTTGTCCTGCCTTGAATATTTTTTAAAACCCTCTTTGATTTTAAACTCTTATTACTAGCACAGGGAAATCACTTATATAATCTTTATTCTACTATTTAACAGATACTAAATATAGTGCCGTTACTCAGAACAATACATCACATCACAATATGAGAAGCAGTGCTGAAGAGGAGAATGCAGCCATTCTAGATAGATGCATTTTTAGTATTATGTTCCTCAGGAAGAGCATCAAATATTTTTCTGAGTGACCTAATTTTCTTTGTCTGATCAAATGTGCCAGATGCTTCCTTATTCAGAGTTGCCACTCCAAGTGAAAAACTGTTTTCTGGCAGCCACTTGAAATCTCGTCTTCAGTTTTCTGTTAGGGATTATTATACAATCATTGCCTGGGCAGACTGAAAGCATATGGTAACTGGGCTGACATTATCTCTGCTATTTCAAAGTTCCCCAAGGATGTGTGGGCACAGTCTCAGTCTGAGGTATAAGCTGACCTCCTTGGTACATACAAAATGCCACCCAAATTTGGCAGTGACCAAGGAAACTGGGGCTAGAGAGATTGACATCTGGTTTCCATCTTTCTCTCAGGGTTGGGAGGGGTTTTTTCCTTTCATAGGTATTTCTATCTCTTGATCAGGAGAAAATTATAGGGATGGCTCAGTGCCTTTTAATGTGCAGTTCCCAGGTAAAATTGTATCCTTGCAAGCTGACTGAAGCTTGGAATGCTATGTCTTGGTTATATCCATCCAAATTCTTACATATTTAATTTAATTCCTGCTGTACTGACTAACGTTTCTGGTGTGGTCTCTTGAGGACTGGGAAGATAAAGATTGATTTAGCCTTTCCCAGTATTCCTGTTGCTGGTGACAGGGAGTCAATATTTGTAGGAGCAGACAGCCAAACTGCTGTGAATGAACCCTGCGCATCCCAGCCCATGCTTGCACGTTTTCCTGGCACCAGGAGCATGGTGAGTCCCGGGGTGCTCTGGACCTTCTGAGCCCTTCCAGCATGCAGAGGTGGTGTCTGGACACCTGGGTAAGAGGGACATAGTCTGAGTGCAGACACTGAACCCTCTCCTAACTGTGCAGAACTAACTGCATTAGTTCTATTTTGCTCCCTCAACCCTGCAAGGCAATGTGAGACCAAGGGCGCTACCTCTGAGCCCAGGGGGAAGAGCCAGGCCAGGAGTTACTCTCTGCACCTGCTCTTTTCTAGTGCAGTGATACTTTTTTCACTTGTTAGAAGCATGGAAGAAAAGTTCCTATTGTAAGAAATGCTTTTACTGCTGGGTGGTAGGCCACAGACATTAACTAACCAGGGCAATTAAGCACTCAGTGCAGATGCTCAGCAAGTATCATCATTTCTAACCAACAAGAAGACAACATTACTGTGTGCATCTCAATGAACTTGCGCATGGCTGTCCATCAAAAGTCTGGAGGGAATTTTGATTTTGTTGTTATTGCCGTTGTTTACTTTGTGTTGCCTTTGCCCTGGAGGTCACAGTTCCCTTTGCTCCAGATCCAGCCACAAAGGCTGTGTGCCTCCTCCTGACCAAGACAGGACCAGTGGGCAGTAGAATGGGGCATGTGTGAGCCCCAAGGAGGTCTGTGTAGGGTAGAGGAGTCAAAACCTTGTTCTTTCTTATCTCTAGTGATTTTGGGGAGAAATTCTGGAGCTGATCTGTCCCCCAGTTGTAACAGCTCAGGATCAGACCAGGGAGCAAGCCACAATCAAGCAGTGTTCATGACTGAGAGTCATGCTCAGTCCCTGTCTCTTTTATTTATCAGCACATGCTGTCCCAGAACACCTCCCTGCACTCACTGCTGAGGGGCCCTTACCTGCACCTCTCTTTGGGACAGTTTAACTAAAGGTCTCAATTTAAATCAGTTCACCCAAATGAGTAGAAATGTGGATGCTCAATAAACACTTAAACACTTAAGCCTCGTTTATTTCTGCTGGGCTAAGTTGATTAGAAATTGATTTAAGATAAAAGAAAATGAGTTGCTCTTAAATTGTAGTACCTACATAGCCAATACATTCCTGTAAGAAAATCAGTAACAGGTTGTACATTGACAAAGCTGTCACAGAAATGGAAATTAGGTTTTCAAGCCATTTAAATTTTAGTTTCTTTAACTTAGTTTGATGTATCAACTATTAGCAGTATCTACTGCTTCGACAAAACTAGGCATATAAAAATCCTGTCTCATTTTGCAAATTCTAAGTCCAAATATAACTCAAAACACATTTTTTTCCTTTCAGATTTAAACAAGTGACTGTAGACAGTGTAGGGAATCCCACCATACTTTAAACAGGCAATATTAAAATAAATAAATCTATGAGGTAATGTATTCTGCAATATTCAGAGCTGAGATTGCTCATTTTCTTCTAGACAGTCTGCAATTTTACTGTAATTTAATCATGATCCAGACTATAGTATGATCTCTTAACGCATTGCTACAGGCAAGTTGTCCTAGTCACACACCAAATGAAGAGGAAAACCTAGTTAAAATAGCAGCCACCTGGAGCAAACGTGTCAGCTCAGGCAAAACTGGCCAGGGCCTAGGAGACCGACGGATGGAGAAGGTACAAGAAGAAATTGCAAAGGTAAGAAGCAGTGGTAGTGCTGGCTTCAGCAAACTCTACACCAGGGCAGAAACATTGTAAGTGCCTTGATTTTAATTCTTAGAAACACATTAGAAGAGTTTTATTAATAACTCTTCCCAGCCTGTCAGGTGTAATATGAAAGCCCTAATAAATGGTTCCCAAATGTGAATTTGCCATTTTGCTATCTCAGATTTCCTGGTTGGTGGAAGGAATTTGTTTCCCCTTCTCACCTCAAAGCCATCACCTACTCCTGATACCTTGGAGCCCTTCAGTGCCTGAATCATCCTCCTTTGGAAATAAACAAGCAAACAAAAAGAAGAAAACTACTCCCAAATGTCCTTGTTAAACATTGCTCCAGAGCTTTACAAAGTAATTTTCCTTCAAATGATCAGTCATTTAAAAATATCTGTCAAGGGTTATTGTGATTAGCCAGCTGTGCTGCAGAGGGCCTGCACTCCCCAGCCCACTTCAGCTACCTGTTACCCAAGATAACATTATTTACATGGAAGTCTTAGGCAGATTTTTGGTAATTATCAGTGATTCAAATTGTTATTCTCCATCCCATGTTTGTCTGTGCAGAGCAAGTCAAGGAGGTCTTGAAAGCCTTTTTACCCAGCACGTCTTCTTGGATCATTTATTTGTCCAAGTTCAAATCCCTGGACAGTAGTTTGATGTGACTTTTTTTTCTTGTTGCATAAGATACAATTTTAGAGAGGAACCTAGGATATATTTGGGTCCTTCTCTCCTTGCTCCGTAGTCTTTTTGTATTTTTTAGACTTCCTTGTAAAATATAGTATCTTCTACCTCCTTTTTGCTATGGGTTCTGCCCTGCATTTCATCCCTACTACCTGCTCTTTCCAGCTCCCATATCAGCTGTGAATCCTCTGTCATCAATAATCCAGTACTTTAACTGGCTTAGAGTTTCCTTCTCTCTCTCTGTCCCGGTCAGATGCCAGATTAGACCCAGCAGAAGCCTGCTACTATCCCTGTTGTATGTATTAATCTTCTTACAAGTATGGTCTGTTCTGTATTTAACCTCTCCTCCCTGCACAGCCAGGTGATACTGAGAGCTGCAGCAAAGTTATTTGCCTTTACAAGTTAAGGAGGGAAGCATTAGTAACACACAACTGTAATTTTATATAATAGATTTAGCTAAAATTGCTCAAGGCTCTAATCCCAGACACATAATTTGGGCTACCATGCAGTCTCCTTATGATGGGCATTGATGTTGCAGGCATTTAAGTTATTTGATATTGTGAAGACAAAATTCATCAGGTGAGCAGCTCCTTTGGAATCAGTGGGTTACACTGCTTAATTGGGGCAGTAAGATTTGCCTCTGTGTTTGTGCTGCAGAGCTGTCTACAGCTGTGCTAGGAAGTGAGATAAATCTTTGATTTTGGATTTTCGTCCCCATGTGGATTACACTGTACATCTGGGGATGTGCCTCATTGGTAAAAGAGAAAGAACAGAAGCTGGGAGCCCTATCTTCTATTCCTGGCTCAACCCCAATTCACTGCATGACTGTAGGCAAATCACTTAAGCTGTCTCTGGGATAATAATCGACACAGCAGTTCCAGGAGGCTTAATTTTTAAAGTGTCAACTCATATATTTTCTCCAATGTGCCTCAGGAGATGTCCCCTTCCCTTCACTGGGAGCAGGAGTGAGGCCTTAGAACTGACAGCAAGATTTGCAACCCCTGACCCACTCCTCCCCAGTCTGCCATAACTATTTCATACAAAATGTTTAATAATGATGCCAGAAATGCTGTCCCAGAGCTCTGAAAGCCTCTTATCAACTCTGATTCCTAAAGTACAGTGTACAGAATCCTGTGTAATGGTTTTCTTTTCACTACTTTCAGCATTAATTCTTCTCTCTTGCTATGCCAGCAGATGCATAAATCTGCTGCCAGTGCTTTTTGTCTTTGGTTTCACTGATTGCATGACTTAAATGTGGAGAAAGAAAGTTGGGTGTCTTTTCCGGTGTGTTTTTGTGGGCCTGAAATCCTAAACTTTCAGAAATGCCTAGTGATGGGCTGTATCCTTG
>JAHLSL010000014.1:2642753-2681729 GCA_025920805.1 Petroica traversi | reverse complement strand
TGAAATCCTAAACTTTCAGAAATGCCTAGTGATGGGCTGTATCCTTGTTAGGATAGAGACTAAAGTCTATAGGATCTTCATTTGGGAAGAGCTATAAACTGTATGTCCATTCTTCTGAAAATCCACTGTCTCAAAGTGGAAGTACAGGAAAAACTAATCAACTATGAACATTGAGCACACAGCAAACTCCCTCCAAACATTTTCCCAAACATTCAAAGCAAGATACGTAACAGACCATGACTTCCCATAAGTAGCACCCTTCTATTTGCAGTGGCACCTGATCCCTGTGGCAACTACAATAAAATTACTAGTTTCATGGGTAAATATTATTAGGAAAGCACTATTTGGAGCCAGCACAGCTCTCTGCAATTCATAGCAGTGATCTGGTGGGACACTGCTTGGAAGTTGCCCTTCCAAGTACCTGGAGCAGGACAGACGTCAACAAAGTCATTCAAACCTCATGAAGGTTTGAGCTAGATGCCTTGCTTGAATGATGAAGGCTTGTATGTGTGTGATTTACCACAATATGGTGTTTCAAAATGTCTGCTACCACTCACTTTTAAAGCATATGTATAGTACATTTAGTCTTGTCACAGCTGACACCTTTTTTAGAGTTTGCTACATGGGAGTACTCTGTTGCTGATGAATCAAGCCATTTTTGGGACTGGCTTACTTCTGAGTATTTTGGAGGAGCAAAGTAAAAAGTCAACTATTTTTCAATGAAACATCCATATCCTTATCTTTTGAGCAATTCTTAAATCAGAGCCTTTCTTTTTTCTTATTTTTAATAATCATTACAAATGTGGTGTAACTAACCATTATTCAGAAGTCTTACAGCTAAAACCTTGGCTCAGGAAAGCATCTTCATTAGGATAATATTTAATACACGCCAAGTCCACCAGCTCCCAGTTCAAGGGCAGAAAAGATGCAATGATTTATCACAGATTGAATTGTAATGAATAACAAGAGGTCTTGGAGCCCATGTCTTTGCCCCAAGGCAGTCCCAGTGACACCTCTATAATCCCAGCAGAACCAGGTGGAGCCTGTTGGTAAAGGCTGATCTGCCAGAGGCACACCTTGTAGGGCAATTCACTGCCCTTCTGCTGACAGAGGGCTGCAGGACTTGTCTGCAAAGATATCAGCTGCGGCCAGTGGAAGTTCATAGTTCAACCATTATGAAAATGTTCATAGTTTCAACTGCTATGAAAAAGGAAGGAGAAGTACAGCAAGAAAAATACAGCAGGTGGCTTGGGCACTAAGCAATTTTAGCCTGCACTCCTCTCCTGCTGGCAGCAGTGAGCGTGGCATGCACAGAGCAGAAAGAGGTGTGCTGGGCCAAATTCTGCCCTCAGAGGCGTGTGCACACAATTCCCAGTGACATCCATGGGAATTGGGCATGTGGATTGAGGGCACAATCTGGTTCTTTATTTTCAGCTCCTCTATTATGATCATGGCAGGCTAATTTCTAATTCCTTTAGCAAAAATAACACAGGAAGGCTTAAATATTAATGTTTCCAAATGTCAGAAATACCTCTGCAATATACTCTTGAGCAAATTCATGCACACACATTTCAGGAACTACAGTCATGCTCGTTATTGGAACCTGACATCCTTAATCAGTTAAAATTCTCCTTATCTTCATTGGGGTTTTGCCAAGCTAAAAGCTGAATAAGAGCTGCTGGATTTAGCTCCTAGTAGCTGATTTGGACATGGGTCTCCTGACAGCCATGGTCACCGCTTCTCACTTAGAGATGAATGCAGAAGCACAGATGTCATCTTGGGTTTGCTGGATGATAAACATTCAAGCAGGTTCACCATCTCCTCAACAAAACAGGGACTGAAGTCAAATAAATGCAAACCCATTGGTAAGAAAAAAAGAGCAGGTGGAGATTTACTAGAGAATGGAAAAAACCAGGAGATTATCCCCTCACCAATCTAGTACCACATTCCCTGCCACTGCTCACATTCACAGGGAAATAATGGAGGTACTGGAGTCAGCTAAGATGAGAGATGAAAAGTTCCACAGCTGCAAGTATGCTCTGTGGGCTTGCTTTTGGCAAGAAACAGGCCATGGGTTGAGGCCACAACACCTGCATCCTACCCCTGCCAGTGTGGGGGGTCCTGTCTCTCCTAATGACACATTCAGCAGTCTGTACCTGCCTGGGCCTCCAGCAGCAGAATTCATTGTGCTAAATCAGGTGCCTTCTCATACCAGCTCCAGGTGGACACTCAGGTCCATGGGAGGGAGAGGGGGGAAATTCTGTGCCTGAGCCTGGTACATTTATGCACAGAGTTACTCAGCTAGCACAAGCTCTCCATCAGCGTACAGGACCAGAGAAAAGATGGCAAGAAAGAAGCAGCATTTTCTTCCAAGGGAAGCTGAGGTGGGTTACACAGGCTGCCCCAGTGTGTAGCAGTCAAGTGGTGAATTATTATCCGCCTAACCTTCCCTTGGCCCTTGGCCCTCTTTGCTGGTCTGGTTTGGGTATCACTGCAGGAATGTTCCTGTCTCTTCCTCTTCCGCAGTCTTCCGCAGGCCCTCTGGTCAGGTTTGTGGGATCTGAAGCTGTCAGGGAAGACGGAATAGAATAAAAATTAATAAATAGCCTAATTATTTTGAAAGTGCTGCTGTAGAGTCGGAAAACTCCATGAACACAGCAGAGCCGCCCAGAGAGGTGGCAATGAACCAGTGGCATCAGGGAAGGCACACAGAGTGTGAAAAAGAGGGACACCTGGGAAAAACTGGGGCAGTGGAATCCTGCTTCTGGACACCACTCTGCATCTCATGAGTGCCACCTGTGAGCTGCCCTTCCCCAGGGCACGCAGCAGGGCAGAGATGGCAGTGCCAGGGGGACATCAGTGGTGCCCTGCCCGAGTCCCCAGCACTGGCACTGGCCCCGGCGTGTCCTCGTTTTGCTCCCAACGCTCCATTTCGTAAGAGCTCGGAGCTGCTGGCGGCTCAGCGTGGCTGGAGGCTGGCTGGGGTGGCAGGAGCCCTCCGCCCTGGGCACCGAGCCTGCGCAGGCACCCCGAGCCTGCCATCCTCCTCCTGAAATGCACAGCCTGTCACAACTCGTTGCTTAATGCTAAACTACCCATTATAAATAAACATGGTCCTAATAATAGTTCGCCTGACCTGACTCACTGTAGGAAACAGCCCCAGAAATAAAGGAAGATGACTTTCAAACAGAAGAGTTATAATTTTACATGAATAAAAAATGAAAAGGGCAGCACAGGACAGGCATGGGGAAAATCGTGTTGCAGGGAGTCGAAGTTGCAATCTCAGGGTGTTAATGGGCTTGCCTGGCTGCTAAATCTGACACTGTCTCCCCCTGTAAATTTGCTGGAGTTTGACAGATGGATGTGGAGAAATATTACTTGAATTGTCAGATAACCGTTAGTCACCCAGATTAAAAACAAATTCCATTGACATTATGTCATACCTTGGGAGCCCAAAACAGATATTGATGTTTTCATCTTGTTGCAGGGAGGAGGGAGATGGGAGTGGGTAAAGTAAGAAATCAAAATCGCGCCAGATAGAGCAAGTCTTTTGGCTTTGTTTGAAAAATGACACCGCAGCACAGTGCACTTAGCTGAAAATGAGAGACAGCACAATATGGAGAGAAAGTACAGCCTATCTCACTCTCAAATGAAAGGGAGACAAAGACAGTGTTATCGTTAAAAAATGCAGAACTTTTAAGACCTGAACACAGTTGTAAGTTCAAGTGTAGCGACCAGGTTCACTCAGTGGATGCTGTGGGATCCAACCCTCAAAAAACTTCTGACACCAGTGAGATGTGTGGTGGGCTGAGCCACACACATCCAGGGAGCACAGGGTGGTTTTTCTTACCTTTTAGTGAGAAAGCAGAGGGAGACACATGGCCTGTGCATCAGCATGTGGAGCAGGAGAGATTTGGACTTGCTCAGTCTGCAGGAGAGACAGCTTCGAGGAGACCTAACAGCTGGGCAGTATGTAGGGGCCATGAAGAAGCCAAAACCTGGCACTTCAGAGCATCACAAGGCAGGAGGGTGAAAACAATCACAGAATCATAGAATTGTTTAGGTTGTAAAAGACTCTTAAGATCATTCAGTCCAACCATTAACACAGCACTTACAAGATCACTATTAACCATGTCCCCAAGTGCCACATTTATACGTCTTTTAAACACCTCCAGGGCTGGTGACACAACCCCTTTCCTGGGAAGCCTGTTTCAATGCCTGACAACTTCTCTGGTACAGAATATTTTTCTCTATCCAATCTAAACTTCCTCTACTGCAACTTGAGGTTACTTCTTCTTATCCTTGTTACTTGGGAGAAAATACAGTCAACCTCTTTCCAGGTGGTTGTAGAGAGCAAAAAGGTCACCTCTGAGCCTCCTTTTCTACTGACTAAACAACCCCAGCTCCCTCTGCTGCGCCTCATAGGACTTGTGCTCCAGACCCTTCACCATCCCTGTTGCCCTTTCCTGAACATGCTCCAGCCCCTCAATGTTTTTCTTGCAGTGAGTGGCCCAAAATTAGACACAGGGTTAGAGGTGCAGCCTCTTACTGCTGAGAACAGGGGGACAATCACTGCCCTGATCCTGCTGGCCACACTACTGATACAAACCAAGGTCCCATTGGCCTTATTGGCCACCTGTGCACATGCTGGCCCATTTTCTGCCAGCTGTTGACCAGCATTTCCAGGTCTTTTTCCATCAAGCAGTTTTTCAGCTATGCATGAGGTTGTTACGATTCAAATGCAGGACAAGTGGGTCAGTAAGGGGCATAAGGTGAAAAAAGGGAGGTTTGGATTGAATGTAAGGACAGGCAGGTGGTGGAGCTTGTTGCTCCAAGAGGCTGTGCTGTCTCCTTGTTTGAATTTTTTCAAAACAAAGCCACAAGCAGCCTGACTGCCACTTTGGACAGGAGGTTGGACTGGAGACCTCCTGAGGTCCCTTCCAACCTGAATTGTCCTACTATTCCTGTGATAAATTCACAAACTGTCTCTGCTTTGTTGACCTCCATGAAGACTATGATGATTTACATCCACTGAGGATCTGGTGTTGAGTTTGTAGGTAACTGTCCCATAATCAACAATAAAATGAGATTGTGTTTTGCATTAATTATTAGGTGGTATGAAGATGACTTGAAAGGCCTCTACCAGTGATAAACCAATAAAATATGCTGGAAACATCTGGAGGTAACAGATAGATTTGAAAGGATCTTGTCTTTGGTCAGTGTTACATGTATGTAGGGAACTGATCATGTCTTTGATATTAACTCTTGGTTGCTCAGTGCAGTACCTTACTAATATTCTTTCACAATAGGGTCTGTGCTTCTAATTTCCTAAGTTTATAAAAAAGTCAAAAGAGGAAGACTGAAATTCCATCCCAGAACATCATATTGATTACAACATGGTTCGTTGCCGCAGTTTGAACCGATACCCCACACGGACACTCATCATTTGAGATGGCAGAGAAAAAGATAGCAGGAGTGACCTGACATCCAAACCAGGCCCTCCTTCACAAATTCACTGTATCTTTGAGGAAAGTTATCCTGTTACCTGAAATCACACTTAACTTTAGCCAAGTTAAAAGAAAAAGCAAGTATAATAATTTATACATAGCATCCAAAACAGACAACGCTGTCACAAATGTATATAATAGGCAATGGATGAAATTAAATAGGAAGTTGTGGGGCTGCACTTCGTAGGCATCCATCAGTCACCAGACCTGACAAATTCATCCAGGACTCCAGATATTGTGCATGGCACTGCCAGCTGCATTTTCTGGGAGACTCCCCACGACATCTCACTTGAGGTGCAGAGCTTCTCTGGGGTAACCCCACCAGAGAGCTTTCTCCAGCACCTGTCTTCCCTATCTTCCCCTCAGAACACCTCTCCTTCAAGACTGGATCACCTCTCTTTCATTATCAGATTATCTTTTGTGTTCAGGCTTCACTTTGAACTCTTTGAGGAGTCCAGACAAGTTTCATCTGTCATCCTGCAGTTCACACTATTTCTTCCTTTGCCAGAAGGCATTCTGACCACTCTCTTAAGTAAAATAACCGGGCTTTTTCCCTTCTTAGATATGGAAATGCCTCTCTGTTGGATGAGAGCTGCTGCATTTAACTGGGTTGTGAACTACTCAGTTTCAGGAGAGTCCCCCTCCCTGGCTGGCCACTTGGCATTTCTCTGTCCCTTTTAGTCTGTATCACTGCACAGGAGCAGACTACACAACCTCCAGAGCAGGTAACTGCATGTGGCTCACTCCAGGCTCTTGCCTGAGCTCAGACACAATCAGTAGTTAATCTTGTTGGGATACTGGCAGGTTTCTCTGTGTTAGGCTGGGACGACTGCAGCGTGACAGAGTTTGATTCTCTCACTAGGCTCCACCAGAGCTGGGGAGGGGTGACAAGAATACACAAAGCTAAGAGGAGAACAGCAAAGGCATTTCTTGAGGTGGGATTCAGGTGTCTGTCTCATGCTATCAAGCAGCTAAGAGACAGTCAAAAACACAAAGACTGGCAGGCGAGTCCAAAACAGAAAAATACATTAGGAAAGAAAACAGAATAACTTCCTAGATATCAAAATAGGTGGGGGGAAATGTTGTAAACATTTATATCTCATATTGCCAAAGACAGTAGTTCTCATTTTCTCCTAGGACACAAGGCAAATATCAGTGGAAGCGCTATAACATACCATGTTCAACTTCAGCAAATTCAGAACTGTTATGGTACACAAATATGTGTAGTTGAAATGCCTGCCTACACCATGACAACTACTTTTTCAGGCTAATTCTCTGCCTCATTTTTGTCTTGGCTTCTTGTTGAATCTGGGATGAAAATAAAAAGGCAGGCAGCCTACCTTGCCAGATAGCCTTAATTAATTAACGCAGTGAACAGAGCAATTTAGTCTTGTTTTCTTCTCAGAGTCAATCTGCAGCATCCCCATAAAGGCTCTGCATTGCTGAAACTAATCAGACCTCAAGAAGTTTGGCATCTATTAATCCCTTTGAAGACTTACAGAGACCCAGGCAAATATCACACAATAAATTTGGCAAGAGAAGTCACTCATATACATCTGGTGCATGTCACATACTTCATCTTTTTTACAGGAACCAGCCTGAAACCTTCTGCTCTGTAAATGGGTGTGAGTATTCTGCCATCAACAGTCTTGGGGGGACCTTTCTGTTTAAGCAGTTGTAAGACTTATCTAAGGGTGTTTGAAAGATCTAAGGTGGAGTTGGTCACTCTTATCTTGTAATGGTTGATGAGACCCTGTCAGTCCCCTGGAGCAGCTGCTCTGACCTCGTGCTAGACCCCACCTCGAGGATGAGGTGAAGTCCCTTCTGCAAGTGCTTGCCTCTGTCCATTGTCTATGAAAGAGAGTTTGGGTGACATGTAAGTCAGACTTAGATATCTGACTTTCAGATGCCTGAGTTACAACAGATGTGTCCTGCCTAGACAGGGTACAACTGGAGTAAAACATATAAAATATGTTGAAAGCCGGATAAAGTTTAATGCATTTCCAAATGTGGAGTTTAAAAAGCTGTGATGGTGTGTGTCTCCTTTCCCCAGCAGCAATTCATCTTGGGGTAATGCAGCTCTTTCTTTTCCAAATTTACATAACTTGTCATTCTATATGCAAGAATAAACATGTTTGGTTTCTTCCATATTTGAAGAATTTATGAAAAATTAGCAGATTTTTCTTTGTAGCTACAATACAATGGACTTTTTGGAAACAAAATGCCTGACCACTGGAACATTCACCTTCTCTCCAGAAATTTCAAGGACCACATTATATTTTAGACAGAGATTTCGCGATCAACTCAGGGAACTTTGAACTATATTCTTTATTGTACCATTTATATAAATATTAACTGTCACATCATACATTCTAAATGCTGACTGTAATGATAAGTAAATATGGTTTGAGGGGCATAGGTGAGGCCTTGGGATATGATGAAATGCTAAAAGTGAAAAATTGGGGACAAATATTAATAAACTCCAAATTACTATTAGTTTTGTACCTCTGGCAATATGTTATCCAGCTGTCACGGAAGAAAACAGTAATTTCTTTTTACTAAACTGCATCATTTTTAAGTGGGAACGTTGTAAATCTTATTTGAAGAGTTCTGCAGAAGGAAAAAAATTTGAGCTTCTCTGGGGCATTTTTAAACTATGTCATTTTTAAACTAGACAATAACATGGTTTTGTAACAGGTCACATGAGCCCGGTTCAGCCGCAGGAGCAATGCGGGCGTGCAGGAGATGTGCAGGCACTGGCCGTGGGTAGCTTTAGGCAGAAGCAAGGCTCAGCGTGGAGAGATGGAACAGAGAAATGAGCAAGGTAGTACAAGGATGGAGAGGGGTGATGCCATGCCACCAACACCCTCCCCACCACAAAAAGCTGCCCCCTCCACGTTTGGCTGCACCTCCTGTGCTGCAAGGTCCTCTTTGCTGTGCAAGGATGGCTGGTGCTCGTGACTCTGCTATGCACCCTTGGATTTGTAGCACAAATATAAACCACTGCAGCATTTACAAAGTGTGTACTAGGTGGTCTGCAGAAGTAACAGTGGAGTCACAGGAAAGAAGAATTATAAGTGCTTTGAGGGCCTTAAATCCAGTATTACAATCAGAGGTTGATGGAACAGAAGTTTTGTAAGGACCAGCCAGAGAGGTAAGCATTCCCCACAGCACAGAAATCATTAATTCAACCAAGAATGAAGACAGCACCATCTTTTTCATTATCCCCTAATTTAATTGTCACAGATTAAAGCCTGGCAAATCTGGGCACAGATTCATGTTGTCAGACTTCAAAGAGAGCTCCTGAAGTCTTCTGCCAGATTCAATGATCATCGCTATATCCTTTTCTCACACAGCATCTGTATCTTCCCTAATGCTAATGAACATTATTTTTGCATGCTTCTGAGCAGGCTAAGAAACACACTTGAATCGCATTTCCCACGCAAGGGGAAAAATGAACCCTTCTACATTTGTTATTCTCCTCTAACAAGGATTAAACCATGGTGTGGGTACTAATGAGTGACTTGCAGTTGCCCGCCTCGCACTTTAGTTTAGTCCTCAGGAATATTGAAGATGAAATTTCTCAACTGAAATCATAACACGCTCTATAGATTAAATGTTTCAGAGCTGTTCTTATAACAAATAATCAAGCTGTCGAGATTGCTTGCAATGCAGACTTGCAGACCTCTTGGGTCACTGTTGCCAAGGAGTAATTTTCTTTAAAGTAGACTCACTTGTCCATCTTATGAAAAAGAAAAACAGAAATAGTAGGTTTCAAGGAACTTGGTGTGAATGATACACATTCATTTCACATCAATTTGCCTGCTCTGTGTGCTATTTTTCCATAAGTACCGTAATTGTTAATTACAAAAAGAATTAGGCTCAAGAACTGAATTAAGGAAGAAAATACCTGAAAGAATTTCTGATGGAGCGATAATTGATGATAAATTTGCTTCTGGAAGTATGTCCATTTTTATTCTGATAGCTACACAATAGGAAAAGTCAATTACTACCATATTATCTTTGTTAGGCAGAGGTCGCAGAGACAATTCTCTTGAGTGCATATGTGTCTGCAAATCAGTGTCAGGAAAGTACCAGATAAATTTATATCTTCATTCTTTACTGCCCTGTTGATATTCCCCTCAGTACTACAGCAAAGCTCATGCATCTTTATTCCTTTTCTATCCACTAAAATTTTATTTATGGGGTGGTGCATTTACTACAGTGCAAAGTGCTCGAACCTGGCTGTAAGCAGATGGTACAAACTACGAGACACGGTGCATTAGGCAATATGTTATATACACCTTTCCAAGTAATTGATTTCCAAACTAGCATTGGGTAATTGAAGGACTCTGTCATTCGATATGATTTAACCAAAAAGATCTATTGGATTTGTTTCCCACCATTCTGCCCACTAAATGGGGAGAACAGAATTATAACTACTACAGCGAAATATAACATTTGGTGTCAGCTATTCTCATTGTATCACCGTCTTGTGTTGCTGCAAACACCAAAACAGGCAAATCTCACTTTTTCAGCAATTAGCCAAGTTAGGAAAACTGTCCAGAGATTGATGTCCTGGAAGGGAGAAGGGAGAATGGGTTCAAACTAAATGATCATTAAGGTCCCTTCCAACCAAACCAATCTATGATCCTCTTCTGGAGGGCAGGAAGACTCTGCAGAAGGATCTGGACAGGCTGAGATAGATGGATAGGCTGATGGATAGATGGGCTGAGACCAGAAGTATGAGGTTCAACAAGGCAAAGGACCAGGTCCTGCACCTGTGTCTCAGCAACCCCAGGCAGCATTACAGGCTGGAGACAGAATATTTCCCATTTGAAAAGGACCTGGGGCTGCTGTTTGACAGCAGCTGGACATGAACCAGTATGAGCCCAGGTGGCCAGGAAGCCAATGGCACCCTGGTTTGTACCAGCAGTAGTGTGGCCAGCAGGACCAGGGCAGTGATTGTCCCCCTGTTCTCAGCAGTAAAAAGGCGGCACCTCTAACCCTGGGTCCAGTTTTGGGTCACTCACTGCAAAAAAATCATTGAGGGGCTGGAGTGTGTCCAGAGAAGGTCAACAGAGATGGTGAAGGGTCCAAAGGGTAAGTCCTGTGAGGAGCAGCAGAGGGAGCTGGGGTTGTTTAGGCAGTAGAAAAGGAGGCTCAGAGGTGACCTCATTGCTCTCCACAGCCACCTGAAAGGAGGCTGTAGCCAGGTAAGGGTCGAGTCCTTCTCCCAAGCAACCAGTGACAGGACAAGAAGACACAGCCTCAAGCTGCACCATGGAAGGTTAGGCTGGACATAAGGAAGAATTTCTCTGTAGAAAGGGTGAGTAGACATTGGAAAGCTCAGGGAGGTGGTGCAGTCACCATCCCTGAAGCTGTTTCAGGAAAGACTGGAGGTAGCACTTAGTGCCATGGTCTAGCTGACAAGGAGGTGATTAGTCAAAAGCTTGACCCAATGATCACAGAAGCTTTGTCCAACATAAGTGATTCTGTGATTCTGTGATGATTCCACAATTATATGAAACTCTAATTTTCTGGGAGGACATCTATAGCAGCAACAGTGAGACTGGAGGAATGCTGTCACCAGGCTTTCATCAGAACAGAGACTCTTAGGCTTCTTTAAATTCAATCTTTCTAGGTAAATTTTTTTCTCAGGAAGAAATCAGAACAAAGAGATCAGACAATCAGCTCTTGGGAGTCTACCAGCATAGGTTTGCCTTTGGAGCATAGTCAAAGGACAACTGAGGTCAGATATTTGGGGGAGGCATCCCTGGCATTTTTCTGTGATATAAACAATTTTGGGAGATGATTTTTTCTAGTTTTATACTCTTTCATTTGGTATGGAAGAAGGGACTTGGGACCAAACTGTAATTCAGATTTCATTTGCTCTCCCAGAAGGTTATCTGCCTGCTGGTTTATGACTTCTTAACAACTTGTTTGCAAGGCACGGGATGCTGTTAACATACAGCTGGTCCTTGCCACAGACAGAGGTGCTGCCAGGGAGATGACTATTGGGCCAGAAGAATTCAGGTAGAGTCCATCTGAAAAAGGGGAGACACCCTGGTAAATTCATCATTGTCTCAAGAAGTGCAGTACCACAGACCAGTGCAAGCACTGGGAGCACAGGATGATGCAAAAAGAGCAGCAAATATAAACATACATATTTCAAGACGGGTTTAAAGCACATACAGGCAATGCAAATATCTGCAGTGAAATGGGAAGTGTTAATATACAAGGAACAGAAAAATCTCCAAGTTGACCATCTAAGATAAACACTTATGCTGTGGATTTAAAGAGAGTTTTCCTATGGTAGATGTTTCCATAGCTGTCCATTATGGAGGTGCTTGTTCTTCTAAGGTTCACTTCAACATCAGCATGATCCCCCATCATTTTTACACATGAACAAGGCAATAATGCACAGATTTCACACACTCTAGATGGGAGTAGTTATAAAGAATCCATCAGGATCCATCTTTATTTTTTATTCTTCCTCAGATGTCCATGGTTCTGCAAGAAACAGGCAGAAATAAATAGCAAATTCATAATGATATTGCAAATGTAAATTAAAAATGCTTACAGATGGAGAGAATATTTGGAAGTGTCAAAATAGCTCAAAATTGCTAGGAAAACAAACCAATGAGTTCTTCCCATGGCTCAGCTTCTAATGTCCATCTAACAACTTTTACCCTGACCTACTTTTTCCTACAAATAAATATAGTACTTGCATTTTATCGCCAAAATAGACATATTCAGAGATGACAGGAAGTCTGACTATGATTCAGTTAGAAAAGGCAGTCAGTCAAAGCCATGGAAAACCAGATATTCACTAGAATTACTCAAAACTGCTTGATAAGGTGAAAAGCACAAATAACCCACCCCTGGTAACCCATAGCTGCTGAAAAGGATATGTGTCTTTACCTCTGAATTATCACAATCAAAATAAGTAAAAATTTTCTTTGTAGTAAAAAAAAATATTTATAAAATGAAGAGACCCCAAAGAGAGGATCCTTTTCAGCCTATTCTGAAGGGGAAAAAAATGCAAGAAAAAAGTACAGATAATTTTAAAAAATATTTTATGCTTTCCCACGGCAGTCTGTTGAGATTGTGTGAGACCTGGCATCTGGCTACCTGAAACTCAGTATTCAGCCCTACAGAAGGGATTTTAATAAGATGTACTCATTCCTTGCCTGAGCACAGATTATTGGCAAAGACTATTTTCAAACACAGGTATGAGCCTTGCCCTTGGGGCTGAGTTGTGCTACAAGGTTCTTGAGGAAAAGAAGTAAATATATAAAAGGCTGGCACAGGATGGAGCCGTTGCATGGGGTGCCTCAGGAGAGGAGCTTCAGGGGTACTCCAGGAACTGTTTTCCCTCCACACCCCCGGCTTCCCTCCCCAGCCATCTACATCACTGTTAATTGACCTCTTTACGATCCTCAGACTGGTGGATGTCTGACAATTCCCCAGCCACTGATTCTGGAATACTCCTGACAACACCTGTTAGCTGCTAGTTTATGTAAGTGCAACGGGGAGGAAATTACCTAACCTAGTGACATCAGAGGGAGTGATTAAGCCTTAAATAGCAGTAGAAACAGAAAGAAAATAATACAGTCCAGCACTGTTTATTTATGGACTTATGGGAAAGAGTGTCAGACACATGTCTTCATGATGCTGAAGGTCTTCTCTAAGAAACTGTGATCCCTTTACCTGCTCTGTCTGATGCTCTGAGCTCATCAGCTGTGTGATCAGTGCAGCACTTGGCTCAGTTCTGAGACACTTTATGGGAAACAGTTCCCAGGGAAAGTTTTCTGCTCCTGTGGGTATCATGAGGCTGAATATATTTCCTCAAGGGACAGAGGGGATTTATCTCCAGGCAATCAGAAATAATCATGCTGGGCTGTAGACTTTACCCACTGGGATTTATACATGCAGAGAGAGTTGCTCGGGGACCAGAGGTTGTGACAATACACAGAGCAAAGGCTCCCTTGGGCTGGCCTGGGACTGCCACATCTCCTGAAAATGCTCACAAGAAAGATGCTGTCTCAGAGCAAAGACCTCAGCAAAGGTGAGGACATGGTGGAAGAGATTTCAGTTTCAGGATCTGCCCCAGCTCCTCCCTCACTTAATAATGCAACGTCCTGTGGCTGCAATATCACTCTACAGAAGATATAATTATCACACAAAAAATCTTTGATGAGAAGGTAGGCAGGTAAAAACTTTCCTTTCTGGATAACAGTGCAGTAAGTAAGGAGATTAACGCCATTTTAGCAAACCCTTCTCTCTGAATTAGCTTTTTTCTCTTTTCTTTTCATGTTGCAAACATGAGTGGAATCTCTGGGTCATGGTGATCACCAAGGAAACAACTTCCTTGAAAAGAGAAGATACAGATTTACAGAACGAGTGTGGTTTGGCCTGAGGGCTAGCTCAGTGGCTGCCAGACCTACACTGGTTGATGTTGAAAACCCGCCTTCAATGTCTTTTCTGGAATCTTCAGGTAGTCTTTGTAAGGGATTTTAGTTATTATCCAGATCTGAAACTCAACAAACAAACACACTGCAGCTCCAGGTGTGGAGAAAGTGTGTCCTGCTCCCTGGGAACTGATAACCTCCTCTCCTACCAATTTGGAAGAAGAATCAACTAGAAGGCTACAAGGGGAAGGTGGTGCCCAGTGCTGCCTGCTAAAAGGTGGTGAAGATGGAGGGAATTCAAGTTTCACCCTCCTTTTCCTATTATACATTCCTATTGCTCTCTCTTTGGCGAGGCCTGCATTTGGAAGTTTAGTCAGCTCAGTTGTCTCAGAGCCCATTGTGCAGAGCAAGAGCTGGAGTGGCCTTCTTTATTGAAAGAGTCCTTTCTGACCCAGAAAGAGGAGCAATTTCTGCTGCAGTATACCCCAATGAGCATAACACGCGCCCTTAAATCTGTTTTTCTGGGTAGTGTCATGTGGGAAGAATGTGCAAGTTCCATAGTTTTAGCTCTGTAGTTTTATTAGAGCTATGTCAAAATGCTGTGGTGCCAATTCTCTTCAATTTTTGCTAATTGTTAAAGGAAATATCTTAATTGTGTAGAAGAACGTGTAAGTGTAACATATGACTTATTATTGAGAACCCGATTTTTTTATGCACTGTAAAACTCCATCTGTCCTGTCATCTGGAGTTGGCTACTACTCCTCTAACACACAAACACAGATTAAGAATAAGAAGTTTTAAATATCCAGTGTATTAACCAAAGCAGGGACAGATTTTATTTAACAGAAAGTATTGGAATAGCAGACTGATTTCTGTCCTGTGGGTATTTATGAGTGTATCATGTAGGAGTTCCTGCTTCTGACATCAGGTAACCTAATTCCCAAATTTGTGAAACTGTGGTCCATTCTTAGGAGTCGCATAAGGAGCTAGGGCCACAGAGCATTTTATTGCCTTTGGAGAGAAAATGGCTTATTTTATTCCTACCCACTGCTGATAACACAAGGGTGTTCACACGTCAGACTGCTCAGCGTACACTGGCAGAAATTGTTTCCACCAGCTCAAGGTTTCTGACCTAATAAGCACCGTGACTTTATGGCACTTGGAAGGAGTGATTTGCACAGTCAGCCTGTCTTCTGCTTGCTGGCAGGTCATGCCAGGTCTGCAGTGCTCCTATCTCCTGGCTTCCCACAGCCAGAGCGTGCACCTGGCCCCTATTTTCAGGAAACAAAAACTTCTAATTGGTGGCTTCTAATGTGACATTTTTAGCTCCATAGACTCACCAAACAAAGATTTTGATCAGTCAATAAGGTTTGGAATGACTTAGATGAGCACAGGAGCAAAGAGCACGCTGGATAATTTAAGCTGTGGCTTAGCAAAACCCCATAACTTTGCTCATGCCCATTCATAGCTGTGGCCTCAAGACAAGCACGTGCTTAAATGCTGCCCTGAACAGCTGGACTCTTAGTTTCACACATTGTATGGATGAGGCCTTTCTTAAAGAAAGGAAAGGAAAAGCCCTCACTGAAAACTTGGCCTCTCTTATTCTTTCCAGAAACCTTGTGGTGTGGTGATGAGTGTGAGACAGAGTCAGCAGCATCCACAGAAGACAAGCAGAATGATAACAGCAGCCCATGAAGAAGTGCAAAACACTTCCCTTGTAAATTTTTTATATATTATGTAAATCTCTGGAATAAAGCAAGAGTGTTAAACAGCAGTGCTTATTCCTAGACCTGATAATCTCTCATAGAATTCAGAGATTATTTTTTAAAAGAATATGTTCAATAACTATGAAAAATAATTCAATTCAGAATTACTTTAATGGATATTTTCCATTCATTTTATATGGAGCAGATTCAGCTCTATGGTAATGAAACTTGCAGTAGAGGTCTCTGAAAAAAACTGTGGAATAATAACAGGTCTAACTACAACTATGCATTATACAAACATTCAATTTTTAGGACTCTGTGTGGGAAGAGTAAAATGTACTTTGATGCTCCAATAGCAAAAAATAAACAAGTCAACAAAAAACCCCAAACAACAACAACTACAAAAAAATCCAAAAGAAGAAAACAAAACAAAACGAAAAACCAAAACAAAAAACTAAAAACCCTGCCCCAACATTATTTTTATCAGGACTGCCTCAAAAATAGCCAAAATACTCTCCCTCAAAGGACTTCAGCTGAAGGAAGAGGCCAGACCCAAATTTTCTACTAAATCCTGTTTTGAGGGCTCTCCCCCTCAAACTGGGCATTCTTCCCCAGTTCCCCCTAGCCTGTGGAGTTTGTGTGAGGCATCAGAGGCAGCCCAAAACTCTTTGTCATTGCAGAAAAACTCATGTAGGTTAGGAAATCTGCTACCATAAGCACTGAATATCCTTATGGTGCAAAAGTAAAAGTGAGTGTGAGTGTCAGATAGAGACTCTGAACTGCCCCCAGTGCATTGAATACACAGCCAGGAAGGGCTGCTTTAGGACAGGCATAAGGGAGGGGGCAGAAGGGATCTCCTGTTTCTGGATCCCCCCAATGCTACCTTGCTCTTACAGGGCAGCTCTGGGCATGCATGTCTGCAGTGATGGGGGCCTTTGAGGGGTAAAAATTACAGATGTAAGTGATTGTGATGTATACCCCTATATAATAAAGCCATACACAGAACAAGCTATCAGAACAGAAGTGATGTGGGTGGCAAAAATATTTTTACCTTTCAGACCAAATATAAAATAAAAATATTCCAAAACTGGCAAGGAGAAATGTATCCATTTTCCCTGGAATGAAGTAAAGATGCATTGTGCACAAGGGGTGTGAATTCCCAGGCAGATCCAAACAGAAAAAAAGGCATGAGGTCCCAGGTACTGTCAGGTAATCCACTTCAGTGCAGTGCTGCTGCTCTTCAAAACAGTTTCTCCCTCACTGGGAACTATCCTGGTGACCAGATATGCTGATTGCATCCTCTCATTTTGTACCAAAAGATGTAGGAAGGACTTTCTAAGAATGGAGAAGAGGAAAGAGCCATCAGCTTCCATCAGCAGACTCCTTGCTCTGCTGATTTGTGGGTCTACCCAGGACTAGCCACCCACTTTAATTTAAAAAACATAAGAATCAAACTGTCTCAAGATTAGTGGCAGTGATATTTTGCCACACAATGACACAGTTAGGATTTGCAGGGATAAAAGAAGGGAAAAGGGAACTGGGGAAGATTGTATAAATAACTGCCTGGGTGCAATGAAGCCATGCATGCAGGCAGCTCCTGCTGCACCATTGGCCAAGGCAGTCACGGCTGCCCCCGGGTTAAGAGCAGCTGGGATCTGTAATCCAGTGTAACTCTCACAGTCTCTCCCCGCCGGGGTCAGCTGAGGACTGCAGCTGCTGGGGAATCACAGAAGGGATCACCAGGGTAATTCCTCCTTCCTCCTCTCCTTGTTTGCTCTGGCTGGCGGTGTGCAGGGCCAGGGCAGGTCTGCAATTCCTGGGAAATTAACCCAGGAATCAGAAGTACAGAGGGAATGCACCCAAGCTTTGAAGCACCCAAGAAGTCCTTGCCTAGGTGTGAAAACAGTGACTGGCCACAATCCCTTCCTTTCCCTGCTGTGAGCTTAGCAGGAGCAGGCTGTTCCCTCAGCTGAACTGACACCATTCTGTCAGGTTTGGGGCTGTTTGATGATGTACACTGGTGTCCTTAGGATGTGCCTAAAGACTGCTCTTTACTGGTGAGTCAGAGGAAAAAGTAGCATTTGAGGGGCTCTAATGTTCTTGGTATTAAATCTGGGTTATTTTTGATGGTGTGAAACCCTAGCTTTAAATTTGAGCGGAAATTGAATTTGACCGGTTGGTCCACACCACAAGCACATATGGAAATTCCCAACTGCAGCAGCATCCCTACAGAGGAAAGTACAAGCAGCAAAGAAGCAAAACCCTAAAATGCAGTTCTGTAATTTAAAGGCAAGCTCAGTACTAGCCCTGATATAAGAGTTGGCCGTAATAGCTTTTTTTTCTCTTATTGAGAAAACACTTGAGCACTGTAGTGCCAAATCCCATCTTTCCCCTTAGAGGAACCAATCAGCCCTTATAAAGCTACCCTAATGGAGAGAGCAAGTTTGCAGTAGAGACTGTGCCTTGACTCATGTGATGTGCTTTTACATCTCCTCCTCTCTGCCAGCACTGCTGTGCTGCGCTGCGCAGAATGAAAGAGGCAATTTAATATGGCGTTAAGCCGTGTGCTGCCTGCCGAGCCTGCAGGGATGGGCTCATAGGGGTGCTTTTGTGGCTCTGAGCCAAAATTAAGGCAAAATGCTATGCTGCAGCACGGGTCTGGTCTGGTATGTGGCCTCCAGCTGCAGCTCGCGGGGTGAATCTGCTGGAAGTGTGCAGGTGAGGAGGGATGGATCTTTCTCTGACGTGCTGAAATAAATTTTTAAGTGTAATTTTCCCAGTCTCTCTTTTCTCCCTTCCAAAAGGAATCAACAAGCACCAGAGCTGCAGCATGCTGCAACTCTGTTCAGCTGTCAGGAGTGGTTTTCCCACAGGCTCATGGCTGTAGGCAGTGTTTTTGTTTTGAAAAAAAAACCGGGGTTCTTCAATTTTAGGGAGACATTGGCACTGGCTGCCCAGCTTGACCCTTTTTGGAGCGATGATCCACCTCTGCTTGGAAAGAGGAAAAGCACAAATGCCTCGCCAGGGCATACTGCATTCCAGTTTTGTTTCTTCCCATGACTGCCCCAAGTCTTATCTTGGGTAAGTCACCCTTTTTTTGCAAAAGGAGAAAGCATCAGGGATGACTGTCAAAACAAAACAGCGTTTTGCCTGCAGGAAGATGAGTGATGTTGCTGCAACCCACAGTATGAATGCTGTGTGAAATGCCTGTTAGAACAGAGATATTTGGATAAAATGAAGTTTTCTACAGGGGCTGGAAAAGTCATGATTAAGGAAGCACAGCACTGCACCAACATTGCTGCCTTCACACCACTCTTATCTGGACCAGTCATTACGTTGGGCACCTCAGACTCAAGCTGACACTAGGTTTAGGATTAGGGTTAGGGGTCAGAGAACCACACAGCCTACAGCTCTAGAGCACTGGGGCTGGAAAAAGCACGCCAAAGGGAGCACGGCACTGTACCATCATTGCCATGTACGCATAATTTCTAATCTGAGTCATTCATGACACTGAGGACCTCAGCTACAGCCCCAAGCTCCACTAGGGTTAGGGTTAGGAATCAGAGAACCACAAAGCCTATAGCTCTAGGGATACTGGGGCTGATGTTACTTGCAAATAAATATTCCCTGAACAATAAACACTAGGCACATGTAATCTATATAATTATTTTAAAAGTCAAATGTTCACACAAGCTTATTTTCTACAGCAGCTTTTTGGCTTGTTCACTATCTGAGTATTAAATAACACCTCTGTGTTTCTGAATGTTATCAACAGCTACTGTTTCCTTGACAAAACCATGAGAGAGAAATAAATCTCATAAAGAGATTGGTAGGCAGCTGTTTGCCAATGGCTAAATGCTTGCAGGAGTTACACGGTATTATCTCCGTGTTTGTGCTGCTCAGCACTTGACTAGAAATCAGGAATTCTCTAGACCACCTGGCTGCCTAGCAGAATTTGGTGCATTTACCAGCACTGGGTCCTTTTCTAAATGAGTTTCAAAACCCAAATCCTTCGGCATCAGAGCAGAAAATGACCCAAATCCTTAACTGTTAATATACAAGTATTCTCCTATATAATAAGTGAATACACTCTATTTGGTAGAAAACTCTACATGCTTATCACGGAAGGCTGCCACACAATTTCTGCTGTTGTGCAGCCGATCTTCCCCCCACTATACAAAAACATAGAAACAAGTATAATAGGGTTTGTGTGGCTTTTTTGGTAGCACTCGGGACAAACGCTGGGGGAGCTTTGGCGATGCCAGCAGCCCAGCAGCCAGCTGAATGGCACGGCACTGCAGCAGCACTGCAGTGTCACACGAGAGCAGGGACACAGCCGAGTGCTCAGCCCACCTCTGACGGCCACCAGGAGGTAGCCCTGCTGATCACAGGAATGCTAACAGCAGAGCAGCCTCACCACGGGGCATGGAGCAGAACAGTGCCTGTCAGTGCCATGGAGCAGCTGATCTTTGGGGATGCTGGGCAGCCGTGCCAGCAGCAGCTGCAGCCCCACCATCACCTCACTCAGCATCACTTCCGACTCGTGTAAGTCCAATGTGTTCGTCAAAGTGCAGCTGGAGATGCTACACGATGGATGATAGCCTGGGGCTCAGCTTCTCCACCACTCCACACTGACCTAACCCTGTGCTGCTGCTGGGGTGGCTGTGCATCCTTGCCCCATGCCTCACATCAGCACCAGTGGTCAGGCAGCCGTCAGGGGCGTCCACGAAGAAGCACAGATTGTGTGCTGTGCAGTCTCCTGTCACTGGTGAGGGGTCCCAGGGAGAGCAGGGGCCACTGAAAGCAGCTTGGTTTATTTCACGGCTTTGTGTGCGGTCCTGAAATTGCCCCTGTTAAATTTTAGCTGCTGCTCTCTTTGTAAATCCAATGATGGCTGTGAGATTGAGTCTACAATGGTGATGGTCTGAATCTCCATCTCCAGTGAATTTAAAGAGCAGACCATACAAACCTCTATTTAAAAGAATTAGATTGGAACTGACCCTGTCTTAGAGTCGAGACTGGGTATCACTTCCAGCCATGGCTTCTCTGCTGGGATTCACCAAAATATTCTCATAAATAGGAAATCAAATCACTGTACAAACAACTGCTTGGTGTTACTGCTTCCTTAAGAGCAGAGCTGCAAGAGAAGACTTAAACAAACAGATTTGGGTTAATCAAGTGAAGCTATGCCAGTCTCATGCTTGACATACGCATGCACTCAGGCATGACTCACCCTTCAAATGATGATTCATCATTAGTTTTTCTGTTGGGTTTCCATGTCTTTTGTCCATCCTTGCTGCAGTCTCTTGCTATCAACTCACAAGTCCTGTGATGATTAAAACAATGTTAAAATTAGATTTTTAATTGGGACCTTCTCTTCAGCATGCATGGTAAAGAGTGGAGAGGCCACATGCTTTTTGTTCTGGTGAGAGATGGGGAGCCAGACTGTGGGTGATGTTTTTGAATGGGAGAAAGAGGGAAGGACAGAGGCAGAGGTGACTGTAGAAGAGCTGATTCTAGAAGGGAAATGTTGCCAAGAAGTGTGATCATATCTGGTTACTGCATAAAGAACTGCAGCAGTTTGGTGAGCTCAGGAGGAGTGGTTAAAAATCACAGGACCTGCAAAAAGTCATTCTACATTTTGTACTACCTTTTCTTCACATTAGCACGTGTTTGAAGAGTTGAGTTTGCAGCTGACACCAGCCCCACAGCCCAGCAGAGCATTCAGAAGGGACATCCCACCTGTGTTCTGAGGACATGTTCCGCAGGGTAGGGCAGGACTGCTTAGGCCATGGCCTTGGCTTCTCCTTTAGGGGTTCACAACTCTCTCCCTGCAGGAGGAAAGGCTCTTTGTTCTTCACTCACCAGGACTATCACCATCACACACCCTTGCCCATCTCTTGTAAGTGTGTAAGTCACACGCTCTGGTGCTCAGATCATGCCAGGCAACACAGCATTGTTTCAAGTGCTTGGCTTGTTCCTTTCCCCGCTCAGCACAGTGTACAGTTCTGGTCCCGTGCATGCAAAGGAGGAACAAGGAGCCTTCAAGAAAGCTGGCTGGAGGCTGTGCTGGAAACAAGCAGCTCTTCCATGGCACCTTATCCCTTGGAAAAGAAACTACCCTCAGCCAAATTGTTCACTAATCCTCCACATGCCATTCGCTGGTAGTAAACAGAATAGACTACTACATCTCCTAATAGGGGAGATATGAAATAAAACTGTTTTCTTTCTAGATAGACCCTATAGCCCAGCATTTTAACCATTTGTCATTTGGAAAGTGAAATTTGGCCAGGAGACAAATGGTTTCCACATGAAAAGAATAGAAATGAAAGTCTCTTTTAATTCCAAGCACCCAGGTCTGTTTGTGTAAGCAGAGGGTAAGAGTTTACAGTGGATTACAGGTCATCGTTTGTAATGGCATTTGCTCTTAAACGGTCACCAGCTTTATTATCTGTACCCATTAAAAGCGGATTTGAACAGCAATGCCAGACTGTACATATGTTTCACTTCATACAGTACAGTCCTAAAGAGAGAAATGAGCTCAGCAATATTTTTAAAATCCAAATTCTATGTTTTATATTTTAAAACTATGTTAAATACACTGTTTCTTTTTGTTCCACCTGCTTCCTTTTTTCATTTCATTTTCTTTTGCTCTCTATTACAGTTTATGGCTCTGCTTTTGTGTGTCTAGCTTGTAATGTATTTCTTCAGATTTCAGTACTTTCCCCCCTTAGAATCAGCCTGCTCTCACCTCTCTTTCTCAACAAGGAAGTCTTCTTTTTCTTTAGCTCCTCATTCCCTATTTTTTTTCCTGTTTAATACATTGCTAAGACTTTCTTTTTCTTCTCTTTGTTACATGTCTCTCTCAAGTCAGTGCTCTTCTTCTCTTTCCCATCTCAGCTCGCTCCCTCATTTACCTGCTCTTTCAAATGTTCAAGGCTTCGCCCCTTTGTTCTCAGCTTTCCATCCCTTCCACTCTTCACCTTTCCTTGTTCTCTCCTCGCTATAGACTCTTCCTCTTCTCACCCTTCTCTTGTCCCTTCAGCATTGCACACAATTTTTTGCCCATTTCTCTACATTTTTTCCCCCTCAAGGAAATCAAAGCCTGAGAACTCCTTTTCTGACTCCCCCAAGGGTTTTTGGGAATTTATCTCTGTTTCCAGA
The DNA here is from genome assembly GCA_025920805.1 of Petroica traversi. Taxonomy (NCBI): domain Eukaryota; kingdom Metazoa; phylum Chordata; class Aves; order Passeriformes; family Petroicidae; genus Petroica; species Petroica traversi. The sequence continues at coordinate 2,658,938 of JAHLSL010000014.1, read as the reverse complement.
AGATCCAAGAAAAGGAATGTCAGGAGAGCTGGTGTGATCTTGTTTGTGTTTCCTGGGACCCTGGGGGAGGATAAAGCCTCAAGACTTACTGAGAAAGTTTTTTCTCTAGGTCTGTGGTCTGTCAGCATGAATGAGGGCAAAGGTTTCTTTGGGATTGCTGCATAGCCTCAGCAGGTGCCTCTTTCCACCTGCAAGACAGGGATCCAACCCTGGCCCTCTCAGTTGGAGAAGTCAGGTAGTGGGACACAGAGGGGACTGTAATTCCACCATTTGCATTGTGACCTTTGGTGCAAAGGACAGCCTTCCTTCCTCTCAGTACAGACAAGCAGCAAATGCCCTGCATCCCTACAGGGCGAGACCAGGATGAGGTCAGGTTCTTCCTCATGTGCTACCTACAGGTGACTTGTCCATGTCTGGGGCTTGTCACCTGAGCATACCCCAGTTTGCCTTGTGCCTGTGTCTGAGACTTCAAGCTAAAACCAGCAGGTGTCTGAGTGGCACCATCCTGGGATGAAGACATAGCCTCCTGCTGTTTGTGTTGTGCAGCACAAACACAACACAACCACACCAGACATAAGCAAGGTTTGGAAACGTTTCTGTAACAATAGCGAGTAGCAATAAGCAGAAAAGAAATTGCTTATCACTGTTACGCTACTAAAAAAATTAAGCTTTAGCAAAATTCTCTGAAAAGAGGCACAAGGTACCATAGAAGGGTCTCATCATATCCTGGGCTCCCTGTGAACTGCTGCCTGGGAGGGCATTCCCATTTAGCCAACGCATATAAGTAAAGGCTGAGCAATTGCTGAAGAACCGAGCCAAGTGTGCCATGAAATCTAATTAAGGTCAACCGGCTCTGGTGTCTGGTGGGGCCTGAGGAGAGCCCTTTCACTGCCTGCACAAACGGGGCTGTCATTATCCGTGTCCCAGGGCAAACAACCCATTAAAGGCCACTGAAAACGCTCCTGTCCCCTCAGTGGCTTTCTGTCAGGCCCAGTGTGAATATTACAAATTAAGCAGAAACATGCAGCAAGATTCCCTGCAGATTCCTAATTAGCCTTCATGTGATGGCATTGCTCATTGGCAGCTCTGCTGGTTGTGGTGGCACTGCCCATGGAGTGGGGGCATGCCAAAAATGGCTTTTGGCAGGGATCCTCTGCCACCATGGTGGCTCAACAACTGGGGGACACCAAGCTCTGTGTTCTCAGGGTGACAGCAGCCACAGCACTGCTGCGTGTTCCCTGGCAATGCAGTGAGGTGCCCAAGGCATGACAAGCAGCAACAGGGCAGCATTCCCACCTCAAAGAAAAAAATCACTTTGGGGCTGCCACCTGGGAACAGCTCCCCCAGGAGGGACAGGAGAAGCATGGAGGGCTGGACCATCCCACACTTGCAATATCCCTTCTTCACAGGGAGAGCTGCAGTCAGAGCTGTCTGTCCTGCCTGTGGAGGGGAAGGATCTGGTTCCTCCTCTCCTCCTTTCCTGTGCCCATCACCCTCTTCCAGATCAGGTAAGGTGGGCAGCCTACAGCTGGTCCAGCTCTGTGAACAGGACCACAGAGGTACGCAAACAGCAAGACACACCAGACAGCTGAAGGAGAAAAGCCAGGTTCTTCTGAGTCTTTTTAACGTACTGGATCAATATTTGTATAATATTCATGTCATAGGACTAAATATTTGCTGTAGGATTAAGTATTTCTGCACTGCTCTAGCGATTTCACTATCCTCCAGTGCCTGGGGCTGCTGGTAATGAGCTGGAGTCACATACCAAACTGAATTATTATTGCTAACACGTTTAGATGCAGCCTCATACCTGATGAATGACACCTGCTGTGAAAAATGAGTGATGCTATTTTTGGAAGGCATTTATCTGGTGTTTGGAGGGTAGCTTAGACGTATGCAATTCAAATGCATTTCTTTAGGTAGGATAACGATCCTTACATTATCATATTCAATGAAAGGATATCTACAAGTACGTGTTCTCTGTGTGCTGCATGTGTGTGAAATGTGTATCCTAGATACCTAATGGCAATGACAGATCCAAGCTGTAAATAAACTGATAAGTCAAATGTGCATTAGTGGGCCCAGATCACTAAAATTAGTAGGAACTGGTTCTGGAAAGGAGTGCAGGATTGGACCAAACACAGTAAAGACGAACATTATTATTTAATATTTGGAGATTAAAGCAATATTACAGATTTAAACACGGATGGCATTTTGCACACCGCTTGGAAAATCACATTACAGATTTGCCAAGGCACTTAGAGCTTAAAACTGCCTTATGGAAAAATTCATTATATTTTTTCGGAAAACTGCAGGTAGGTTTCCCCACCTTCTCCCTCCTTCTTCTACTGACATTACTTCTTCTAATTGTGTTCCACAAATGAAAGCAAAATAAACTGATAAAATATTTGCAGACAGTATTTACACAAGCAGGATTTTTTTTTTTACTAATTAGTATTTTTTCACTTTTCCTGACTTGCAGGCGAAAGTGGGAAGTAATAGAGAGCACAGGTGTGTTTGCACAGTTGTCTTGCTTGATCCCTACTGATAGAGACATTGCCCTGGACAGTGTTTAAAGTAAGCAAGGAGTGGGATTATAAACGTCTATTTTCTGATTCCTTTTTCTTGAGACACCACCTTGTTCCCAGTAGTGTCACTTGGACATTCAAAACAAACCAGTGAAAACCTTTTCCTCTCTTTCTCCCAGAAAAAATCCCCCAACATTTTCAAATGGCCAAGTTTGGATTGTCCCAGGGTTTTATGGCAGGCACATGTCACTGGAAATGTCAATGATGCTGCCATCAATAGTGTTCAAGGATGGACCCAGTAAAGAATCAGATCTGCAATATGCAATAAGCACTATCAGGACTGCAGGCTGGCAGGTCTATGAACTAAAGAAGGAGCAAAACCAAAGATCAGCATGGTTCTGAAACCTTCCTTGCATTTACTGCTTTCTAGCCTTGTATGGTTGTGGCTCAAAAGGAGGTTATTTCCGGGGCAGGTACCTGTGCACCAGGCTGTTTCCTGGGAGAAGCCAGAACCATGAAAACCCAGTTCTGGATAAAGTACTTGTGCTCCTCTGTCTTCTGACACCAGGCACACCAGACTCTGCACTGCTGGGCACAGGAGGTGGCACTGAGGGTGGCTCAGGGCTCTGCAAGAGTGACTCCCTGCCTTTCCAACTAGAGCTGCCTGTTGGCTCCAGTGCCAAGAGCAGGCAGAGCCCCTTTGAGCGTACAGGTGCACGCTTTGATCACCTGCTTGAGCCCAAAGTACTCTAATCTAATCAGAAAACCCATATTCCTGTGCTTGCAGACCATGGTTTTGCTCTCAGTAGCACCCTTTGGCAGACTCTGGCACTTGGCAGCACACTTCACTTGGGCTGGAGTGCTCATGGGTTCATGAGTGTTCATGCTTTTGAGAGGCACACTCTACGCTTGCAAATGTGCTTTCACTTTTCCCTCCAAAATACAGCTAGACTCCTATTCCCAGGGTTTATTTCATCAGCATAGCTCAAGAAAACAGCTTTCCTCTTAGCAATTTGCTTATCGACAAATTAAAAAATTGATTTGTCCCATTTTATTTCGCAATTTCTTCCTGTTAGATTCCAAACGAAACACCTTGCTTCAGAAAAGTCTTTTTCACAATACCATAATAGTCTATTATGGAATCTCAGACTTCTTTAAACAGCCTTAGGTGCTTAACACATATATTCTTTAAACAGTGTAATTTTACTCCTCACAGTGGGAAGCAGACATCATTCATAAAGTTCGTGTTTCCCCAGGAGATCAGCACTGACTAATGCTCTGCACAATTAAGTATTTTAATTTAACTGTGTATGTGAGATTTTGAACCAGGAGCTTTTTCCAGACCAGGGCATGCTTGAAAAACTGTAAGAAAGGCAGGTTCTTGAGCAAGCTTATTTCTTTTAAATGGTTGGCTTCCCACCTCACTCAAAATTTATCATATAATATCCCACATCCCATAAAGAATAGGTTGAGTGACAAGCTGTGGTTCAGTGGTAGATTGGGCATATGCAGAGACAGGAGCCACATAGGACAAACAGGACTTTTATGCCAACGCACAGAATTTGAGATCTAGAGTTTCTCTTCAGAGATGATGAAAAATATGTGTTCTACAAAGATTGAGTTGTCTGTAATTTATGCTGCTTTTATTGGTACTAATTTCTCATGCTCATCTATCAGTTTCCAATCTTCCTCTCAGTAATATGCACTCAATTTTTCAGTCTATATTCCTGTTAACTGCTGAAATTATCTCTTGTAAGTACTGCTCAGTAGATCTATTAAATGCATTGAAGGAATTTACTGCAAAATCCAACTGAAATTTGTCTAGTTAGTTTTCCCAGTTTGTCTTAAGCAATGTGTGAATAATAAAACAATGGAAATAGTGCATCTTCTCCGTATCTTATAACTGAATAGCACATTTATCCACCAAAATGACCTAATATAAATAGACCTTCCTCAGCATATGAACCAAGACATGTACACCTTCTATCTGGAACTGCAAGTTAATGATGATTAGGGTTCTGCATTTTGACTGTATTAAAATTTGCTATTAAACATAGTATCCTCTGGTGGCTGAAATTTGTTAAGATTTTAAGTTAATGTGAATTACATACAAATTTTAACTACTGGTTTGCAATCTGCATTCATAAGTATTTCTCATTTCTTCATTCCATAGAAGTGCAAGCTAAAGATACCACTAGTAACTTATTCAGCTTTGAGGAATTTCGTGAACAGGTAAGGATTTCATACCTTGGATCTTATCTGAGAACTAAAACAAGTGGAGAAAGAAACTACAGTCAACCTCCATCTTGTTTCACATGTACCAACAATTAATGTGCTAAAAATGTGTGACCAAAATAAAGGATTTTATTGGGACAAAATCCAGTATTAAATCTCTGAAGGTGGTTATTTTTTCCCCTAGATATTTTATTCTCATTACAGGTGTCTTTCTAAAGTGAGTTCTTCCTTAGGATTCTAGAACTGATTATCATACAAACTGGTGTCTTTTCAAACATTTGCAGCTATTATAAACAACATTTGTTCTGGCAGAGAGAGACTACAATAGACATCTATAAATACTGAAAAGTGGAGGGGAAGGTGAGTGAGGAAAAGCAGTTCCCTCTTTCACCCAATGCTAGAACAAGGCAGCACCTCTGAGAAACACATTGGAAGAAAATCAAGGGAATGCAGAGATTTTGCACAGAGCATATTTCAATTGTGGAGCTTAGTGCCACAGCAGTAGGTCCTGAATTTCTCATCCTGAAGAAGTGCATGTTGAGGGGTTCCAAGACAGGAACAGATTCCAAAAAGGTTTGGATTCCTTCATGGAGGAGAGAGTCCACAGAGGCGCTACACAAAGTTGTCTGGATGCATTCTTCAGCATACAAAGTACCCAAGTGGTTTTTAATTGCTGAAGCTGTGATGGCACAGAAGGAGAAGGATCACTCTTTTTTGGACTGTCTTCTGACTGTCTGCATTGAAAACTGTGTGTGAGGTTGAGTGGACCTTTGGTATAGTTCAGCCTCTCTGCTAAATGTTGGTGGCAATCAGCCCTGTTATTTTAATGACTGCAGCTTCAGGATCATTTTATTTGGATGGTACATTCAGATATTCTTTCAGACATTTAATTTTAGTTCCCAGAAGTTTGAAAGTTCAAATGCATTTCATCTATATAAAGCATATTCTGTTTTCAGACCTGTCACTTCAATGTTCAGTCTTGGCAATAGGAGAAGTTCTGCACTGAGGTAATGCATGCAGAACAGAAGGCCACTCACCTGCCCAGATGGGTCTGACCTAATAAGCCTTATAGAGGGGGATTTAGCTGCTGATATGGATGCCTAAATTTAGTTGAATGCAATACAGATATCTCTATGTGAGCTACATGTCTAAGCTTCCATTAGAGTCAATGGAAGTTTAGTCAACAGGGAATGGAGATGAGAGAGAAAATTCATATTGTTAGAAGGTGAACTCCATCACTTGCTTAGCTGAACTACTCTCGCTTCATTGACTGTAGGTCTCCACTGGCTATTGAAGAAACTTAGGTGGACAGGCAGACACAATTTGGATTCTTTGAATGGGGAGCTGAGGTAATTCATAATTTCAGCTAAAGTCTATAATGTTATAAATAATTTGTCTATGCTGGATGGATTTGTTTAGGAGTCTCAGATTTCCCCTACACCAGCCCATAGCTCTCCCTTCTGTGAAAGGAACAATTCCTTCAGGAGAGCTCAGTGCTTTCAGACACATACAGTTTTCTGTATTTCCATCATGAGGTCAGTGGGATCTCCCTTCTTGGTACAGAGAGGGACTCTATTTGGCATCAGGAAGCCTGACTAGCTGACGACAACCAAGTGAGTTCCTGAGGTTGCACATAACCTTTTTTTTCTGACTTCAGAATATGTTTTGAATCCTGGATACTGCCTCTCTGAAAAGAGATACACCATGGCTATATTTAAATAAACGGCTTGCAATTTCCAGATGTATTGGAGTAATTGTTGAAAGTCTCTAATGCTGACTAAATCTTGAGTCCTGGCATTGACACCTGGCACTGAGGGGGCATGGATGCAGCACCCAGGACTGGAGTGCTCCATTTCAGTGGAGAATGTGGTCAGGATCCAAGGCTCAGACTGCAGTGCTTCCTTGTTGTGCCAAGCTTGTGTAAACAAACTAATCCACCAGAGCAAGATAAGGAGTAGCATCACATACATGAGAACTGAAAATAAACCCGAGTACATCCATGAGGACATAGCTGATTTTTATTATTAAAATGAAAAATAAACACAAAGCAGCACTAGCATGTGTTTCTCCCTGAGCATTATTAAAGGATCAGTTTAGCTGATTGTGCTCTGCCCCATCAAACAGGAGGGGTTTCCCAATGCCCCATCCTTCTTTAGCAGCTAAAGACCAAGACAGAGGAAGGTTTATGTAATTTGACTGTGCTACATTCATCTCTACCTGGCAAAGATTTTTGTCATGCTGGCTGCGTGCTGCACGTTCTATATCTCATCCCCAGGATCATGTCTCTGCATTTAGTGCTTAGAACATAACAAGGTAAGATCTTCTGAAGGGAGCTCAAGTTGTCTGATCCCTTTCTTCTGAACCACATAGAACCATGTCATCTTTTGACTCAGGTCCCGTGTCCTCACCGTTCAGTTACAGCACAATTTATCTTTCTTTTCCCCTTCTCTTGACAATTCTTTGTGATGATAATCTGATGAGCAGGAAGAGATGGGGGGGCTAATCTGAGAGGTAGGTAGCTGAAATTATTTTCCAGTGGCAATAAAGCAGCTCACTGAACTTCAGACTTATGCTGAAGTATCCAGGACCTCAGCCAAGTCCTTACATCACCAGGTCACACCAAATCCCTGCAAGTCTTAGTCCATACCTCCCACCAGACCTCTGTGCATCCCATCTTGCTGATCTCTCCTTTTCTCAATGTACCACATGTTTGTCAATGGCCTCTTCACCCTTGCTTTGTGGCTTTCTAATATATTGCCAATACCCTTCTCTCTACCTGCCTTTCCAAAAGCCTCCTTCTTTACCAGGCAGGAATGAATGGCTCCACGCCATCTTGCCACGTCGGTCTTGTACTGTTGCAATTGTACAACACACTCAGATTTCTGTTTGAATAGCAAAATGTTACTCAGCTTCCACTGTGAATAGTGGCTGCCTGGGGCAGGCATGCTCACAGAAAAGATCTCTGCTCTCTGTCTAAAAAAAAAAAAATCAAAGAAAGGCAAAAGTCAAAAGCTCATCATGCCCCAAAGAAATGTCTGTATCTCCATGGAAGAGTTCCAAGTATATAAGCCAAGCTGAAGTGGTAAGGGTAGTAAATTTTCAGATCAAAGGTTTCGAAAATATGAAGTTCTGTTTGTGTGATGCAGACCAGAGCTGTTTGTGTTCCTCAGAAGTAGTGAACAGGCCAACACACTCATGCCAATAAAGCATTAACATCGGCTTTTGAAAGCTGAATGCCACTGCTTGATTATTGCAAGAAGACCTGGAGCAGAGCTTATTTTAATTGACATGAAGCTTTCAGGCCATAAACCAGCTGGAGATACTTAGGCCCAACTTTGGAAAGGAAAGGCATTTTAAGGCATGAGTTCAATATTTGTACCCCATGTCACTTGGCATGAGATTGTCAGACCAATCCCAGGGTAGTGGCAGGGAGTAAAGGTGAGTCCTGCAGGAGGAAATGGTGCAAAACCTGAGGGTGGGCATCAGCTGGGGAATTTGGGGGGGTTTGGGGTTTGCTTGGTGGAACCAAGTGGGAAATAGGTATTGGTTACCCTGGAAGTAGGAAATGTTCGTCATCACTGCTGGTTTTCTAAAGTGCCATATCAGTCCAATTTTGTAGTAGCAGCAGAGATTAGATTAAATTTGTGAGATTTATAACAATACACCTAGCAAGGAATGCAAAATAAAAAAGGAACTCAGTAATTATGATATCTACAACCTATTTCAAGTAATGCAAATATCTCACTGTATCTTTAAGGGCAGGGAGGATATTTTTAAACAAACAGGCTTCCTTCCTGCAAGTAATAGATTGCAATAGCAACTGGCAGAAGGATTCATCTATTTTAGTTGTTCTCATGGTTTCATCAGTTTTAGCTCTAACAAAAACATTTAAAAGAAGGGAGTAAATTCTATTACAAGGAAATTGTCAAAGGATTTCTTTTTATTATTCTATTCTATCCTGTCATACTTTTATTTTTACAAGTTTAGAACATTGCAAAACATTTCCTTTTACTGTTCAAGCCTTCTGTGATTGATCCCCCTTCCCCTCCCAGCATGGCTGCTTTTTTGCGTACATACTTAAATATAGCCCCTTCAGAAATCTTGGAAGTTACAATGAATAAGAATACATTTTCTCTTTAGCAATATTCTAGCCATTCTTTTCTTTCAATAGAGTGAAATATGTAGATAATTTAAGACAAATTTCTATTATTTTGGATTCAGCCAGGCTATTTAAAAAATAAAAGGTAAGGGGAAAGAACTGTTCTCGAGCACACGTAACTGAACTATACTATGCATCTCAGAAGGTCTTAAAAACACAAAAGCCATAGCCCTGTGCTAGCAAATATTAGGCAATGAAAAGCAAGAACACCATCATGCACCTGTACAGATTTAGTGTGTGTGTGCACTTGGACAGCCTGTTGACATGCAGTCCTGGTCCTCACCTTAAAAGAAATATGGTGGAAAACTTTCAGAGAAGAATCACAGGGATGTTCAAAAACACAGAGCAATTTCCATACTAGGTAAAGTGATGACTGAGAGGGAATATGGCATATGTCTATAAAACCACAAATAGCATAACGAGGGTGAAGAGAGAGTGATTGTTCTCTTCCAACCCAAGAATAAAAAGGTACCAAAGACCTCCAGCAGTTTCAAATTGAGCAAAACCAGATGGCTCTTCATAAAGTGTATAGTTAAGCTGTGGGGTTCTCTGCAGGAAGATGTTTCCTATGGTGGTTACACGGGTGTATGGGAAGCTCTGAGCATAAACTATTGACAGCTGAGAAAGCGCTCCAGGGAAGTGCATGCTTGTGTAATTCACTTCCTCAGACTTCTCTTTCTGGCCACAGTTAGAGGCAGCACACTTTGGTCTGGCCCTGCATATCTGTTCTTATTTTCATAATTGCTTCCTGATAAAACCACCTGAGCCCCTTTCTTTGCCCCAGATACATACCCAAACTCAGGGAGGACTGCTGTTGCAGATATGTCTGTTTGTAAAGAGGTGCTGAAGTAAATGATTTACTGAAATATACGCAGCAAATCTAATCAGCAAACTGTGTTGGCATCAAGAGCAGGAAAAGATGGTAAGTGTGTCAAGAAAGAAGCAGTAATTCAGTTATTTTAGGGTCTTGCAACAACTGGCACTACAACAACACAGCATGTGAAACTCATGTTTTCAAAAGAAAAAGTGTTTCTGCACGTGAAGTGAAGCCATTGTACTATAGATGATGGACTGCTCTGGTCTACAATCCAGCCCGGCAGAAATACGTTCTTGACCAACGTTAGCTTTAAGAATGCTGAGAACTCACTCCTCATCCAAATCACAAAGGTGCAAACTTCCCCTTGGAGACATACTTCCTACACAGATCCTATAAATAGCTCTTTGGAAAATATTTTGCTCTATTTAGCATTTTATTAAAAGCATTGTGTAAAATGAATTCTCTATTACTCTAAACTGTTCACCTGCATGTAATATCAATGGTAATTGATTTTCTGTTGGTGCATGAACTGCTAATGTAAAATGTCTGCAGAAGACTTAAAGGTGAAATCTATTCTCCCTGCAGAAAGCCTATATAATCTGGTTTTACACAGGAGAAGTGTATATTAAAGGAACCAGAGGGCAATGCAGTTCCTGCATCCCACTTACAGCTCCAACCTGTGTTGAGGAGGTAGGCACTAGCCCAGCCTCACCAGAACCTCTGCAGAGGTCGCAGCATCAGCCAGACACTGGTGACAATTTAAACACCTTTTATTCATTACTAAATTCCTAACACAATTTTGCACCAGCAGCTCAACTAAATACACATTCTTCACTTAGGTTGTGTGTTTGCATCCTCACATGCCACTGTGCTTTTGCCTCTGCACTCACCACTTCCACTCCCTGCAAACCTCTGGCTGCTCCCAGTGGCATGAAGAGGGAGGACATGGGCTGTCTCACTGGGCTTGTGTCTGTGTGCAGTCGGTGCCACCACACCAGGATCAGGCCCTGCAGGCTGAAACAGCTCACTGCCTTCTCAGCAAACAGAGCTGAGGGCAAACATTGCCTACAGTATCTGCTGATGCCGGAACACTGCAATTACTTCTGAAATCTAACCTAATTACAGTTGCTGAAGAATTTTTCTCCATCCTCTCTGGCTCATTTACAGTTCTTCCACATTCTCCTTTATGTCTCCTTTTTTTGAGTCAATATTTACCTTTTTAACACGTTCTCTTCCTCTGCTTCCTTTCCTCCTGTAATGCTCTGTGGAAGGGGAATATCACAGGCTCTGCTAGAAGCCGTATCTGTGCACTGCCTGCACTGGAGATGGTTGCTAAACACACCCTTCACTCTTCTCACAGCCCCATCTCTGACTTTGTAACTTCAATGAAACACCTCACCTGGTTTTGCATTACTGAAATTGTTTTGTTTGTGTTTCCACGCTCTCCTGAGGCAGTCACAATGAAATCAGAACCACATTTACATCAATATGAGGGTGAGGAGCTGACAGCCACAAAAAAGGAAGAGCAGTCCATGAACTCGCCCATTTTCATTGACAATAGAGAAAGGAAATAATCTAGCTTAAAGGAAAAAATGTTTTCTCAAGTTTGTTTCTTGACTGTATGATTATCCCCAAATTAAGAGTTTAACACAGCAAAGTAAATAATTTTTAAATACATGGTTTATTTTAGGAGGGTTTTTGTTTTTAATTGTTACCAGGAATTTCGTAGCTGAAGAATGAGCACAAGAAAGAACACTCCTAGGGCCTCATTGACATCCAGGGCCTATGGACTGCAGAAGTTTAAAAAAGATTGAAAGCCACAATGAAGAAATTAATCTGAAAACAGCAGATTAATTCAGACTTCCACACTGTCTTGATATTGATGGTTGTTTACTGCTTTAAGAATCATAGATGACAGATCTGAATAAGTGTGCACAGATTCTCTACCCCTGAGTTTGAATATTTTTTTATATTTCTTTTGTTATTTACTGAACTTCAACATTCAAATTATCCATATTTCTAGTAATACATGTTGTGACTAACAATAGCATCATGAGCTGAAGGTAGGAGCAAGAGTAGAGTGTCACGCAGAATCAAAGCAAGCTGAGAAGAATTTGAAAGAGCGAGTGTGTGGTAGGGAGTAGTGTAACTCCAAATATGCAAGCAAAACCAGTACCCAGGAAAAAAGAGGAGGGAGAGTAATTATCAAAATTATATGAAAAACTGTGGAATCCTGACTGAGATGATGAAATCCAGGCCTAATTCAGCTCCTGGAGATGGCTATCAGGCTGTTACACATAAGAAGAGAGGCAATGGTTCACTTCACATTCCTTCTGCTCATCAAGAGCTTCTTGGTGAGGTAGAAGGTCTCTATAACTGGCTAGGAATTAAAATACTTATACAGGTCCATAGGAATATGTGCCTGCCAAAAAAGTACCAACATAGTGCAATAGTAATGTAAGATGAAAAATGTAATAACTATTAGCAATAGTCTTATTCTCAGTAAAGGTAAAGACAAAGATACTGTGTTTGCATTCAGACTTCTCCCAGCTGTTCTTAATTCAGTTGTGGCACTACAACCCCTTATTATCTTCCATTTCACTGGGACTTGCAGAGCAAAAATAGCAGATCCCTTACTCCCGGGTTTGAGTTTGAGCTTCCTTTTCTTGAACAGCTCTCAAATCTGAACAAGTTCCACAATTTGAGACCAGAGCCTTTTTCCCAGGCAGAGACATGCCATAGTTTCTATTAACCAGCACAGTCACAGTGAAACTGGATGTATTCCCATGAGATATATTCCCATTCTGCTGTGAGGGAGCCAAAGGTCTTGTACGGGCCAAGAGGTGCATTGGCACAAAGACCACTGTCAGTCAGAGGGTAAGTGGATCATCTCTTTCCCATATGAGAAGGAATTATTTCCACAGCCTTGAGCTTTGGCTCTCCAGGCTGACACAGACACACACACATACAGTATGCTCCATGGCAATTGAGTGCACACATACAGCTCATGCTGTCTGGAAGTTCTTCCCAGGAAAGATGCAAATGCTCAGCCGTAAGATTGCCAGCAAGCTTCTGGGCACCCAGCAGCAATTTCAGCCCTTCCAGACAGCAAGTTTATTAAATGTTTAGCAACTAATTTTTTAATCCACACCTTCTTCCTCCCCACACTTTGCATTAACCACTTAAAGGAAACTTACAGCCCCTTTTGAATAAGCTGAGAAAGTCAAACCCTTAGGTAGTTTGTACACCTGGCTTCATTCTTTTACGAAAACCCTGGCAATAGATTTTTTTCAAACCAGATCTGACTGAAGTACGTTCAAACCAGCAAATTTTATCTTCTCTTGTAATAACCATGCTGAAAAACAAGGGGTTTGATTTTTTAGGGGAAGAGATACTGAAGACCCATCAAACATCCTATTCCAGCACTTGGGGCAGCTCCAGTAGGATGCATCTGAAGTCCATTTCACTGTGGCATCATTCTGCTCTTCCCTGATTTGGAGACTGTGCTGCTGGTTGATAAGTATGCACCACCTCTCCCTCCCGCAGGAAGCTGCAAGCCGCAGAATGAAAAATAATGCTGATCCCCAGAAGACTACTCCTCCTTGCAGAAATTTCTAACAAAATTGGTTACAGAAGCATATTACCCAAAGACAGAGCTCCTCACATCTGTCCTTGTGCTCCCATGCTTGCCTCCCCCAGTCAGACTGCCTGGAAAGAAGCGCAGAGCTCCCAGCAGATGCAGCTAGTGTGACTCCTCTGACTAACATGAGACATTAGATTTATTTGCCACTTATTTTTTCCTCTTGCCCTTCCTTTCAACGTGGAAGGTAGGAAATCAAGTCCAAAGTTTGCCATGCCCCTTAATTAATATAAATCAAATTAATCCTTGTCCATCTCCTTACTTTCTTGAAAACTAAAGAGAACAGTTTCATATTCAAAGGAATTGGTCAGGCCTTTGTGTTTCCTTTAATTTTTTCCACCATGGTCCTCTCCCCTACAGTGCCATCTCTGACTTTTGCACTATTGTTGCCATTTATGTTGATTAGAGGATGATTATTTGGGAGGACCCTGTTTTGTTCTACACAGACACTAATCCAAATGTAGGCTTCATATTTAAATTACAGGCTGCAAATGCCATCCTATTTCTCCCAACATCTACTGGTGTCTGCTGAAAATTAAAAGCCTTTATAAGGCACAGACAATCACAGAACTTTTTGGGTTTGAAAGTACCTTAAAGATCATCCCGCCATGGGCAGGGACATCTTCCATTAGACAAGATTGTTCAAGGTTGCCCGTCCTACCTGGCCTTGAACACTGCAAGGGATAGGGCATCCACAACTTCTCTGGGCAACATATTGTAGTGCTTCACACGCTCACAGTAAAAATAATTTCACCTAATATCTCATCTAAACCTTTTCTCTTTCATTTTAAAACCTTTATTCCCTGTACTATCACTATATGTTCTTGCAAAAAGTGACCCTACTGCTTTCCTGTAGGCCCCCTTTAGGTACTTGGAAGACCTCTGACTCCAGATTGTGGTGGCTCTGGAGCCAAGGGACATCCTAGGCCCCTGTGCCAAGGGTTCCACCTTGCAGCAGCAGCAGCACCTCATAAATTCAACTCCTGGCAGCAAGAGAAAGTGAACCAGCAGAGTTAAACGCATTGTGTTTGGGTTGAACTCCCACCCAACCCCAAATCCCCCCCATGGTCTTGCCACAATGGATCAGCAGGGTCCCTGGGGCACCACTGTCCTCTCAGGCTCTTTCCCTTGGTCCCCCACCCCGGGAGACACCTAGCCTGTGGTTCATGGCCTATTGAAAACCCTGTTGACTCGTTTCTGGGCCGTGAAGGTTGGCCAGCCTATTCTAGTCGAAACAAAAGGGATTGTGTCTCTGGATCACAGGCTCCTGGTGTCTGAAAAGTCGCCTACTAATATTTCATATTATTAAAAGATTTCATTCTTTGAAATTGAACACTGGGCTCCTTGCCTAAAGTTCTTACATGTAGCATCTAGCATGACCCTTTGGTTAATTTCCAACCCAAATTTGGTATTGACAGCATTTGGTTATTTTCCATGTGTCACTGGATGGAGAGAAAGGCAGTGTGTTTTGAATGGCTGGTATTTCACAACAGGATTCAGGTATGAGCTGGGAAAAGCCTGCCTCACCCTCAGCCGCTCTGCTCTTTGTTGCCCTAATTAAAGTTTACTCTGGTAACCTAGGGAATGAATTAAGAAACAAACCTCAACCAGTTTCACTTGTTCACTTGTGCAATGGTGTCCTTAGAAATTCACAGGGAAAATGTTAAAACATGGCACGTTGAGACGCAATTTTGTACATGCGCCCCTGTGTCTCTCTGATTGCATTTCTCAACCTGGTATTTACTTTAAGGTACTTGATTTCCCAGCTTCTGAAAGCACAGGGGTGCTTTGGGGAAAGGATTTTGGTAGGTTTTCAAAAGCACTGGAATATCAAATCATGTAGTGTATATAATCATGGGAAGTTCCTTTTCTCTAACCTTACAAGGCTTGAAGATTTTATGTTATACTTCATTGTGCAACACAAGAAAAGTACCTCAGGAACAGAAATGTCTTTTATTCCACTCCCCATGTATCTGATGCTTTATTCCCTCAGGCACTACTTGTTTGCCAAAGGATTGTTTAACCACTGTTTGACAATTTCCAAATGGGAAAAAATGCTGGGTTTCATCCAAAGGAAGGGAGGAGCTTTTTAAAGTTTTGTATTTAATCTTGGTTAAAAGTAAACAACTTTACCCTTTCAACATTAGTCATGCTTCTTGTATAAAGTATGGTGTAAAAGAGCTCGGCAAAGGAGAGCAACATTTTTCCATACTATGTCGTTATTTACATTTGCATTGGGGATTGAATTGGATCAAATAACTGGCTGGATAAGGTGTGTGGCAGGAGGCAGACATCACAGTGGGGTAACTGGGTGAGCTGCGTGGTGGGGGTAGTGGGACAAGCAGCACAGCTCCTCGCAGGAGCCAGGTAGCTGGAGCATCCATCAGTTCACACGCTGCACCACCACATGCACACCCAGAGTGGGCAGAGTGTTCTCTGCTGGTGGGTATTTTGCGAGGATTAACCTGCCTTTACAAAAGGAGGCATCGGGGAACATGGGGAAACAGACCCTGGCCCGCCACACAAACTCTGCTGGAAGAGGCACGGCTGTGCAGTCAGGCCTTTTGGCAGGGACAGAGCTTGCACCCCGATACGGGTGCTTTCCCTACCCAACGAAACCCTCTTCTGAACAGAAAAAAATACAACTCCCTGAAAGCAAATACCCTGTCTCGGGGAGAAACCTCTTCTGCCGGTGAAAAAGGTGTCCGCCAGCGGTGCCAATAAGCCCCGGTGCAGAGGCGGTGCGAGGCCGACAGCGGGCAGGGAGCAATCGCTGGCGGGGCCAGGACGCGGCTCCCGGGGCTGC
>JAHLSL010000014.1:2543089-2637753 GCA_025920805.1 Petroica traversi | reverse complement strand
GTCTGTCCGGGCCGGGCTGGCGGGTCCGGCCGGGCCGGCCCCTCCGTTCGGAAAAATAAGTTGCCCCCTAAGCTGTCTTCCTCGCCATCTCGTTTTGGTGTGCTTGGACGTTTGCTGACTTTGGGGGTTCATATAGGCTAGGCTGGAATAGGGTCTGCGATGCGACCGGGCGGTGTTTGCTCATGGAAAACTTCCAGTAGGACCGGTGGGGATTTTGAATGGACGAGAGCTCCTGGGGGGGGCAGAGGTTGTGTCGAGTGCTGGGAGAGCCCTGCTGCTGCAGCAGCCCTGCGCAGGAGTCCCGCGGGTTTGCTTCCGTGTATGGAACGGGGTAAACCCTAAATCCTCGGCTGAACGGCAGCACAGAAGGTTCACAGAGTTATGTCCTGGTGTTTTCCTCTATGGTCACTAGCCTGATTTGTCAATTATCAAACACGCTCGTCCTGAAACTTTGCTCCGTACTCCTTAGCTGTGTACAGGATGGCAGCTTACTTTCACTCAAGTGACTCAGAAATAATTAGCGGTTATAAGCGTTACAGCCAGCAGAGGAACTTGGATCTTTTCATGGCGCTAAACCTCCAGAAGGGCTGTAGGGATCTCTCGGATGGGCACAGCCAACCTGCGCATTCAGTTCAACAAGTGGTTGCCTCTTGAAGTGGAAAATTATCTCATTTACCCCAGTGTGAGATGTTAAACTGTGGGTTTAGTTTGTTTGGTGGTACAAAATAATTAGCGTTCACAGTGTCCAGACATAGCCAGCTCATCCACTGATCCACGTCTGATTCTGAGAGCTGTCAGCTGGTGGAGGGCCCAATCCTGCATACATTACAGTGGATGAATATGGACACAGGGTTGCTCTGCAGCCATGGCCAGGAGTATTTGGAGAATGTGAGTGCCAGAATGTACATTATTTCACTGAGGATGTGAAAATGAAGGTTTTCTAGGACCAGGTGTGTGACATGAGGGTGATTCCCCAGTCTGGCAGGACTTCTGTGCCCTGCACCAAAGCCTGGAGACGGTGGGCTTGCCTAAATTAGTTTTCTCTCACAAATAAAGGTGCCTCTCTGCATGTTTTCAGGGTTGAATCCACCGACTATACTTCACAAAATTATTATTTTTTTGCCAAAATCTCTACCCTGAAGAATGCAAGAGCCCTTGAAGGAGTTGTTATTTTATCATAGGCAGCAATATTGTCTACAGTTAAAATTAGCTAGTGCTTTCTAGTACAATGGTCTGCTGTCAGGTGCTTATGCATTTGCTAAGCTTAAGCCTAGGCTGGTATTTTCCAGGTTGAGTGTCTGCTGAAGACAGACTGTCTTTGGGAAGTTTCAGATTAAATGGTTCAGTCATTTCTGAGAACATGGTAAGAAGAAAACTTGTTCTTTGACCACGTATTTGATGAAGATGGTTTAGGTATACATCCTGCATTAGGAGACCTTGATCTTTCTGTGAATCTGAATTTTTTGGCTATGCTAAGAAACACTTTCTTTGAAACTTGAGTTCTTGTGGCATTGTGTTTTGGAGCAGGGAAAAGATATTTGGCATGGGATCAATCTTGTGCCTTATGTTGTGCCTCTGAGAATCTTCCAGAATTTCTCTTTGTTATCATTTTGTCACAATGCTCAGGGTGTGTTCTCTTGGGAGAAGAATTGTTGGGGGCTTGACCATTTCACTCACTGAAGATGCTCTTAGCACAAAGCATGCTGAACATCCCAGCACTGTTAGGAGCTGAGCAGTTGCTCCTCTTCCTGGGAAGGATGAGCCCTCCAGTTGGTGGCTGATGGGCTGAGAGGACTTTGCCCCCAGTTACTGTTCCAAGGTGTTGCTTCTACAGTGAGTACATAAGGAGGGAGAATTGAAGACTTTCTTAACTGTGTCTTTGGTGGCAGAGTGTCCCTGGTGATGCCAAGGAAGAGTGGAGGAGGAAACTGCTTAATTTCATTTGCATGGTGACAAGAAATTGTGGGACTGAGAAGTACTGGTAATGGATACTTGGAGAAATTGAAGAGCAGAGAATTGAGACAAAGGATTTGTGGGGTCATAGATGACAAATTTTGGCAACAAGGTGCAGGGAACTGTAGATAGAAGTGGTAAACTCAGGCCAAGAGATTGAATGGTGGGAAGAAAGAAGTTGACACTTGTCATGTACAGGGACAGGAGATCTGAGCATGCAAAAGCAGTGGTTTCCAGTCTTTCAATATCCAGGGCATGGTTCTACTACTTTTTCATCCTTCTCATTTTCCTCCCCACACTGTCTGCTGTGTTTTTCAGCCCTCCCTCTGCTTCTTTGCCTCTCCCCTGGATTGGTAAATGTCATACAGTTAAAAATAACAGTCAAATATACATTTTATGTACATTTGATTGCTTTTCTTTCTGTCTTAGATGAACTTAAATAACTTCCATTTGTTTTTATAGTTTTATGTCTAGGCTCTTAGAGCAGATGCACTTGAATTGCAGATTTTGTAGAGGGATCGTTATGTGCATAAAAAATAATTTTTCTAGATTTGGCTTAACTGTCTGTCGATCCTTGATCTTAATAAAACTTCTTGAAAAAGTAGGCTGGGGCCATGCAAATATTTGTCTTTTAGCTAACTTAATTCAGTTGGTAGTCAGCATCAGCTGATAGACTGATTTTATGAGTCTGACTACTGAAATTTGAAAAGGAAACACCATGTAATAGCATTTAGGCAGAATGCATAGATAGTGGTGGATTTATTTATGCAGTGCTGCTTTTGGTATTGCAGTTTTTTGGGAGGGACTAAAGCCATTGTGATATTCTATGGACCACAGAAAAAAAGTTATATATGTTGCCAGCTGAATTCAGAAATAAAAGAGCTGCAGGACAGGAAAGGCAAGGGGGTGACAAGGGGTGTGGGTTATGTAGGCTCATGCTCTGAATAAGGAGCTGAGAAGCTGCTGATGTGGTTCATTCATTCTCCCTAAACCAGGACACCTTGGAAATGTTGTCAGATTAGATTGAGGGATTTAGGGGAATGGCTTTCTTGGTCTTGTCCACATAAATTCGATGTACATTTTGGGGATAGAGGGATAAATACTGGTTTTTATGCTTCTCTTCCTGTGTCTCTCCCCCCTGAAGGCAAACCGTGGCGCACAGCTCAGTCCAACCAAAATGTTGGTTTTAATTACACTTTGGTACAGACACTTCTGTTCCTTTACCAAAAGACCATGGCAGAAATCAGTGTTTATTTCAGGCTGCCTGCCACATTTGGGAGGAATAGTCTTTTGCATCCTCAGTGCCAGTTTTAGTCCTGCTCCAGTCTGAAAATCCACCTGTGACTTCAGAAAAATAAAGCTCTCACAAAACTTAGGTCACTGGTGAGCTTGGACCTTTGTTACTAGGAAATAGTGTTGCCATACTATAATACCAATAGTGTAGTACTCCATCTGTCTGCTGTTTCTTGTCCTCTCCCTTTACCTGCAAGCACTTTGAAGCAATGCCATCTCTTTCTCCTGTGTTTCTGTGGCAGGTAGCATGCCTCGAGCGCCAAGATACTCCAAAAATGACCATGTAAATAGTGGGAACAGGGTGGTTATGTAACCTTTTCCTGCTTGGGCACAGGTCTGTGTAAAACAGCTGGGATCATGCTGGCCTCATTATGACAGAAGGTGTTTTTCAGCTGTTTTACTACCATTCTTAGGGATGTAATAGAATATTTCTAGCCAAGTGGAATGAAGGTATGGGAAAAAAATCTAGGAGACATGCATGTACATTTGAGATCAGAACTGAAATTTGAAAGTTCAGGTATGAAATCCCCAATTTGAAAATGTACGGGAAGTGCTGGCATTGACAGAGTGTCGTCTACCGGGGCATTTCAATCACCCTTTCTCTTTGAGTATCTTCATGTGACATATACATGTCAGGTTGAAAATAAACAGAACAAAATACATCTATAATCACAGAAATTAATCGCTACAGATCACTGAAGATGCCAAAGCTTAGACAAAATCTTCCATGGACAACTAAAAAAAAAAAAATCAATGCAATGTGTAGATGTGAGTTAAAAACCAAAGGGAAATAGAACATTAGGGCTACTTTTTAAAGGATGGAAAATAATAAAAAAAGAATCCTCATTATTTCACTGTAGCAGCTATGGTGTGCCATATCTTCAGTGCTGTTGATTCCCCCACTTCAGAAATGTGTAATGGTGAGGGAGATGGTTTGGAGGGATGTGGCAAAGGTGATCAGAGGAACAGAGTGACTGCTGTCTCAGGAATGACAATACTGATAAAGTGGTGCAACAAACATCTGTAAAATCAAGCAAAGCATGGAGAAGGCAAGCCAGGAATGACTGATCACAGCAATAGCAGCAGAGGGTACTGGGTGAGGCAGGCAGTTGCAGGAATGGAAACAAAAGGAGACAGCTTTTCACATGGCGTGGTCAGACTGCTGAGCTCCTCACCACAGGATGTGGATGCTGAGAGGTTACATCAGCTAATGAGGTGACTGGATGAGTTCATGGAAGAGAAATCCATCAAAGGCAATTAAATTTAAAACCACTGCCTCTGGCTTGGGAAGTTTTGAGCTCCATATTTTGGCGGCTTGGTGAGTGTCCTGAAGGAGTACCACGATTGGTTTGCCTTGTTCTTGTACTTGCTCCTCAGCACCTGAGTCTGGCTGTGGCTGAGAGGGGCTGCTGAGCCAGGTGATCTCCCTGTGTCTGCTCTGCAAAGTGAAGTGGGCCAGCATCTGCCCCCCCTCAGTTGCCAAGACCAAGATGCTGCTGGTGGCTTGTACCTTTGCTGCTCAGGGCTGCCCCATTAAAGCATGTGCTGTGGAATGTGCTGGTTGAGAGGAGCTGGTTGAAGTGCTCCAAAGAAGGCATGATCCAGAACTGTACCCCAAAAAAGCAGGGTAGGCTGCTTGAGTCCACTCCCTGGTGTTCTGTTGTGGAGCTGTGCAGTCATGGTGAGGATTATCTTCTTGGGTTCAAATAGGTTCAGAAAGCAGTTCATTCAGGGAGGCAATCCCACCAGAAGGCATTGAATACTGAGATACAATGCCTGGCTGAAGAAGGCCCTGCTGGGAGACTGTAATATTGCTACATGCCTGCCCTGCTGACACAGGCTTCCCCAGCCTTCCCGGCTGCCCGCTGTCAGGGAGAGGATTTGGGCCAAGGTGGACTTCTTCCCTGAAGAGGTGTTGCTGTAGTTGGAGTTTTGTCTGTCTCTACAAGACCAGGCTTTGACATTCTGATCTGAGAATGAGAGGTCTGGGAATTAAATTTCTTCAGCTATCTACTGCACTTAAGCACTGGTTAAAACAAAAATGTTGCGTTGACTGCTGTTTACTAAACCAGACAATTTGCTTAATCATCTGAATGGCAGATTGTAAAGCTGTGGATTGCATTTACCACGGCTGTGCTAAACCAAAGGCTGTATTGCTGTTCACACAAGCGATGGTCAAAGCACAGTGTGTTCAAACACAGCTCATACTGATGGTATTTTGCTGGCTTTTGGATGAGGTCTGTTGCTATTAAAACAAGCACCAATACCAAACTCAGCAATCTCCTAAGTCCTTCTGATCATTTCTTAAAATTTCCAGATGCTAACTGATACAGAAACTCCAGTGCAGCACTTAATGGAGCTCACAACTGCCTAGCTGTATATTTTTGGGCTACCTTATGTAATAAAATGGCAGGCCCTTGCACTGCCTGCACAAACAAGGTTGCATAAGCAGCCTGGGGAAACAACCGGAGCTCCAAGAGCCCTTCTGAATCCTGCGTGTCTTGTTTGATCTCATTTAACATTATTTAATAAGCAATATTAACCTTTTCCTCTCTTCCCCCCCAAGTTATCTGGAACCAGTGATACTGATTTAATTTCATGCACAGACCTCACTTTTTAGAGAAGTCATCAAACTTTCCAGTCAATTGAGCAGCCTGATGTCTGGGTAGCCTTGAATTTTCTGTAATCAGCACTCAATGTAGTTAAAAATAAAAAGACATTAAAAACAAAGCCTTGAACAGGAAAATACTTGTTTTTCATTCTAATTTCCAATTTGGTAACTATTCTTAAAGTTCATCACTATGGTTTGTTCTATCAAGGGATAAACAATTTATTATTCCAGCAACTTTGGGTTTTTTTTCTTTAAAAACAGACAATACTATTCAAGCATTGGGAAGAAAACCAGCACATGAAAGTTGTAATCAATTTTAACAGGCTTGCAGATGGCAGTGAATTTCTTTAAGCATAATGTTAGCCCTGCAAACAGTAATAATTGAGTTTGATTATTTATTATCCTTTTATCATTGATAAGCAGATCAGACTGTTTTTCTCTTGATTCCCTCCGTTAGGTGTGTCAAATTTTTTAAGCTGGAGAACAATTTTAATAAGGCAGCTTCCACCTGTAATCTCTAAATCAACAGGTGGATGTAACCATGCAAACCCTGAGCATTCCTGGTTATCTGATTGAGTCAGTGGCTGAATAAATCTGACTTTGAGCATGTCCTAGACTTATTGGTTTGGGTGGGACACCTCTCATTAATACTTCATGGGAGAATTGACATATTTCCCATATTATGCATAAGAATGGTATGCTTGCAAAATCTAGTCGATAATAAATACAGTGTGCAACATGATCAGCTAGAGATAGAATTTTTCTCTGTTATTTCTAATTCTCATACAAAATATCTGCCTCAGTGTTTTTATTGGTAATTCTATGGATTTTACTTGTGGTATTTTGTCTGTTCCTGCATTTCACATATAAAACAGAAAAAGGTTTTAAATTGGAGGCTTTGCATTAGACATACCCACATTCCTGTCACACTTCCAGTGAGGGTTCCTTTTGTTTATAATTTATAAAGGAGAAGACAGCTATATGGTTTCTACATGGACCATTAAGGCCACTATTTACTTAGGCAGTATCTTCATCCTGTTCATCAGATAAACAACGAGTTGTTATAATTTGCTTTATCTTTGGCTATGAAGATGAGAAGAATATTTCATTCTCCAATCTACTTTTTTTATGCTTGCTTTTCCATGTAGTAATACAATATTTGGGAAAGATGGTTTCATATAAACAGCCTAATCAAACAATAGTTCTGTAAAACAGCTGGGTGCATTTCCAACAATTTCAGCAAGAGCAAAACTGATGAAAAATAAATAGGTCACTCACAGTCTTATATTTTTTTATAAGAAGGAATGAAGAATCTTCCTTGTTTCTGGGCTGTCACTGAAGTCAATGGAAACTTTGCTGGAATAATTCTGGGCCTTTAATTTGATTGTTTGTAGAGTAGCACCAGTCATTTTTTTCATCTTTTTTCTTTCTTTCCAGCACAAAGGACCTTATTGTCAGCTGATGCACACTGATGTAACTCGGCTCGTTGTAGCAATTACATTTATACTGCCTGGCTTCTAACATCCGTATTTCTTCAAAAATGCATCCTCTTTTTCAACAACAGGATATCTTGCTATATCTTGCTGTTATTCAAGTATAAGAAATAGAGCTACATTTGGTGCCTATGCTGCTGTCCTCATTAAGGCAAAACTCCCACTGAAACCAAGGAGAGTTTGGCTGACAGAGAATTACTGACTCGAGTTTCTGAAAGGTCTAAACTTTCTCACTTTCTGGGTTTGATTTTTTTTTTAATGGAATTTTAGATTTTTATCCCACCTTGTATTCTAAGTCTTCCCTCTCCTTCTTTTATATTTCTGGTTTTGAATCTTTAACTTCCTTTACTAGGATCTTTTTTCTTTTTACTTCTGTCAGGTCTTAGGACCTTCTACTTTCCACCTTGCCCTCTCCTCCTTTCTTCTCTCCTCTTGCAGTCTCGCACTCTCTTTCTGTCTGTTATTCTCACCTTCACTGACTACAGCACTGTAAAAAGTTGATATACATCATGCGTGTTTTCAGGAATTTCATTTAGCTTGTTTAGACCCCTTCTATGTAGAGGTGCTTATTTTAAGGTAGTTGCCTTAGGGGAAAGCAGCATTTTGTAAGATTGGTGATCCAGGCAGAGATTTATTTGCACAATTTTCATCTCAGTAATCCTTCCTCTTCTTCTGGGTAGAATCTTAGAATTTCCTCTGAAGTATTGATGCAGGGTTTCAGCAGTAAATTGAGTTTTGGACTGATAAAATAAATATTTGGCATAGTATTGCAGTCAGAAAAAAACACTCGCGGATTTTGAAGTCTGTGTAAAAGGGGTTTTGTTGAGGGTGACAAAACTGGAAATCTCCAGAGAAATGGGTTTTATTCATAATTCTTCTACTGTGCAATGTTATGAGCTTAGACCACATACATAATGCTTTCTGTGCATCACTTCTCTGATCCGTAAACTAGGGCAGCTTTACAGAGTATTGTAGGGTATGAACAATTCTGGGTGCCAGTCATAACCAGAGGGGGGTCAGAGGGGAGCATGGAGCAGGGGGCTCTGGAATGCTAAATGTACCACTGACAGGAAGAGGAGCTACAGTCAGGGCTTTTTTGGGCATTGATCCACCCCTATGGTGAGGATACAGCAGGGCAGTACCTTGTCACTTTGCTTCCAGCTGTGCAACACCAAATGGCTTTGGAGCTCTCCCTGGATGTCCTGGCTCCATTGGTGTCCTGCACAATGGCTCAGTTCTTCCCCCAGGCTGCCACCTCTTAATTGTTTGCATTTTTCAGATGGAAGGTATTTGGAGAGTGCCAAGTATTGTTATTTTCTTGCAAGTCTGACTGAAATTTGTGCTCTTTTTCAGAAGACCTAATTCGTGCTTGTGAAATAAATAGTAGGTGTATGGCTTCTTAATGTACAGTGTAGCATTTCAAGCTGAAGTTATCAGCTTACTGCTTCTCAGCATCTGGATCCCTGCAGACATACTTCTTAAAGTAAAAGACATAACACTAAACTCAGTTATACTCCCTTAAACAAGCAAACACATTTTCTCTTATTGGAGTGATAAAAAATAATTTTTCACGGTGCCCAATTGCCTGTTATTCTGGCAAACCTAAAATGAATAAAAAACTGCAGGCTATATATAGGGAGTAATGACAGTTAAAGAAGCATTTCTTCTTTGATGCAATTTCTATTTTATTTTCTTAAAACCCTCCTCTTCCAAGACCCATTTTAGCCACATCTGAACAATAGATTTATTGTTGTCAACTGAATGAGAAATTTGATAAAGACAGCTTTTCTATTTCCATTAAAAATAGATGATTTTTCAGAGGACTGAAGAATAGAAGTTCAATTTTTAACTTTGAATTTCACATATCATTTGAACAGTCTATAATATATATATTTTCAAAGTCCTAATTGGCATTAGACTTGGCATATTCTCTGCATATTTTTTTCTTGCCATATTTTTTCTCAGTGTGAAACTATTAGAGGGTCATTGCTCTGGTTAATGAAAGAGGGCTGACATTCTTTGTAAGTTGTGAGTGTTTAAATATTCCTCTATGCAAATTTTCCCCTTTAATGAAAAAATTTAAAGAGACATCTTAAAAAAATTTCTTTAACAGTGTTGAAAAATGCAGGTTACATTCATTCAAAATCTATGATACCCAGTGGTGGGAGGTGATGACACATTTCAAATTTGCTACTCTATAATTAAGAGGGGATTCCATATAGGAGATGTAAGCATAAAAATTGGGTACGGCACTTCACGATACTACTGGTTTTGCTGCTGAATTCTTCAGTAGTTTTGTTAGAGTGTATAATCAGTTACACTTGTGCTGATTTAATCAATTATTCTTGTGCACAAACAAACAAACAAACACACACACACAAACCCCAGCTAATTTCAGACTGTCTTTGAAACATCAGATCTAGAGATTTCGCTTACAATGAAAGAAAATATTATTTTCAAGCCTCTAGAATGATTTTAAAAATGGCAAAGTTATATTTGGGAACTACCATACTTTTGGGTACCAGCAGCTGTGTATCCTTATGCAAAAGTGGATTTGGCTGAAAGACCAATTCATAAATATTGTGTTTGAAGATTGCAGCAAGCTTTCATATTTGCAAGAGATAATGTAAAATGTGCAACATTTTTTTCCCTCACTCTAAGAAGTTCGAGTTTAAACAGCTAGGTCTCCCAAACCTAAGGGATAATGGCCAACAAACAAAAGTATCCGTGGCATCTTGAATCATGGGGGCTGGAGACCATTCTGTCTGTGGAAGCAGAAAGGTCAGCCTACTGTGGTCAGTTGGAACACTCTCCTGCCTACTGCCAAGCTGTGAAGTGGCTTGGAGGCGGAAGATGGCAATAAATAACTTGACACTGGCACTCCATGACTTCACATCTTGTGGTCTATAAGCTTCCAGGCAAGTAACAGCCTGCTCTTAGCTGCATTGCTTGGAGAAACCAAGGGAGTTGGGGGAATGTCTCATTTTTCTGCTGGAAAAAGAATCTATTTTCTTCCTTTTTTGTAGTCCTCCTCTGCCTTGATCTGCTGTTTGGGGAAGTGAGGGGTGTAGCGGGGGAGGTAAGACTTATCTTTGATCTGATGGCTCCTTTCGTTCTGGGCTGCTCTCCAGGAAAAACTTTTTCCCCCTTTGGGACACAGAGCTTTTCATGGCAGAGGCTCTGCAAACAGGAGTGCTGCCGAAGATCCTGAGTTTGCCTGACATGGGCTTGACATTTTAGCACAAATTCAGCAGAGCAGCTTTATTCAGGTAAACACCTAAGCACATGCTTTTCATTACTCAGAATTTCATCTGAGTTTTTTTCCTGAATATGGAAAGACTTAAGCACATATTTAGGGGCTGAATAGGTCTCCAGTCTGACTCATGTATGGAGCAGCGAGGATGGGTTGGATGGAAAGAGAGCAGTCACTGCGGTAGCACAGCAGCTGTGAAGTAAGATGTACTGTCTGAAAATCAGCATGTTACAAAGGGACCTTGTTCTTCTGGGAGGCTGCTTTTCGTCTGTACATGGTCTTCGGAAGAGGAGCAGGCTTGAACTTTCTGCTTTCATCTACCCATTTGTTCTCCTGTTTCTCCTTGTTTTGAATTGCACTGCATACGGCTTGGATGATGTGAAGTAGGTTTATAATTAGAATTTTTTGGTTGCTCTGCAACCTCATGTTTGTCAGTTTTAAGATTCACCCATCTGGCACCCTAAGAAGAGGACAGTGTTCTTTTGCAGAATACTTTTGGCTATCTGCATGTGAAGATGGTTCTGTATTCTAAGTCCTCTGAGGATTTCTCATGTCACATCAGCCACAGAAGGTTTCTGAAATTTATTAAGTATTTGGCAGCAGTGAACACATATCCAAACCTTTTGGCTCCTTCTAGCTACTTCATTCATGAAAAATGTTTGTTCACAGTTTTGTGTGCAAAACTTAAACTGACTCAGGCACTGATGTAACGTTTTTCACTTCTTTTGAGGGTCTGAATTATGAATCTAGATTAATGTTTTGCAACACAGAGAAGGAAAGAGAAAGGCACTGCAGAGAGAGCTGAGAAATGGTTCTGCAGGAAGGTTGTTTTGGTGAGCCAGATCTAGTCTGCTCTTAAATATCTTTGCTGACACTAGCCTGTGTAAGGGCACAGTGGTGACTTCTCTAACAGGTGTGTGTTGTGGGCAGGTAGTTTACTGGCAAAACTAAACTCTTTTCCTGAGTAGAATGAGCTATCCCAGCTGAAAAAAAATCTTCAGAGGAGTATAAAAGAGTTGGCAAAAAGATGTTTCCAACATAGGGTTCATTGAAGGTTCTTCCACATTCCTCACTGACAGTGTCCCCCAGAATTTGAAATATAGACTACACCTAAATAGAATATGGATAATGGGTTCCAAAACCCATGAGGAAGGAAAAAACCAGTTATGGGCAGGAGTAAGTGCAGCCAGAGAAGAGAGGAGTGAAAATAAATGAGAGAAACAGCTCTACAGATACCAAGGGCAGTGAAGAATGGGGAGAAGGTGTTCCAGGAGCTGATGCCCCTGCAGGCTGTGCTGAAGACCACAGTGAGGCAGCTGAGCCTCTGCAGTCCATGGAGGTCCGCAGGGAGCAAATATCCACCTGCAGCCTCTGGAGGACCTCCTGTCACAGCAAGTGGATGCCCAAAATAAGCTGTGACTTGATGGGAAGCCCCCAGAGGAGCAGGCTCCTGGCAGGACCTCTGGACTCATAGAGAGAGGAGCCCATGGTGGAGCAGATTTGCTGGCAGGACTTGTAACCCTGTGGGGGACTCACACTGGATCAGGCTGTTTCTGAAGGACTCCATCCTGTGGGAAAGGGACCCACACTGGAGTGGTTAGTGAAGAACTGTAGCCCATGGGTAGGGCTCCTGTTGGAGTCCTCCACCACTGTCTCTGGTCGGATGGACCCCACACTGGAGCAGGGGAGGGACTCCTTTCCCCGAGGAGGAAGCAGTGGCAGGAACAACGTGCGAAAATGACTGCAGCTCCCATTCCCTGTCTCCCCATGCCACTGGTGGAGGGAGAGAATTGGAAAATAATGTTAATCCCGGGAAGGAGAGAGGGGTGGCATGAAGGTGTTGTTAAGATTTGTTTCATTTCTCATTATCTTACTCTGATTTGATTTGTGATAAATTCAGTTAATTTCCCTAAGTTGAGTCTGTTTTGCCCCTGACAGTAACTCACAGGTAATCTCCAGTCTCTCTCCCCATTTTAACTCATGAACCTTTCATTACATTTTCTGTCTGCTGTCCAGCTGAGGAGGGGAGCAGTAGAGCAGTTTTGATGGGCACCTGGCATCCAGCCAGGATCAAACCACCACATCCATGTATGTCTCTGCTGCTACTGCAAAGGGTGATCCTGCCTTATTCCCAACTCTGGACACTAGTGTGCCAGAGCAGAAATATGATCTTGCTGAAATTTTGCCTTTTCTATATGTGGATGGGTTAATTGTCAGCTGTTGCATTTCCTAAGCTGGGTCACTGCAGCCACACAAGTTGCAGAGGTGGGAGGAAGACAAAGGATCTCCTTTGGAACCAGTGTGGTTTTAAGCCACTTTAGAGCAACTGCTGAACTTTTTCCATTTCTGGATGAGAGGAGAAACAGGGCTTGAGGGGAGCTGCTGAGTGATGAAATGAAGGCAAGGCTGAGACTGACTCAAGGAAGTGGTACAGGTCAGGCAAGGACATGGTCTGCTGAGATAAAAAATGGATCAGCAGGAGCGGGAGCAGTGAGCATGGATGGCTTTGAAAATGATGACCAGTAGGAGCATGGACAAGGAGCAAGGGAGACAAGGAAATTTCATGTAATCCATGGCAGTGAGGAAAAAGAAGAGATGGAAAAGAAGCCCTTAGTACAAGCTTGGCTAAGGAGGGGGTGGTGTGAACTGCTGGAAAGAGAGGGTGTCATGAAGTGAGCAAACATGGAGCTGAGCCTGGAAGAGGGAGATTGGGTGGCTACACGGGAGAAAGAGGTTGGAGGAGAAGGGTCTTTGGACTGAGAAAAGTCTGAAAGTGGGGTTGGAAAGTGGGGGTTGATGCTCAAAATTTCTTTGGAAGTACCTGGAGCTGGACAGCCAGAAGTAGAGATGAGTATATGCTCTTCCTGCAGTGTGTAACTGAGGAGTCTGGGGTACAGAAAGAGGAATCAAGTGGACAGTCAGGGAGGACAGGCAGGAAAAGCTGGCCCATGTGGGTATCTGGGAGGGCATCCCAGTGCTGGCAGACTTGGTGCTCCTCTGCTGCCTCAAAGGCCAGCAGGAGAGCATCTTATCCCTACCTCTTCTGCAGCCCATTGTCTCTACCTACAGAAGGACCTTGGGACCACTCTGGCTGACACAACTTGTTAGCTGAAGTGAGTGGAAGGCTGCTGATATTTTGGGAATGTCACACCAATGCAAATAGTGAGGTTTTTCATTTTTTTAAAAGACCTAGCAAAGTCACACAGTCACAGAAACTGCCTTGAATGCTAACTGCTAACGGATGCAAAGTTGAGCACTCAAAAATTAGGAAATGGCATAATTAAGTCTGCCTGTGTAATTTTGGTTTACTCCCTTCCTGTATATTCATTATTATGCAGTACTTAATGGTTTAGTAATCACTCTATAATGAAATAATTTTTTTGTTTTGTTTTTGCTGGTCACTTTTACTCAGCTTAATTCACTGGCAGTTCACAATCCTTTCACTAAGTCACTTCACTACTACTGGCAAAAGCTGGCATGGGCAGGGGAAGGATGTGACCACTTTTGTGCCAGCAATGATAGCTTAGCCTGGCCTAAACCAGTGCTCAAATAACAACATTATTCTCCATGAAGTTGGGTAAAAGCTTCAGTCTTATTAAACGTTGGCAAATTCAGGCAGATTTTTAACCGAGGATATCCTTGTTGCAAAGAGCACACACATCTGCAAAGCAAAGGCTAACTTTTCTCATGAATGTATCATCTCTACTTCTTAACTCTTCTGGCTGAAAATAGGAACAATTAAAATTCTCAGGCAGACACCAGACTGCAGAATTTCAACCCAAGTGGTTTAACCATGGAAATGTTCTGTATAACCAAGAAAGGTTCTTGAAACTGGGAGAACCAGGCAAGGCTTCCTCGCAGGCACTGTCCCCAGACCACTCCCTAGAAAAGGCAAAAGCTGAGAGAGCTCCAGTGAGGCTACCCCTATATAAAATGCATATTTCCTCCAAACTTTCTTGTTTGTTTTCAGGTGTTTCTGCTGCTAGAAAACACTGGGTTTGGTATAGTTAGATCATCTTCTTGAGATTTTAAATTATACATTTTATCTGTTTTAAATAGACTAATAAAGATTTTTCTTACTAATAGGTACTATTATGGTGATATCATTTTCATTTTAAAGAAATGTGCACCATTTTTGTATCCTAGAAAATATCAGTTGTTCAAGTTCAGAATTATATCAACCTTTAACAGTTCTCCTTTTTGATACAAATTATTTCAAGATTGTCAGTATGTACCCAAACTCTTGAGATCAAACAGACTCTCTAATTAGCTTTTTGATCTTCTAATTGCATCTTTTAGAAGCAGATTGACAGGCATTAATGAAACTTTTAATGTATATTTATAATTTACTCTTTTTACAAAGCCTTGTGTAGAAGGACATTCATTGTCTGTTTGGGTACTCCTTAAGCTATGGAAATACAAACTTCAAGAATCTTGCATAATCTTGCTTATTGAGCTAGAATTGCATGTGCTGTTTTGTATTATACCTTTGATTCAACGAGGTATTAAACCTTGTGCTTAAGTTTGACGTTACTTTTATTGTTAAAGTGACTCGATTACCCTCATGCATCAATGTCTTCAGGAGAGCAATAGTTCTTGCTTCGATCATATATTTTTACACTCCAAACCTATATGTATGTAAAATAGAATCCTTTAGTTGTGAGCTCTTTAAGAAAAAAGCTTTGCACATTTCTCTCCTGCTGTGCAAGGCTAGAAAACTCTGAAAAAGTAGAATAATGTAAACAGCAAGAATAAAAACCTTTGTGATGTCCGAACATCACATCCCGTCAGCTTGATGCATTAACTTGCCAGATTACAGGTTTTAGTCAGCAAAAAGCAAAGCAAAGTGGTGAATAAAAGTTTGACCTGGTTTTCCATGTAATTAAAATAGTCAGTAGATTTAAACTATTGGAAGGCAGTGAACTTGGCTGAAAGAATTGAAAGCAGATAAGTTACCTGTTAGATAGCTCTTCAGGAGAAATTCTTTCATTTATCTTGGTATTTGGAGACCAAAAGCTCACCCATGGACTTTTGAGGGATCCAGTTAGCATCTGAAGTCCATCTGTAATGGCTATAATAAATACATTGTTGTCATGGTAATATAGTGATCAAAGTCTGAGGGAAAAACTCCAGCATTTCTGAGGTTCATAGTGTGAGATGAAAGGAAGGGTTGACAAGAAATGAGACTGATTATTTTATTTTTTGGTTTTTTTCACTTCAACAGGTCCATGTTGTTCATATGCTGGGGGTTCTAGAATTGAGGTCAATGTTCTGGAGCAGAGTGTAGAGACATAATTACCACCTTTGACCTGCTTCTCACACTTCTTTTGGTACAGGCCAGGATATGATTGGCTTTCGGGGCAGTAAGCACTCAAGTTTTTCTCTTCTCTTAATCCATTCTCTGCCCAGCCTGTGTTTGTGCTTGGGATTGCACCAGCCCTGGTGCAGGACCTTGCACGTGGCCTTGTTGAACTTCATGAGGCTCACACAGACGCACCTCTCCAGCCTGTCCAGGTCCCTGTGGATGGTATCCCTTCCCTCCAGAGTTTCTGCACCGCACAGCTCGGTGTTGTTGGCAGACTTACTGAGGGTGCCCTGAGTGCCACTGCCCCTGTCACCAGCAAAGGTGTTGAACAGCACTGGTCCCAGTACTGACCCCCAAGGAATGCCGCTTGTCCACTTGGACATCAAGGTGCTGAAAACAACTCTTTGAGTGCAGCCATTGAGCCACTTCCCTACCCACTGAGTGATTGACCTATCAAATCCATGTCTTTCCAATGCAGGGACAAAGCCATTGTGTGGGACAGTGCCAAATGCTTTGCACAAGCCCAGGAAGATGATGTCAGTTCCTTTTCCCTCATCTACTACTGCTGTAACACTCTTGCAGAAGGCAACCAAATCTATGAGGCACAATTTGCCTTTAGTGAAACCATGTTGGTTGTCACCTCCTTATTTTCCATGTGAGACTGACTGGCCTGTAGTTCCCTGAGTTTTCCTTTCTTTTTTAAAAAAGGTAACCTTCCCAGAAAGATATTCTGAGTTTTAATTTAAAATTAAACTATTTCAATTTAATAGTTTAATCTTGCACAGTTATTCTGATATTGTTAGTACTCAGAATAATGCTATCATTGCTGCCTGGGAAAGTTGATAGTCTTCTTCCACAATTCAATTTCAAGTTTTTGTGGCAAAATTGACACAAATTGGCGCAATAGAATAATTGAGTCATCAAATCATCAAGGTTAGAAGAGACCTGCAAGATCATCCAGTCTAACTGCTCACCTGGCATTATCACTGAAACCCCTAAACCACTAACCCACATCACCCAATGCCAGATCCACACACCTCTTAGACACCTCCAGGGATGGTGAGTCCACCACCTCCCTATGCAGCCAATTCCAATGTCTGACAATACAAACAGTGAAAAACTTTTTCAATATCTAATCTGAATTTCTCCTGTCTCAGGTTAAGACTGTTTCCTCTGGTCCTCTCCCTGAAGCCACAGCAGAAGAGATCAGCCCACACCTCACCACAACCTCCTTTCAAGCAGTTGTAGAGAGCAATGAGGTTTCCCTGAGCCTGCTCTTCTTGAGCCTAAGCAACCCCAAATTGGGCCTCCCTGTGAGGCCATGCAGGGAAGTTGCTACAGACTACACAACAGGCACTTAATTCCACTCTGCCACCACAAGTGCACTTTGGTGGTGGAGCACCAGTCCCATTTACAAATGCCAGATTTCCCTCCCCTGTTCCCTGTGCACTTCTGGCAGTTGCCTTTGCTGTCCTACGTAAGGAGGCTTCTGCAGAAGTCCTGTCAGCTTTCTCTATCAGAAAATAAAAAAGTAAAGGATTGCTGTAGTTTTTTGCCAAATTACAAAATTTAGCTAGCTCACAGAATGACATTGACCAGCAGTAGAGATAAGCAGTGAGGAGAAGCAGGTTGATCAGCCACGTCTGTTTGGTGGCCATAAGCCACTTGTCTGGCCAGCTCTTCATGGCTTTGAGCGTTCAAGATGCAGAGCCTGAACCGCTTGCTCACCAAGCAAGCAAAATGCATGTCCCCAAGGAAGTGCAGGATAGAAGGGAGGCTTGAAATCCTACCTTCTTCTGCTGCTTCAGTGCCTTAGTGAGAGCTGTGCTTAGGGCCGTCTGAAAGACAGGAATTTAAAGCCACAGTCCCTTATGCATTTATGCAACAAATCTTCCCCTCTGGGTTATTAGTCCTGCAGAATTTACCCAGCTCAGATCACTTCAGAGGAATCGTCTCTTTTGCCAACATGCTCACAGTGTGTTTCTAGCCCCAGTCTAATATTACTTGCTCACAATGAATACCTCATTATTCCCAAGCAGTGTCCTTCACTTCAGTGTTGTAGCCTAATGGGGTATGCCCATAAATCCAAATAGATCAAGCTGTGCAAGCTTTAGTCCCAGTGAAAGGGTATGACTCACCTGATGAAGTGCTCACTAGTCAAGGCAAAAGCAGCACAAAGGAAATCTGAAGTGTCAAAGTAGTCTTTTGTCAACAGGGACAGATTCTGACCTCCTTAATCACTGTGAGTGCATCTTACAGGTAGTCCCATGAACTAACTGAAACTTACTTGTAGAATAATAAAGTAGCTCTCCTAGGAGAAAGGCCACTGAATTCCAGCTCCAGGTCATTAAGCTTGTGTTAAAGTCTCAGGCCATTTCGTTGGTGTCTCACGGTTAATGTTCCGTGACAGCCCTTTAATGCACAAGAAAACAGCTTAATCTGAGAGCGCCCTCCTGGCGGGTTATAAATTTCATCAGTATTGATGAGACTATTGAAATTCCAATTACAATAAAAGATGTGAAATGTCACACGGCATGGTGATGATCAAATGCTGAGCACTCTCCTAGCTTACTGCCTGGACACTAGAGTAAGCCCACAGCCCATTGCCCAAAACGCTGAGATACAGGCATAAATATGGAGAGAAAGGCAAACACAAGGGGAAATTCAAAGGAAAAGTTCAAAAATGAAAATACTATATTAAAATATCACTTCCAAAGAGCTTGATTGCCTGAACAGAATTGATTAGAATGTGGAAACCTCCATGTAGGACTGAGGCAGCTTTCACTGGCTTTTTTTTTTAAAGTATAAGCAGTCCAAAAAAATGCGTACATGAGAGCCATCATTCATAAAATCTGTATAAATACTGTGTCTACTAATCTGGAGCCATTGCTGGGTTTTTAAGAAAATCCTTGCCCGAAAAGGACTGGTGACCTTAATATTATTTTATTCAATAGTTATTATGTCAAAAAAACAATTTAACTTTGCTGACCTAAATGATAAGAAAGTACTTGTATTGCAGATATTAACTGCCTCATGCAGTTTTCAACCTAAACAATGTAAACAGAAAAGTAGTTTTGGCTGAGTAAGGATTTTATGATATGCCTCAGAGGAATTAAAACTCCGGGAAACGAAATGGAAATATCTAGAAAATGTAGAAACTACAATTTAATAGCATGTTTAAAACATATACTTATTTTAGAACATGGGCTCAACATCTCCCTTTACTGGGTTTTTAAGATGTATAAGTAAGAACCAGATGATGCACATTACTAAATCACAATGCAAAGATCGATAAACATATCTGCAAAACTTGCATTTTTCCTGGGCTCCAGCCTGGATATGAAAAAAAATAATTAAAATAGGTCATGGAAATTAAAGTATTAAATGCACTTTTTTACCTCCAAATAGGCTATAAGTCAACCTTATAGTTTTCATCAGTCTTCAGGCAGCACTTAGCGGTATAGAATATCAAGCATCTAAAGGAATGACCATCACATCTGAGAGGCACTTACTGTTCTCATTTGTACTGTATACTGTAAATATACAGTAGCAGCAGAATGCTAATGCTCTTTGGTTAGGTTTTTAAAACACAATAAATACGTAAGTCAAAGGGACATGCTCAGTCTGACAATTCAATAATTTTTTAAGAATGAACTCAAAGTTATTTCAGAGACCTCTAAGCCCTGAATCTCCACCTTGTGCTTTTGCACTTCTGCTCTTGAGTGTTTAGTACATTATCTTTCTCCCTATGTCTGATAGAGCCATAAAAGCAGCGGACAATGCTAGGCCACATGTCTGATAGCATAATAAAATAAAGGGTTATCCTAGAAACAAATTAAAGTTATTGTTTTGTTTTTTTAAAGGATAAAGATTTCTTTATTTTCCTTCAGATCATAGAATAGATCCAGTTGGAATAGACCTTCAGGGCCACCCAGTTTCAACCACGTGCCACAAGCAGGGACACCTTCCTCTGGACTGGACTGCTCAAAGCCCCATTTTCCTGGCCCTGAACATTGCCAAGGGATGCACAGCTTCTCTGGGCAACCTGTTCCAGTGCCTCACCACCCTCACAGCAAAGAATTTCTTTTGAACTTCTAGTCCAAACCTACCTTCTTTCAGTTTAAAGCCATTCCTGCTCATCCCATCACTCCATGCCTGTGTGGAAAGTCCTATGCAGCTCTCTTGTCAGTCCCCTTCAGGTACTAGGAAGCTACCAGGTCTCCTTGGAGCCTTCTTTTTTCCAAGCTGAACAATCCCAACTCAGTCAGTCTGTCTTCACAGGAGAGTTTTGGAATGATCCTGCCCTATGATCATCTGAGCTCACTCCAACAGGTCCACATCTGTCTTAGGCTGGGGGCCCCAGTCATGGATGGAGTGAGGTGTCACCAGAGTGGAGCAGAAGGAGAGAATCACCTCCCTCAACCTGCTGTTTGGAGGTGGTTGTGTTTGTACAGTTTCTACCTCTCCTTGCTGCTTTGTTACTCCTTCCAGGATTCAGTCCTTGCAACCTGCATACTTTGGGTACTGATATAACAATAGTTTTGTTGGGGAAATAAGGAGTATTTGATCATGTTGTCTGCATGTCTGCCTGTGTGTGTGTCTGTGTGTGTGTGTGTGCATGCACACAGATGTGTTTGTGTGTCTTTTGAACCTGGTGGCCAATTTGTCAGGTTTGAGGGAAAGACAAAGATCTTGGAATTGCTGAATTTCTTAAACTTTTATGAGAACAAATACCTGCAGAACACCAGAGAACCTATTCAAGAGCTTTCTGACAGTTTCACCGCTCAAAAAAACCTTTTATTTTCTGCTAACACTTCCTTTTGAATCTGAATGCAGTGGAGATGTCCCACATCTGAAGTGAATTTGGTTTGGCTTTAAAAACTAAACATTTTAAAAAGAAAAAGTTGGCAACCAGGAAAGAAGAAAAGTAGGAACTGGTCAGAAATTGGGAAGGTGGATGGTCTTAGGACCAAGTATCTTGAATTCATGGTGATAGCAGTTTTGGTAGATGAAGTATTATAGTAGTGGTTGTTCTGGAGAGATTTTTGTGCCATGACTGCACACATTGTCTCCTCTGGCCACAAAAAGAGAAATCACAGGTGAAAAGGGTTATTAATGGGAAATGCTGTATTACTTTCATAGGCCTAATAGATGATGTAAAAAAGCAATTGTCAGGGAAAGCCAGAATCACTCTGAGCACTGGAGCATTTAGACCTGCTCTTGGCTAATTGCTATTCTAGAGACGTAGAAAATAAAAAAGCTAGAAGATGTGGTGCTGTTGATTACATCAGGAGGATCCAGTGATCTGAGCACTCATATGCAGCCAGCTGGCTCCTCTTTGAACTTTCTGAAGCCAGCCATGCCTGTGGCACGTGAGCTGGGTGCAACAAGAGAGGAAGGCAAGCACCATGAAAAGTGAGGGGATAAAGAGACTGCCCGCTGAGCACGGAGCTTGCTGTTCACGGGGCTGCCGATAAATATCACAGGTTTTATCTGGAAGGTCTGAGGTCTTCCCCATCATGAATTTGTAATTTTTCTCCTCCTCCACTCCTTAACATTTCAGAGCAAGCAGGAGCTGGCTACTCTGCTTGCCCTAGATGAGTCACTCCTCCAGATAAGCCTGACTGACTTCAAAACTGAAGTTACTCTGCATCGAGTTGAGACAGAAAAAAGCAGACTGCAAATGAGGAAATGCTCCTGCCAAATTCCAGTACCCATCACATAAAGTAATGCTATTTCATGTGTGAGGTGACGTGCTGTTTTGAACTGACTTCAGCTGATCGTAAAACAAAAATGATGTTGTAATTGTCACATAAAGGCTCCTGACATAGCAGGGGAGAAGACTTCAATCTGTCACAACCTGTTCTCTTTGAGGAAGAAAAGGTGACTGAGAAAGTGTTATTTGGCACAGAACAGTGAATCAGAAGCAGAAATACAGTCTTCTTTCATTTTTTTGGATGCGTTTACACTTGCTAATAGGCCACTTGGTGCTCTTAAAAAACTCAACTATTCGTTTCTACCTGGCAGCAAACTGAGAATCTGCTTTCCTAGGAACGTGCCAGAGAAATACAGTTTGTTCAGAACCAAAAGTTTCAGCCAAGTGTGCAATGCAACAATTGAAAAAGAGAATGTTTCACTGACCTGTGGACATGATGCTCTCCATGTCCAATGCTGTGGCCAGGGAATTTCAGCATGGCTCTAAGGCAGGAAGACTGCCTTTGTGCTTTCCAATGCCTCTTCTTCTGAAAGTACTCAGCCCACTTCTAGAAAACTTGTTAGTGGGGAGACAAGGCTCAAGAAAGTTACAAAGATGGCTATTCAGACCCTCAGACTTTGGAATGCCTAACTTATCATTAGGGGAGGGGAGGAGTGGGGGAATGTAGGCGTAGGAAAGACAGTGAACCTCCCTTCACAGGAGCCTCCTGAAGCTGAGCAGCACTGCTTTATAGCAGTGCAATGAGGCAGTCACCTCACCATAAAGGATATGACACAGGCCTTCTTCAAAGGAATTTTTCAATGAGTCAAAAACTGTTAAAAAAATTTGCTTGATATTTTGTAGAGAAGTAAGAGAAAGGTTCTGTGTAAAAATGTTGAAAAACTCTTTAATATTCTAATAAGTGTAGCCATCACTAGGCAACAGTAGATCATCCTGGATCAGTAGTAAATGGTAGCTCTTCCATCTCTGCTCTTCCTAATCCTGAAATGGGACACCTGATGGGTGTGCACTCAGCAGAGGCTGTAATAGCCTCATCATGCATATTTTACAGCACCCATGAGTGAATATAATCCCCTGGACCCAAATGCTGATGGTAAGATGGGTCCAAGTCCATAAGGAATACTAAGCTCAAAGCTATTCTCAGGCCTTTACTCCATGTAGCCCTCTTATTAAAACTGAGATTAACATTTAGGTTATTGCTAGCAATCACAAGGGCAGGAGAATTCAATTTATTGCTACAAGAGTTTACTGGGATCGTTTCAATACTGGATGATGAGAGGAAAACCTGTTTGAAGCCCAGCTGTGGAGGGAAGGAGACACTGGGCAACTTTTATGCAGTGTTTGTGAAAGAGATATGGATAAGTTTTAGCTGTGGAAATTACTGAACAAGGAGAAATATTCAGGGATTGCACAAGACTGACCGGAAGGCCAGTGTGAAGTGAGTACTGATAAGACCAAAAGCTCTAAGCTGAATTTTGGCCCCATGAGGCCAAATACAGGACAGGTAAGCAAGCCTGGGGGTGCACATGAAGTGGGACTTTGGGGATAGGTAGTTCAGCTTGCTGCTGGATCCTATATCTGTAGAGGGAGAGGCAGACGAGGCAGGAGTTAAATATCTTAAATTTACTTCTTTAACTGCTAGAAGTTTCAGGTGATAATTAAAGATATAATAAGGCTTAGGATGGTGATTACACTTAAAATCAGGCAGAAGTGAGCTGCTCAGTCTTCTGGGACAATCAGCAGGAGTTGCTGGGCTGCAGTAAGGGTTTGGGACATCTGCTGAGAGGCAGATGCTTTGCTGAGTTTTACTGTCTTCATTTTGCTTGGGGTTAAGGGAAATGGGATCTGAAGAGTTCAATCAATTTTTGGATTGTCTACAGCCCAGGGTGGTAGGATGGCAGCAGGTTTCCCCAGGGAGCTTAGAGAAGATTAGTTTTCATTTAGGGTTTGGAGGGACTGAAAGAAACTGAAGCACTCCAGATTTGGAGCTGAAATTAATCCTCAGTCATTAGCTCATTCTTCTCCCAGCCCTACAGATCCAGTCAGATATGAGACTTCTCATCTCTAAACCTAACTTGCACATCGAAAGAAGTTCACGTGCCCTTCCTCCCAGTACAAATAACTACCTGCCTTTCAGCCTCAATATGAGTCCAGTGAACTTGCAGGGTCAGTGCTATTAACACTCCTGAAGATGGTGCTTCTACTACCCCATCCTTTAAACCTAGTTCTAACACTAACCTTGGTGTACTTCAGCAGCCTGTATCAACTCCAGGGTTATGCACAAGCCATTTGCTCTACTGGCATTTGTGGGTCTCACTGGGTCTCTTGAGGCTTTCTAGCATTGCTCATCCTCATTCTCACCACAATATGGACACTTGTGCTGGGCCCACAACAAAGAAGGTGTTTGCCCCAGCACCTGTGATGTTCCAGCCAGAGGGGGTTTTTTATCAGTGAAATTGAGACAATGCCAGAAGACAGGCAAGATATTGGGAAATGGTCCTCTTCAAGGTTCTTAAGGGGGTTTCTTAGGGCCTGCTCTCTTAGATGGTATTGTTCCCAATCTATCTGCCTGCCAATCCTTGTTAGCTTCTACACAGACACAGCCAGTGCATGATAGGCCTTGGCACAATGTGAATATTTGGCAAGACCATGAAGCCATACTTGTGTTCGGGTCATTTTGTCCTGGTTTTTTATCTAAGCTTTTTCTTATCAGCAGGAGTTTCATTTCAGCAAGCTAATAATAGCCCTGGAAAAATTCGATGTATCAGCATAAAGGCTTCCCATGGCTAAAAATCGAATTTGGAAGTTTATGCTGCACAAGGGTGAGCAATGAGGAAGCCGACGTGTTGGCTCAGGCTAAGGTATAGCCTTGTGTTTGCTCGGGGAGGCCTGTGGTGAGCTTTTGCTGTTGTCTTTAGCTGGATCATCCGTTAAGCCTTTGAGATACAATAATTCACTCAGTTCTTTGGGTCCAA
Source organism: Petroica traversi (assembly GCA_025920805.1). Classification (NCBI taxonomy): domain Eukaryota; kingdom Metazoa; phylum Chordata; class Aves; order Passeriformes; family Petroicidae; genus Petroica; species Petroica traversi. The sequence goes on along the minus strand of JAHLSL010000014.1, from coordinate 2,613,154 downwards.
ACTCTAGTTCTGCACCAAGCCATTAAACCCCAGACTAACATAACCTAAAGCACATTATTCTCACTCAGCCCTACAGCTGGTCATGCTTTACTGTGCTTATTCTCTTCTGAGCTTTATAAGCTTTGGTCTTCCCAGCAATAGCACCTGCTTTTCATCCCCATCAGCCCTTAGCCCCAGTCTCAGCTCCAGCCAGACTAGGAAGAGACTTGAGCAAACTCAAGTCTCCAGAATTCATGAATACCAACCTAGATTGATTCACAGCCTTTCAGTCTGGAGGAGCCAGCCAGAAATACTCAGCTCCAGCTTTTCCAAAGCCAGACACCAGCTGATGCTATTCCTAAACTTGTATTAGTGGCCATGTGGAACAGCCTGTGCTGTCTTTGAGCCATGAACCCCTAAGGCAGAATGATACTTTAGGAAGCACTCAACAGCAGAAATGAGCTTTGTTTATGGTATCAAACTTGTCCTTTGAAAATACCAGTGCAAAGTGCATTTTAGTTTACCTTTTAACTGGAGCCCAGGCACAAGCACTGAACAGTGTCCTGTATTATCTTCTAGTTTTCTTTATGCAGAAGTAAAGCACTAATTGCACATACGAGTCAAGAAATGCTTGTGGATAAAGACTGCTTTTCTCAAAGCCTCATTGTAAAATGGACACCTCAGAAAAACAGCACATGAACGTCATGCTATTGTTGGTATTTTGGCACTGCTTTTGAGAAAGCTGGAGTGCAGTTAGTTTAGTCAAGGTCATGAGAGCAGTTCCATTAGGATGATGCACATTTTCCTGGGCAAATAATCATAGTAGTATTTATCTCCAAGCTATGTTTTCACAATAGAGTAGAATCAATGTATCTGATTCCAGTTCACATACATTCATTTTACTTACCAGTGGAAATTGATATTACTGGTCTTTAAAGTACTTAAATTAATTCCTTCTAGACATTTCATTTAACGTTTTTCAGCCCAATGGAGTTAAATTAGCAGGACTAACTACTTAAGAGTACTGAACAGAAAGTAAAACACTTTTAGGATTAGATATTTGAGACAGGTTTGCACTGTATATTAAATGTATATTACAATGTATATTAAATGCATGTAATGCAGGCATTAAAAAGGGCTTCAGTTACTCCCTAATTAGAAGCAAATCTTTGATAAGACAGCATGTGCATCCCTAGCCATGAGTTTCCCTGTGGATCAGGGACAGCATCACTATGCAGCTGCACGCCGAGCTGCCACGACGTATTTTAAATATCACTGTGATATCTCTTCTTCTAGGGAAAGTTGCATTCTCAGTGTAAGTGGTAATGTAAATGTATTCTTTTCCTTGGTTTGTTTAAGAGCAGTATTCACAGCAGCAGTGCTGTTTTCACTCAGCAGGACCATATTCTTGCCTGAAGCCTGGGATCAAATGCCCACAGGTTTCCAGTGGTGCCAGGGAGGTCAGATGTGAAGTGACACCATCTGTGGCTTCACTTGGCTCTTTTATTGGAAATTGTGGGTCTGCTGGCACCTCTGTGTCTCCTGCCAGTTTGGCAGAGAAGACCCACAAAAGCTTTCTGATGGAAAGGTGTGTTCTACTATCCCTTGCTGGTCTGACAGAATGGGAAACCTGCATGAGCAGTTCATGTTTTATCCACATCACCTCCTGGATCAGAGTCTCAAGGTGATGATTACCCAGTGTGGGGGAAGAAGCTACAGGTAATTTCAGAGTTTTTATACTCTGGTGGACACTGCCTGCAAGTAGCTTATGAGTTATGTACAAATAAGACATATCTAATAAGAAATACTGGAATATTTAAGCATCTTCCCAAACGGTTTTAATTTTTACTGAAAAGGTCAGAAAATCTGAATTATTTCGTTAAAGAGAAGATGTATCCCTGTTTTTCGTAAAAACAGTGTCCCAAAGATTTCTTTGAAAGATACATAAAGTGTCTCTGATGTTGGGGTTTTTTCCATGAAAATATGCCACTTTTCAGACAAAGAATGTTATATCACCTGTTTGGCAGTTTTGTCCTTAATTTATATTTCATTAATAGCATTTTGCACTCGCCTTTGTTTAAATATGCAAGGCCTAGATAGGTGAGGATCCAGAAACAATTACTGAAACTTCAATAAAAAAAAATTATTCTCTACTCTCCATTCCCTCCTCCTCTTCCCTCCACACCCTCCATCCCACTACCCCAATACAGAGTAGCAAATGCAAGCTTGGAAAACTTGGGAAAAGCTTGAGTTGAATGTATTTGAGAAATATCTTTTGTCAGAATAACAGGAAAATGCCGTTTTTATGTGCTGAAATGTCATACTTCAAAGTACTTTCCATACAATGAAGTATTTCCAGTTCAGCTACTATGAGGTCACTACACAGTGTTAGCTATGTTATGCATATGGATGCTAATTTTCCAAACATTTCTTCTAGGAATATGGGTTTATGCTGTACGGCTTTGTGTGTTATAGCCTTAAGTCTGCTTACTCCCATCTCTGAGTCTTATGGAACCTTCTTATTAATGGCTCAGTGGTAGTGGTGCCATCCATTTCCATCTTTCTTGTTATTTACTTAGTCATTTTACTGCTTTACAGGTATGTCACTTAGCAAGAAATGTCAGTAAATAAATTGTGTGCTTTACATCTCTGTCTTTAGTACTGGACATTTTTGGTGGCATTCACAAGCCAGGATTTTTTCCTTTTTCTTAGATCTACATCTGGCAGTAGTCTATATGTGCTGACAAGATTTGGCATAATCGAGTTCTTATTCATAAAGAAGTAGATAAAAATTAGTTCTAGAGTAAAACTGCTGATATTTCAGTTTTCCCCTAAAGGGAAAAAAAGGCAAAATCTGTTACATTTTATATTTACAGTCATTTCCAGAATATTTAAGTCTCTGGGTAGGCTAAGCTTTTGGCAGAATTCAGTGAGATACCCTTGACTCAGGATGCAGGTGTAAAGTAAGTGTGAAATTAGAGAGGAAAGTTTGTGAACATGTTGTTGTTTCTGTCTTTCACTTGTTTACTCTTCCTTGTGCCAAGAACCAAAAGAATGAGAGTAGAAAAGGTCAGAGAGAGGAGGTGAAGAAAGCGAGTCTCTGGGTTTCTTTTGCTTTCTCTGCTGCTCCAGGAAAAGCTTTTGCAATTCAAAGAACACACATTTAAACAAAGAGGAAGACCACCAGTCGTGCAAGCTCATTTCTCAGCCCCAAAAGGTGCTGTCATAGGTGTGTCGTGTGCTGCGATGTAACTGACCTCATTTTAGGAAATGAGTAAATGCCAAAGGGAAAGATCCTATACTGGAGCAAAGGCCAGCCTCTTTGTGTGTGTGAGAAGAGCTGGATGGTGCCAGTAAGGCTGGACATGCTGGTATGGGACTGCTCATCTGTACTGGGCAGTGGTGGCAGCCGTGGTAGATAGAGAAGAGGGAAATAAAGCACTTCTGGAAACATTCTGATGTGGTAACTTTTTGCCCAGTTGCTCAAGACAACATATTTTTAAAAACAACAAGCCAAAACCAAACAGAAGATATTGGCATTTGTGTGACTTGAGTTAGCTTAATGCAATACTGTGTTCTCCTAGGTGTGTATCTCTGCTATCCTACAGAAACAAAATGCTTCTGTGTTTGAGCTATTTGTTGTGTTTCCTGTTTTCTGACTTCTGATGTCTTCTGTTGAGTTTCATTCTCCTTAATCTTCTAAAGTGTGATGAATGCATGTCAGCATTGCATAGCAGGCTAAAGGAAATTTAGTGGTAAAGGGAAAATAATTGTTTCTGTGGCACTTTTGTCCTGCAGGAACCCTAAATTAAACACGTATAAAATCTGGGGGAGGTGGAAGGAAGTGGTAGAATGTGAAAGCACTTAGTCTCCCATTCCTTACTGAGCTTTTTACTCTTCTGATCTTTCTGTTAAGCAAAAGTATCTCTTAGATTTGTTGCCTTCTGAGAAGAGTCATGTCTGCGTTTGTAGCTAAGGAGCATCAAACTTGGCTTAATGAGAGGATCTTGGAGTAAGTCAAATGTTGGTCTCTGGTGCAAGCACAGCTTTCATTTACACTAGAGACTGACATCCAGAAGAAACCCAGGCCATGGCTTCATTCTCTTCCAATGCCCTTGGTGGCTGGCATGAGAGCCTTAGGCTGCTCTGAGATTCAAGGGCTTCCTTGCTCACCCTGCTGTGCCCCAGCCTTGAGCTGGCAAGTAGGTGCAACATCTGCACCCGTGAATCACAAAGTTCAGAAAACAGGGCAGGCAAAGAGGACTCACTCTTTCCCTCTCTGTTGTCTTACTGTTTTCTTTAAAACCATGCATTCCTCCACAATAGGACAAAACACCTCATAATTTCTCAGCTCTCCTGAGGTTGCATGTTCTAGTGATGGTATTTGCCACCCACATGACAGGAGAGAAGATACAGGCGAGGGATGCAGTTCTTGGATTAGCTATTGCAGCCCCAAAGTGCTAAAGTTGCTTGTGCATGCTTAAGTAATGACAATGCTGAGGGTAGTGGAGAAGAGTCCCCCAGGAACAGAACATGAACATTAATTATAGGGGGGAAAATATATTATTAACATCAGACTGCACACTACAGGAGATCCCAGTGTGACTATTAAAGGAAATTAATTACCGCCTCTCTTTACCTTTCAGATCAACTCTTCTTTGTAATGAGAATAATTCCTTCATTGTTATCACTAGTATTACCAACTCTAAGAGAAAAATTTTTTCCTGGTATTCCATTCATGGCTATTGTGCATCTCTCTGTTTTGAAAATAAATACTTCCTGTGGAGGTATTGCATCCCCTTTAAGGGGAAGTTCCCCAGACGCAGATCAGACTGTGTAAAATGGAGCAATATGCTAAAATACTCATTCGTCTGCACTGATAATTGTGAAATAGCATTCTCTGTTTAAATTATTATCCATGTAACTCACTACCCTAAAATAGAGCAGTTAAGGAGATATTCTTTATTAGACTACTCCAGCTTCACAACCCCCATTTCTAGAACCCAGTGTATTTTCCAAATACATCTTGCATGAACTCACATGAGAAATTTTTGCTGGCAAAGTCAGAATTGAGGTCAAAACTGGACTAAAAGAAAGCTCATTACAACTTTAACATCTGTAATCCACCCTGAGGAGAAAAATGAATGCAGCGAGCAGGCCATGGATGCATTGTTTCCATTGTACTCTTGATTAACTTATAATTCACAAGTGAGGGACTGTGAAGGAGACTACTGACTGATGGAAGGTCACCAATTCCAAGAGGAAATAAATGATATATAGGCATCCCATTCATCACTTTATTTGTGTAACAGCATTTGGGACTCAATCTCTGTAGAATAAAGCCCATTTAAAATCTTTTAATATTTTTGCAAAGGCAAGGCTGGGAAGCTCGTGTAATCTCGGTGACAAAAGAACCATATGTAAAATCCACATCATCCCAGGGCAGCCAGTGACTTTTTCCTTGAAGAGGGTGCTAATTCCCCAAATTCCTCATGATTGTCCTTGGATAGAGGCCAGTAATTATCACGATTCTTTCCATGCTGTGTGAAGATCTGCTGTCACCCTATTACTTCTAGTGTAATAATAATCATTTGCTATAAGGTTCACCTTTGCAATACAAGGAGCACCCACTTCTCAGAAAATCCTTTATTACAGCCATGCCTCTAATTGGTGGCGAGTTCCCAAATTCTGGAATACAATGAAGATATGGCATCAGCTGGTCCCTTTCTTTGAGGAAAAGCAGAAAATATCTGCAAACATGCATCAAGCTCCTGAAGCAGTATCTCCCTTTACCACATTGATATGGAAGCAGTGAAAAGGACCTAGTCTAAGCCTGGAAGCAGTAGGAAGGAGTCAGCATACTCCACTTGTAAAGGCTGTAGAGAGTCAAATAAGACAAAAAACCAGAAAGTGGGTGGTAATACAGACATCAGGGCCAGATGAAGAAAAGCCCTTGGCATATATATCCCAATTTTTACTTCTGTTAAGTAACACCGTGGCAATAGGGAAGCCTGACATGAATGAAAATAACACTTTATTTTCTTCTACAATTTACTGCAGAAATAATAAATGCTGTGCTGGACAGACTCAAATTGATGTATGTGATCTTCTCTGTTTTTGGTGGCTAATAGAGTTGCTGTGGAGCAGGTCAGTGCACATTCACACTTTCAATTGCTTTGGACAAAAGCAAACTAAGTGTACCATGAAAAATGTCATCACATAACATGGCGTCGAAAAGATGATGTATGTCTTTACTGTGATATTTTTATTATGCCTCAGAGAAAATCCACTTTAATGCACAGCTGCAAAAAGCCCCACAGGTCTTAGGGCAAAAAAGACACACACTAACCAGAATGGACTAGCATTTTCTGTCACATAAACTGTTAGAACTGCAAAAATGCATGAAATGGCACATTAGCTGCATCTTTCTGAGTGTTTGGTGGGGGGGTCTTTTAGTGGTTAATTTGAATTAATGAAGTCTAAATGCTGCATTTTATTACAATGCCTGTTTGGAAGGACTGAAATGCTAGATAATGAAACGAGGTAAAGCTATAGCATGTCTGCAGAATCTTAAGGTGTGGAGAAATCAAGGCACAAAATTAAATAAATTCTTAAACAGCACAGGTCTTCTTTGTTCAGCTCATTATGCAACAACTATTACAGTCAGTATGTAAAAAAAAATCTTCGGCCACATTCCATCTCTGTCACATGTAGAGCATGCAGCATGATTGGAGCTGTGCTGAGCTGCAAAAAATCCTCACCCAAACCATGACTCCAGCTAGCGGGAAACCTCTTCATGAAAGAAGCAGCTGCTGTGCTTGGTCATTCTAGCTCCGTTTCAGTGACTCTGTGTGTAGTGCTGGATCACAATTCCAGGTCAGCTTTAGAGCTTTAGCTCCACGCATTTCAAAGGTCTTACTGTTGTTTCTCACCGATGTGAGAGAGAACAGAGCCTGGCCTCATTTCTGTGTCCCAGCTGACACAGTAGGCAAATGGTATTTCCCGTGTACCACACCAGGATGGGGATGGCTGTGGAAAGAGGCTCTTCTCACCAGGGGAGTGAGTGCTCAGGAGAGCAGGTTTGTGCACCATAGAGAGGGGCAGAACACAGACTGAGCCCAAGGTAGTAGGTTTGATGGTTTAAGAATAAGGAAGCAGCAGATGTCTTTGAATGCACGTTAAGAGCAGCCAGCTCAAAGACTTGGTTTATGGTGTTTAGGTTTTGAGAGACAGACAGAAGCAGCAGCCTTTCTTCTGACACATGGCACAAAGCTTTAGTCTTTATTTGAACACTTCTTTGGGATGACAACCTGTGATCCTTCTTTCTGATGTGCAGTGTTGTTTTTCTTTCCCTTCCTGTGGTTTCCACATGACAGTGGCCACTTTGGTCTGCAGTTTAGTTCTTCAGGACTACTCCTGAAGGAGAAGTGTCTGCACCTGTGAAAGGGATAATACAGGAGAAAGGGTCAGAGAAAGTCTCATTCCCAGGGAACCTTCTTAATGCACTTCACCACTGACCCAAATAGTCTATGCAATTCCTAGCAGCACCTGGATTTTCTTTCAAGGTTTCTTATCCAGCTTTGCCCAGTCTGTTATTGCTTATCTTTACAATCGAAAATTGTCCTAGCAGTCAACATAGCTGAAAGCTAGTTATGAATTTAGGAGCTGTGCTAGCTGTTCAGAGATTTATTATCTTTTTTTTTTTTTCTGGGTAATGGGCAAGTTAGAACCCTTGGATATTTCAGCAAAAGAACAGCAGAAAATACCCCTGAGGACAGGCTGCCTAAGCTCTGATCCTGTTTCTGAAGTCCAGTACCAATGTTTTCTCTCAAGAACAAAGTAATTCATTCAGCTAAAAGAGAGTGAGATTGACTTTGAAAATTAAAATCAATGTTTTAATTCAATACACATACAATTACCAGCTGTCAAATGGCATGTAATGCACTTTTACTGAAAAAAACAACGGCACAAAAGACGAAAAAGGAGGCTTTGACAAATGTTAGGATACTCATAATGATGTTTTTTGTGTGGTTTTGAAAGCAAGACTGCAAAGTTAAAAGCGCTGTAGATGATAGGGCATTATGCAGAGGGCGTAAAAGTACCAATGGTGTTTTTCAGAACACATATCACTGCTCTCTGTAATGCTCTGTTGTCACAAATATATGGTGATTAGCTATTTATCAGCATGAAAGCACATCATAAAACATTCCACATATCATTGAGTTTCTAATAATCTGTGTCACTGTGAAGATTAATACATTAAGTCAGTCCACACAACTTCATGAAATACCTTCCTTTGCCAAGATTTGTGTTGGGTGTGGCAAATGAAGGATGAAACACTGATGAAATGGGATCATCTACTTTTGTTGACTAGTCTGTGAAATAACACATTTGTTTTTTCACTCTTTAACAGTGTTTTGAGGGAATAATAAGAGTGCTCCTGGTAGTGCTGTCAGCTTCCGAAATATCTCACCTGCCTACTCTGTTACTACAGTCCTCCTTAGACTGTTTTGGGCTGTGAATTACCTGTATTGAGCCCCTACAGACCTTTTTGCCATGTGAAGGCATACTGAAGACCAGCACTGCATATCAAGGTCCATATTTTCAGTTGTGGATGTCAAGAGACCAACACTTAAATCTATATTTACCAATTGGACTATCTACTCTCCCAAGCATCCACACATCTTTCATATAAATTCCAGATTTATCACTACCTCTATTGTCAAGTGTACTTTCCCAGAGCTCCACTGTGTGTAAGGATACCCTGAAAATCACATTTTATCTAAAAGACAACCAGTGTAATTACTGTTTCTGAAAACAAACAAAGAAATGAATCAGCCTTAACATTGCAAAAGGGGAGTTGTTTCAAATCACAGAAGACCTCTGAAAATCCATCCACATATTAAGATGGCTGAATATACTGCCATCACTAGCTTGAAATGATGTGTTTGAAAATGTTGCCCTGAGCCCACTCAGTACATGATTTGGAATTAGATGAATGATGAATCCAAAGGAAATATAACTATCTCAGGTTAGAGTGTGACTGATGACACCCATCTCCATTTCAGGGGGGAAGGTGGAAGTTCATTTGGATTGATTTATTAATATTTTTTCCAGAGTCAGTAAGATACTTGATAATTAATGGCACAGAAATATTAATTCAGCTGAAATCCTTCATAAATTAAAAGTATTTAATTTAATAGTAATTTAGAGGATTTTGCAAAGTGCCAGAGCAAGATAACTGCATTTGCAGAAGAAGCAAGATTGAGAGAACTGTCTCCTGGACTGATGCAAGTAATGCATCTTTATAGCCATGTGGGTCAGAATTCAGTAGAAGTATTACTATCCTTCACATCAACATTTCCATGAAGAGAGAGAAAATAGATCGGGAAAACTATTCTCTCACATTTCACTCCTCGCTCTGTAGCTGCCTAGACATTTACTGTGTGCTTCACACAGAACACAGTGAAGTATAGTTTAAGACTTCTCATTATTTTTCAGCATAATGTCAGTTTTAAAATAGCTTAGAACAAGACAGTGGACTAACTGAAGCACAGCCACAACTGCGTTGCCGTTCTTTCCCATAAGATATTCCTAAGTGATAAAGAGAGAAGAGCAAATCTAAGGAATGACAGCCTTTTAATGCCTTTCTGTTCCAGCTTCCCATGACTAACAATAGCTTAAACCCTTCTGGGTGCCCAGGCAGTGGCAGCTGGATGCCTGTTTCTTGTGGCCAACGTGTACATCAGGCTTTGGCTGTGGAAGCAGCACTCAGGTGCTTCCAGTTAACCAATGCCAACACACAAGCAGGATCTCTGACTCAGGCACTGGATCCAACACAATGGAGAGGAGTGGGGATGCTGTGTGCTTGTGCAGGAGGAAGGCAGGTCAGTGCCATGGTCCCCGTGGTCATTACTCTCGAGAGGAGAGGGAAATTCCTATATCCTATTTCTAAAATTCCCCATGGCAGCTGGGGAAGCAGCACAGGAGAAGCTGTTGCTGCTGGACAGAAAGCCATAACTGGGTTCCCAAAATGTGCATCTTACCCCTACCAGCTTCCAGAAGCTGGACCAAGATAGTGGTTTTTCTGAACAAAACAGGGCAGTGAAACATTAATGAAGCAACACTGGAAAGGCTGGGTGACATAGACAGATGTCAGTGTGGGCTGGAAATGGGCTTATTAAATTTTCTGTGCAATTTTCCCATGAATTTAGGTATTACGGAGTGTTTTGCTAGGAAAGGTAGATTTTATTTTTTTCTGCCCCATATCTTTGAGTGGGAGGTGGTTTGAAACAGCGAGGTGGTAACTTTCAAAGAGAGCAAAAGGGCTGGGGCTGAGATTTGGATGAGGATGTCCCTTTTTTTCTCATGCTTATTTGAAAAAGCCCTACTTTGCTTTGGGGGATTTGAGAGACTCCCTGCAGCAGATTTTAGGACTGGAACATGTTCAATCATGGTCAGAGAGGATAAAGTGTACTTAATTCTCTGCTCTTTAGGTGGTTTACATTGGCGCAGGCTGAAAGGTTTAGAGTTCTGAAGTTTACACATTCACAGAGTCTTGATGTTCAGATTTAGCATTACGTACTTTTTTCAGTTGAAGTAGGAAATAATAAGAACCAGCAGAAAAGTTTTCTCAGGATCTTGGCTTCTGAAGGATCTAATGAAAGGAGGATGAGGAGGGGAAAAATAACCATGGCGAACCTAAGATTTTTCTATTTAAAAGCAAAAGGTCCCCAGACCTGAATACCCCCCAAAATTGTGTGGCAGTAGGATGAAGTATAATTTTTTCAAAGTGAAGTGCTGTGACATCAAATTTTATGCTACCTTTTGCCCAGTTTCTATAAATTGATATTCGCAGACACTAAAGTTGCTACAGTTTCAATAGCCACCCCCGAGACTGCTTTAAACCTACCCAACAACAAATAGCATTTTTGCCAATTAACTTCCCAATCCATCCAGTGACAACAGTATTTTTCCTGGAGTCCCCTAAACTACCCTTGGAATCTCTCTTTTTGTGTGAGTTTTAGAAATAGGACATAGGAATTTCCCTTTTCTCCTCATCTCAACTCATAGCTCTGCGATTTACCTCTCCCAGCTGCTCTCAAGATTGTGAGCCAGAGGACCCAACCTGACTCCAATCTCAGCTCCCTGCCAACTGCTTCTCTTTCTTTCCTCTTTCTCCCCCTCCCTGCCCTTCCCCAAACTAAGCCCTACACCAGCTTTTTTTGGTGACACTGGGTAAATACGTAAAATAGCAGACCTGCGGTGAGCTGAACTGATGCTTAACTACAGATCAGATAATGCTTCAAGAGTTGCAGTCATAGTACTGGCTACAGAATAGATGGGATGTAAAGTGCCTTATTTTCTGCAGGATATTTAATCCAAACTTTTTAGGTTATCTGCAAAATTCATGGGGCTTTGAGGGTTCAAGTCCTATTTTTTCATATGAAGTGCTCCAGTAATGGCTGTGGCACTCTACACAAATCAGATGTGATACAGTTTGAATTAAGATCTGGAATTATGTCAGTTTCTTTCTCTCCTAGTTTTTTCCTTGGTAATTATGAAAGATAGGAAACAGTGTGCAACAACTGACGCCCTTTGGGACACAGACACACACTTAGTGTGCCTATATGAATATTTGACACAGATAGGAAATAAAATAGAAGTCAACTTGAGATTCTGACAGCAGATTTTCTTGCATGTGAAAAGGGAAAATGGGCATTATGAGTGGAAAGCAGCACCCATCAGAGCCAAATGATGCTTTCCTCCCAATATCATTTGGCACAGAACTGAGATTATTTTGCAGTTGTAAGTCATGCAGTACATAAGTGTGAGGTGAATCAGCACATCAGTATTTCACTGTGGTTTTCCTGCTGTCTCTACTCCTTTTCAAACTTAATATCTGGCAGAGGCATAATTTGATCTTTTGCTATGGGGCTTTTAATGACTTCTCTGTTTCTGAACTGCCGCAGTTGAGTGAATAAGCTAAAATCTAAGTGCACTTTACACTCTATGGACTGTATCCTTCATTTAGCCTGTGTTCAAGGGGACATTAGCCTGAGACTTCTTAAAATGCCTGCTTCATTTTGGTCGATAGGGAGAGTTTAATGTACAATATGAAGTAGGATGATGTTGGTGTATGAATAAAAAATACAAACAAAAGCAGTTATAGTTCTCTCTTGTTCCCACATTTCATCAGTTTAAAGCTGTTTTTATGCTGATCAGTACTGTATCACTGGAATGCACTGTGGATAAAATATAGAGTTTTTCAAGTTATTTCCTTGTGAAGGATCCTTAAGAGGATATCCAAATTCCGGAGCCAGATCTTTTTTAATTGACTCTAAATAATCAGATTCTGAACTGACTATATATTGATGTTAATTATTTGAGGCTCTGCACTTAAAATTGAACACACAGCTTAAGCTGTTAACGTGTGTTCTTCAGAATCCCCTTTTAAAAGTCTCAGCTATCTGAAGGATGGTTGGGATGGGGTTTATTCCCAGAGGACCCAGGGAGAGCAATTCTAGCTGCCTTGCAAGCTCCCCAAGCAGCACCGCCGCACACATCATGTAACACAGCAGTGTTGCACCACAAAAATAGAACATCTATCAATTACGGTTGAAGAGGCAAAAACCTCCCTCTAAAATTCAAGACAAAATCCCCTGAGAATGCTGAAGCCAATAGCAGAAAAAGGGACACAACGTGCAGAAGAACTGGCGAATTAGAGAATTTCCCATGTGGGAAGGCAGTATCAGCCCTTAAAGCTGGCCTTCCACTGGAGAACAATTATGCAGAGATTTTTCCTGTTTCTATACTCACTTTGGGGTTGTTTCTCCACATTTTTTATCATGCTGACCCATAAGAGTTACCATTAACTAAAAATAAAAAACAGAAAATGCTATGTGCTCGATTCAGTAAAGGTTTGAATTTTCATTTCATAACATTTTGTTTTTCAAATCACTGTATTCCCAGAAGCACCGCAAAAATCATTTGCTTTAATGCAATTGGTAATAATGATGATATCAACACAAATCTCTGTTTGTTCATATGTTGAGCTCATTGAATAAAGAAGCTTATAATTTATCTGTGTAGAAGCTTTTAATTAGTTTTCTGAATTTACTCCAGAGATTAATGGGCAGATGATATTCAATATATTCTTCATTGTTTTAATTTCTTTATTGAGATATCTGAATTTGTGTGCTCTTCCCTCTTTGATCCTTTACTTTTTTCCTCTCTGTTAGATAACTGTAAAATATTTGTCTGCAAAAAAACTCATAAAAAAATTTCACTAGGCCATTTCACCAGGCTGGTGCTGGGTGGGTCATAACATAGGACACAGCAGCAAATTCTGCATTATCAGGGATTATAAACTTTACTCAGAAAACACTGTGTCACTGAAAAGTGTCACTTGCTGGCACTTTTCAGGATTTCCAGTAGGTAGGGCAGATACCTCTTTCTGCTCACACACAGCACTAACAGTTTGTGTATTCAGGCATTTCTTTTTTAATTTAGATTTCTTTTAACCTTTTCCCCCAGCTGCCACCTTTTCCCCAGTCATGTCCCCCTGGGCATGGCTCCTGCCACCTCTCAGTATCCTGCTTACCCATGGGACTGTTCCAGTTTGGCAATGCCATCCTGTGCTTCTTCCTGGTGTCCTTCACCTGACAGGTCTCTATTTCCTGCAGTGGTCACATCCTCTCCCTACCTGGGTGGTGCCTGTTGAAGTCCACATGAGGACCCAGAGCAGATAAAGCCCAACCCTTGGGCTGTGTAGGGAAAGAAGTTTAAATCTGTCCTTTCAATGGATTGGTGGTGTCACTGACTTTGCTGATGGCAGCCAATATCCACAGCCTGTTGCCATCCTGGCTCAGGGACTGTGCCCTCTTGTTGCCAAGAAGGGAAATCAAGCCCAAGCTGCTGAATCCATCTTTGCTTTTCTTAATTTATTGTGTCTTGGGAGAAGGTGCACCTTCGAAGTGCAGATAAAAGGGAATGCAAACCCGGAATAAACAGTGCATCATTTTTATTAAAAATAGTGCCCTCAGTAAATATAAAGTTCAACATTATGGTTTTGTTGGCCCAGTAGGAGAGGGATTAAAAATGCTCATTAATGGGATTTAAAAGCAGGAGTTCAGTTATATTAGCTACAAAAATATAATTATCATAATTAAGATTGCAAAGCACTAACGAAGCTCTTTAATAATTATCCTTTTTCCTTAGAGATTCATGTTGTAAAACCTGATTTGAATTTTACATCACGCTGGAGAAACTTTATCTTTGTAGAAATGGGAGCCACTGGTAGCAGAAGGGTCTGAGAAAAGTGGTACTTTGCACATAGCTGGAGTGGGGCTGGGTCTGAGACAGGAGGGACTCGAAAGCATAAATTTTCAAGATGGTACAAAATACAGGTGCAGCTTTGGTCTGATGCTGTAGCTGAACTCTTCGCAGGTTTATGGACTCAGACACAAACCTGGGAGTCTGTTCCTCCCCAGAGTGTCATGCAATCAGGCAGGACAATCAGGTTGTGTGTCTCTATCCTTGCTGTCTGTAGGCTTAGGGATGCCCAGGCAAACCCTGGAGCCTCTTGCCTTGCAGTGGTCAGAAATGACCTTAAAACTCTCTGAGTTACATTACCTGCAAGGGAGACAGCAAGTAGTACACAGCAATAATCTGTATGGTCACAGGCCTGCACCCTTTCAAAATTAAATGACAACAAATTGTCCATTTAAAAATATCTCCCCCAAACAGCTGTCCATGATTCAGCTCCCCAGATGATTAAATATTTAGTTCTGCTGATAGGGATATGATAGTCACCATAGAGCAGAAAATTTAGTGCAGTGTGTGAGTTATAAGCAGATGTGTTATCAAGCTGTTAACACAAAAGTGATGGGATTATTTGTGTTGATATCTGTATTTATTTCTGTAATATTGTATAGGGATTTTTTTTCCTGTCACCAGCAGATTTAGGCCACAGCTTTGCCTCTTGCACGGGACAGAGAAGTTGTCTTGCAGGATCTCTGCAGGGACAGTCACATTGTCCCCTTGTGCATCCCACCTCCAGCCCCATCAGTGGCACCCATGGGTGTCACCATGCCCATGAGGATAGGTCCTTCACAATAGGTCCTGTTTAATGAAAAGGGAGATGCCACATTAGGATAGGTGCTTAAAACTCAAAGGAAATCTGGCTTCATGTTTAGTTTCTACTTTCCTGCTGAAATCTCCACAGAAACGTGTAGTTTGTTATTTCAGCATCTTATGTATGGAGGGGATGATCAGAGCTGGTGTAAATTAATTGAATAGCACTGTCAAAAATTGAAAATTTCTTTCTAGAACCAAGTTTTCTCTTGTTAGCAAAATTACTTCTAGACCCAGAGCCTTTTAAAAGAAGAGCATTTGGTTATTTGAGAGGCATCCATAAACACTTAACAAACAAAGAAGTGAGGGGAGTGAGACCAAACTGTGTGAGCTCCTGGACATCTTGCTTTACATTCCAGTGCCACCGTAGCCTGTTTAATCGTATGGAAAGGATTAAAATGATCTTGTCAAGATTGTTGCTGCCAGAAAACAAAGCAAGTGGCTGATAACAGTCCCATTGAAAAAGACTAATTTTCTGCTTGCTTTGGTGTTTCCCAGGTAGTTCATGTCAAGCAAAATAAAAATCCTTGCATTTTTGACAAAGTAATTTTTATAATATTATACTTGCATATTTTGCCTGTATTGGCTGAGCATTTGACCATAAGAAGATCATAGGTCAAATGTTGTACTATTCTACCTATTTGAATATTTGCAGAAGTACATAAACAGATTCTTACAACTAAGAATACTTTTTAACTGAGACCCTTTTCAAGGCAAGGTTTCAGAGCTAATAACTGCAAAATAATCTGTGCAGTTCTACCTCCACATTTTGACCTGGATTTTGCAAAGATACACATACATGAGGGCCTTCTTAAAGCAGTATAAAGTTAAGCACATTTTAAAGTCTTTGTACATTTGAGACTTCTGATACTATGAGGATTAAAGTTTTATAAATACCTAAAACAGATTAAGAACATGAGAAGTAGAGAGAGAAGAAAAACAGGTTTTACAGTCAAGGGCCATTCTTTTAAAAAACATTTTTTTTTCTGATTCTATCATAAAGTGAATATTTTTTAGATTAACATCTAGAAGTGGCATGATAAATACCTGACATACAGACGTACGATGTCAAGATGCGTATCTGTTTATAAAGCAAGAGGGATGTCAATATAGGGAAGATGGTGCACAGGCTATTTCTAGTACAGAGACCAAAAGCATAATAAAATACATTTCAAGAACAAATATAATATAAGAACTAATTCAAGGGGACTGATTTGCTTAGGATATTTGGCCAGCTCAGTAGATCCAGAATCACTGGACAGTTCAGGTTGAAACTGAATTCAGATTGAAACCTCAGGAGGTTTCTAATCCAACCTCCTGTTCAATGCAGGGCCAGCTCTGAGGCCAGACCAGGCTGGCTTGGGGTTTTTCCCAGTCAGGTCTTGAAAGTCCGCAGGGGTGGGGATGGCACAGCCTCTGCAGGCAGTCTGCTCCATTGCCTGGCTTGTCCTCTTGGGGAAAAGTTCCTTCTTTCTTCTTTAAACTTGGGCCTGTTATTTCTCACTCTCCCAGCCTGTACCACTGTGAGGAGACCAGCACTGGTTCTTCACTGACCCCTTTTAGGTAATGAGAGGACTCTTAGGTGTCCCCAAAGTCATCTCTTGTTCAGACTAAGCCAGCCTTGCTATCCCAGCCCCTCCTCATGACTCCAGGCTCTACCACGGGAGATGCTACTGACCTTCCTCCTGTTAATCTATCTTTTCTGTCCTAGAAAGCACCAAACTGGTCCCATTACCCTAAATTTGGTATAACAGCTGCTGAGTGAAGGGACAAAAAACCTTCCCTTGATCAGGCTGCGTTCCTGTCCATGCAGCCCAGGGTCCTGTTGGCCATCCATGTCACCAAGGCTCACCAGTGGTTCATGTACAGCATGCTGCCTGCTGTCTTCCTGAACTCTCAGGGCCTTTCCTGCAGAGCTTGTCTATGATCAGTCCATCCCCAGCCTGTAGTAGAGTTCAAGTCTCTTCATTCCCAGGTGCAGGACTTGGCAGTTGTCCCCAGTGAATTTCATAATGTTTCGTGTCTGTCCTTTCCTTCAGCCTCTCGGTCTCCCCCATGACAACAGCCCTGCCTTTGAGCATGAAGCCAGCATAAATGACATCCTGTACTCTCCCCATCCACAGATCCTGTCATTTCATCATACCAGGCAGTCGGGTTATCCTTGGAAAATCCACGCTGGCTGTTTGTGATCCCCTTTTCTCCATGTGCCCAGCCCTGTGCTCCATCAGGGCTCCGTGATTTGCCAGGGACTAAAGTGAGGCTGGCTGGCCTGTTGCACTCTGGATCACCCTTCTGCCCTTTCTCAGAGGCCAGCATTTGCCTGTTTCCAAATATCAGGGACCTCCCCCACCTCCATAACCTCTCGGAATGAGATCAGCCTAGCAAAGGACACCAGCAAATCTCACAGCACCCACAAGGCAAGCAGTCAGTCCGCATCAACTTGTGTGGTCAACTTCCCCCGAGCTTCCTCAAGTTTCCTGAGCTGATCCTCACCTGTTGCTGGTGAAGACTGCCTCAAAGAAGGCATCAGCCTTACCTGGTTTGCTGTCACTAATTCACCCCCTCACACACCTCCAGTACTGCAACAGCCCCACACTTTCATTATTCAACCTGTTGCTACTGATGTACACTTCTTGTTATCTTCTATGTACCTTCTTGTTATCTTTGCCATGCCCTGCAGGTGTCACTTCAGGTGAGCTTTGGCTTTCCTGACACCAACTCTACATACCCAGTGAAGTCAATACAGAAAGACAGTACCTCCACCAGGTGATTTACCATCCCTTGCCACTTTGGCTTCTGGGTAAGCTTTGACAAATATTTGGCCGTACACAACTAAGCATTTAGCTGCCTCGTGCCTCAGTTGCCTTGTTGAAATGCGCTCACTAACCCCAGGGTATCAGCCAGGCTTTGCCAAACCCTGATCCTACAGATTTCAGGTGTCACCATGCAGGGAGGTCTGAGCCACTTGTGCGCCCCATGCCAAGCCCAGGTGCTTCATGTCCTGGCTGCTCCAGAAGGCGAGAGGGCTGCCAGCAGACCACTGCAGTCACATCCTCCTCGTTCGTCACACGCAGCGATGTTACCGAACTGACCTACTTTCCCCGTCCGCCCACGGAAGGCTAATCCTGTTTAGCATTGCTGGAAGGGGACGGGCACGCGGAGAAGTGCTCTGAGTTATACAGATGGCAGTCTTTGCTGATTAATGTTAGTTTAATTTGTTTGCCTTTCTGTTTCCAGCCGTGCGAGGGGAGAGCAGAGCAGCGGTTGGATGTGGGGATTCGCAGCCTGTGCACTGAAGTCTGAATGGCTTTAGTCATTCAGTAGCAATAATAGCAGTGAGGAAGATAACGAGCCTGT
Organism: Petroica traversi; assembly: GCA_025920805.1. NCBI lineage: Eukaryota > Metazoa > Chordata > Aves > Passeriformes > Petroicidae > Petroica > Petroica traversi. Next base: position 2,594,683 of record JAHLSL010000014.1, on the reverse strand, counting down.
ATGTACTGATCTTCATCGGAGATCCAAACACTGCACAAAACTTGACACGTTGCTCACAAGCTGGAGATAAAAGATGCCTCTCCCCCTGGCCACGCTCCAGCACGGCGCTGCCGACGTCAGCCGTCTCACTCCTGGCTTAAAGCAATGTGAATCACTCCACATCCACAGAGGGATCGCAGGCTGCACACCCCAAAATTCAGCCAGCACAAGCCCTCTAACACATGGCGATAGATGCAAGGGTTCTGATATGCGGGAAATAATGCCCCTTCCCACTTAGGGAAATGCTGTAAATAATAAATCCAGAATATGCTCTGAGCCTTTATTTCTATTCATCATAATCTCTTAATACTCAGCTCTGTTACCTGTGAACATCTTCCTATCATCCCCAGTCAGAAGAGTCAAGCATTAATTTCTGTCAAATTCTGTTGTTTTTATTGTCTACATGTGGATTGTTTTAATGTCTGTTTTGCTTTAAGCCGGTTACCATCTAAACATTCATTGAACACATATATATGAAACATGAAACAGCCCATGAGGTTCATGAAGTCCAGTATTTTGTCAAAAAGTTTTCTTCTTTTATTTTTTGAAGCCTTTAAACATCTCCAGTGTAAACAAAATGTAGTAACCTACTGAATGCACAAAGATCTCACAATACACTGTCAGACAAAATCTGTACAGCTGGACACTCAGTGATGCTTCTGGATTTTTCCTTTACTCCTCAAAACAGTAATTCCCGTAATAATCTCAACGTTACATGACCCATGGTAACTCCAGACTGCCATTTTCCCACTAAAAAGTCACATATCTTTCTCAAACAACCATGTAAATCATAAGGAAAGTGAATTTTTACTGTCTTAAGTTTTCTAAAGGCTAGTCTGCTTACATTTTGATAAATCAATTTTTATTGCTATGGTTGGGAATGTGTCATATTTGATTATGGACTCAAAAATGTTCTTGTAGCAGTTCATAAGTTTAAATCTGAAAAAAAAGAATAGAGCGATTCAGTTCAGTTTGATGTATCTATGAATCTGTTGATCTGTTCTGATCTGTGTTTGTACAAATCCTTCTGCTGTGTGTTCACACTATAGCCTTGCTGGTGGGATATCTGAGTGCTTCATCCATGTTACAGAAACTTGGAACAAGGCATTGTAAATGGTCAGATGGTCACTTCTTGCTTGTCACTCTGTGACCTTTCCTGCCGCTTCCCATTTGCTGATTTTTCTTTTTGCCTTCCAGCAAGGCTTGGAAGGGAAATACTTCACTTGTTAGTGTGATTCATTTCAGATCTCTGCTTAGCTGAGAGGAAGCAGATGGAGTTCCTAGCCGCAGTGATGCTCCCCAGGGTGGGCAAGTCCTGTCTAAGCCACGCTGTGGAATACCCACAGCACGATGCCTCTGACCAGCCACAGTGCCCATCAGACCTAGTTCATCATCCCTGGGCAGGGGATCTGACAGCAATGCCAGCACAGTGACCAAGCTACACTGGACCCTGTGCTCATGGGTGCCCAGAAACTGTGCCCCTGGGTCATGCCTAGAACCTCTACTCTCTTTTGCTGCCTTCTTCCTACATACTGGATCCTACTCACTAAGCACAGGATGCCATGCACAGCTATATCTGGCCTTTGAATCCTGAACCGCAGCAAACATACCCTTGTGCCTCCTGTGTAACACTGACCTCTTTGCTAACAGCCTTTTCCTCCCCTTCAGAGAGGGGATGGGAGACTAACTCCGTGTTGAGGCAGAGCAGGAGCAATGCTGAGCTGAGATGGGCACTGGAGGCTGTGTCTGGAAGGCATGAGGGCATGTCTACCTTATGCCCTGTTGCTCTTTTCCTTCCTCCTTCACAAAGATAGCAGTTGATGGGAATGGTCTCCCCAGAGGTCAGAGGGTGTCTCATCCCAGCATCCCAGTTTTCCATACAAACCTTGCCCATTCCCTGTCTTTGAGAGGATTGTTCTCCAAGTGCAATATCATAATTTTCAACTAGTATTGGTTGTGTTGTACCAGCATCCCACGTGGTCTGAGGGTGAGGTCTGAGCTGTAAGACTCAGTGTGTCTGTAAGTGGGTGGGAGCACCCCTCTCCCCAGGGCTGCCCATTCCTGTACAGGACAAGTGGTGGAACACCCAGGCAGACCTGTGGGGTGATGGAGACAGACACCCCATCTTGCCAGAGAGGGAAGAGTAGGAAAAGCCCAGTCTTTTCTTTGAGCTGCCAAACATAAGGGCCAGGGAAGCACAGCTACTGTGATTTCTCACAAAAGTCCCCCAGGCACATCTCAGGACGTCTGAAAGAAATTTACATCTGTGATTTAATTCAGCTGAGTTAAATTAATATGATTAAAAATTCTTGCTAAATATCAGGCTGATTTGTAGGTAATATTAGCTGGCCTTGTGGCTACTTAGTGGAAATCAACAACTGATTGCCTACAGTGGAGTGTCTACAGCATATCCTTATGAGCAGTAGGGCAGGAAGGAGTGAAACCAACCTCAACAGCCCAGAAAAGTAGTAGCTTAGCTCAATAAAAAACATGTTTCTAGCACAGGCTACGGTGATCAGTGCCAGATGATTTTTTATAGTGCAAGCTCTGTGTCCACTGGGAATAGACTGTATCAAAATAAACATGTGCAACCTTTCTTCTGGAGAGTCCCTGGAGCGAGCTGGCACTCAGCCTGAATTACTTCTTTCCCAAGCAACTATTCATTGTATGAATGAATGTGGGGGGATGTTTGTGCTATAATTCTCCATCTGATAACTAAGCCAGGGGTACATGGTTAACAGTTTTAGCCAGTCTTTTGTTTCCAAAATGCCATTCTTCCCTACTAGTGGATATGCATCTTTCTGTGTATTTGTCTAAGTACCACCCTGCTGGGAGTACATGAGCTCTCTCCTCCTTGTTCCAGGTAGTTACCATCTTTTTGAGTGATAGTCATCACTCCTTGAGGATAATGATGATACTAATGAAGCTCCCTCCAAATGCAACTGTCACTGCTAAATACTCTGCCAGCAGGAGTTGCATCATGTGGTGTTCTTACCTATAGGTTTCCAAATTCCCTTTGTTATCACGAAAGGATTCTTCACATTTTGATAAATACTTGTGTCACTTGCTTTTTGATGTCACTTCTTTGCAGGGGAACTGTGGCACAGAGCCTTAGTATTTACTGCCTGCCTCCATCATTGCATTGAGTCAGAATTTTCTCCTAAACCAGGAGACAGTAGATTTCCAGTTTGCAACCTGGGACCTTCACAGCTGAGGGATTGGGAGGATAACAGAAAGCAAACAGGTTGCACTCCAAGCCCTCCATCAAGGTGTAAGGCAGTGTCTGGTGGGGTTCTGGAGAGGGATGGCAATACCAGTTCTCAGCAGTTTGTATACTCTGATGTATCTAATTTATTGAGAACAGTTTAATTTCATGTGGTACATATGTACTAGCAAATCCTGTTAGCAATGCTTATGATGCCCTAGAGATTTTGCCATGTGAGCAAACAGAAGCAAAATGACAATTAGATATTGTTTCACGCTAGCAACAGCACAGCAGGTCCAGAATTTCATGTCAGTCAGTGAGAAACCTTGTTTACTGGAAGCTGGCCATGAATTGCTTTACAGATCTAGCCAAATCCTTGGCAGAACAGACCAGTTAGGTCTGTTGCTCTCTCTCAAGAGTAGAGGCTTCCTGGAAGTGTAATTACTTGATGGTTTATGGGGTACAGCTGTAGGAAGCCCCTTTGGGTACATTGTGCTTCTCCAAAAGAGCCAGGGCTGAGAAGCACTAATGTTGACTGTCTCATCCCCCTCCATCCTTCCTCACAGCCACATTTTCCTGCTTTCTATTGGGAATCTGCAAGAGCCAGAGGAAGGCTCACTGCAGCAGAGGAGGACCATTAGGGGTTCTGGGAGAGCAACTGCCCCAGTTTGATTTTCATACCCTAGATTCAACAAGTGTGCATGCAACAGAACATTTTGTGCTGAGCTGAGCTGAGCTGTGCTGTGCTGTGAGAGTGGTGAGACACTGAACAGGTTGCCCAGGGAGGCTGTGGATGTCCCAACCCTGGTAGCATTCAAGGCCAGGTTGGATAAGACCTTGAGCAACCTGGTCTAGTGCAAGGTGTCCTCCCACCACAGGGACAAGATGATCTTTATGGTCCCTTCCTATCCACTAACATCCTATGATTCTGTGATTCTGAGCCAAGGTTTAGCAAAGAAATACTGCAAAATCCTAAATGCTAATGCTGCCATATTAATGATGCCTTCTGTATTCTTGAGTAGCATAGGCTGCAATAAGTGAGCAAATAACAAGAAAACCCACTGAATATTGTCACTACATTTTAGCCTGAATTATTTGTAAGCACACTGATTGGGATAACAGTTTCATTATGGGACTAAACAAATAAACACCTGAAAAATATGTAAAACATCAGTTAATAAAATTTTGCTGGGCCTGTACATTTTCCTAGTCTAAAATAGGGATTATGATGTGTCTGACTTGTCATGGCTGACTATGGCTGCTCTGCAAGTCAAAACTAAAATCTGAAAAAAAAAAATCTAAAATCTGCATGGTATTATTTGTTATTTTGTTTGTATAATGGAATTCAACAATTTTAATTCACCAGTTATGACTAAAAAAACTACTCCCTTGGCCATCATATTTCCTGTTTATGCTTCATCAAACAGCTGAGTGCCATTAAGTAGTAGCTTTACCCTCCAATCGGTGACCAGTGGCTTTAATTCCTCATAACTCATTTGATTTAAAGTTATGGGGTAGTTTTTTTAGCTAAATGTTGAGTAACAACCAGGTAGAATATTGCTGTAAGAGAACTAGTAACAGAAGCACTGTTTTTACTATCATTGCATTTTCACTTGTTTTTTCATAAAATGTTCTTAAAACAGGCAAATTTAGGTGTGACTCATATGTGGAAAATAACATGAGCTTAAATAAAGCCTAGCAATTAACTTCCTTCCTCCTCCCTTCCAATTTTATTCATGTCTTACATGTTGAGGACTCCTTAAATGAGAAACATTGATTGCTGAAAAAGAGTGTTATCATTGCCTGTCATTACAGCACTGCTTTGAAAATGAGGCTTTGACAATATCCAGTGCCACTGTGCTGCTGCTTCAGAAAATATTCGTGTAGGATGCAGCAGCACATGAATTTCTTACCCAGCAGGGGTGCCAGGTGCCCTGAGAGGTACAGCAACACAGGGCTTCCTTCTGGGGCTGAAGTGTTTACAGATCAAGCATCACTTTCTCATAGGGCCACAGGGCAAAGGAGGGTGGGCAGTGAGCTGGTGACATGTGTTTCTGAAGCACTCAGCCTTCAGCTGGGCTGCTTTTGTATTTTTCCCTTTGCTTTGCCTACACAAATTTACCTAATTTACCCTGTTCTCCTTACAGCTCAAACTGCTGGAGAGATTATACTACAAAGCTGAGGTCACAACATTTTGGTGAAGATAAGCAAAAAGAGTGGTGGGGGTGGGACAGTCCCCATGTTTGGTGCCAGCATAGCTGAGCAGGTGGTCTGATTGGGCTGCAAGAGGCTTTTTTCAGTGTGGCTTGGGCAGTGGGATTTAAAGGACACTTTGAATTTGAGGTGAAATTCAGTGGAGTTACTACCATCTCTTTTGGCTTTGGGTCAAGGCCCACAGAGGAGAGCAAAGAGCTTCCCAGGAGAAAGAGCAGCCTGGGAAGTCAAAGGCATCAGTGGTGCTGGCTCTTGCACTGGAGATGATTTTGGTGGGAACATGGGGGCAATGAAAATGCTTTTCAGCTTGAGCAGACCCCAGGCTCATTCAGCCTATAGGTTTGCAGAGAGTAACTTACACACACACACAAAAAAAAACTCCCAAGAAGTGGCTGTTTTTGTACTGTGCCTGGGAGCCTTGATCCCTGGTAGAGACCCTAAGGCTGGAATAATGCTCAGGAATAACATTTCCCACAATAGATATTTTCTAAAACCAAGGACTGTGGCATAGAGCACTGCTGACACATTTATTTGACCTGGATATCGTCACTGTGTTATTAAAATGAAATGGAATGACTGTGAGATTAACCTGCAAATAGAGCTAACAAAATGACAATTCATAATGATTCTTGCATTCCTTCAACAGAAAAAACTGCTTAGACAATCTAATGGATGAAGATGAGAAAGACAGGGCAAAGAGGTGAGTGTCTTTTCTTTTATAACTCTTTGTGATGAGCTTCATACTGTTTGTTGCTGCAGAAACTGTTTTATTCATAATCAATTAATCAAAGAGCAAGAGAGTAAAATACAGTCAAACACAACTTGAAACACTGCTGCCTCACAGACTCCTACTCTGGCTGCACCATCAGAAGAAAATAACCTAGCAATGTTTCCTGTGGAAAATGTTAAAGAAGCCAAGGCATTGATTGTTTTCTCGACATTACTGCAGAACATCAGAACTGAAGCACCAGCAACATATTTCTGCCATTATAATACATCATCTGAACTTCCAGAGTGTACAAAAGTTGTGGATTTTTCCCTTAAAATACATTTTGCAAAAAAAAAGAAAAAATTTAAAAAGTGGGGTTTTTTTCCCTTTGTTAGAATGGTCATTTATTCATCAATGCCTATCTCACAGCAATGAAAACACCCAGAAGTTACCTTCGGAGCAGAGAAAGACCGCGAAAAGTCCGCCTTAAACTGGCACAAACCTATATTCACATACAGTCTGCACTCCATCGAGTCCCAGCTGGTGGGAATTCATTGTGAGCCCTTTGTTGGGAGAGAAAAGGTGTGTTTTAAGGCAGAAGTTGTGTGGCAATGAAACTCTTAATAACTATCAGAGCTGACCAGCATCTGCAGAAAATCAGTTTGGAAGCATTCGAGGTTATCAATGCCTCAGCCCGCAGTTTAATTACTTTAGAGAGAGCCAGAGGTTGCCCACGTTTTTCCCCTTGGTTCCCTCTAATGAGAGTATTTCCAGTCCAGGCACAAGCAGTTGATCCAGTTTCATCTCTTTTGATTCCTTCTCCGCTTCTTTCCCTCCCTGCAGCTTTTTCTCACCAATATAGGTCAGCACAGGCTGCAGCCAGGCTCAGCTGTTCCCCTTTGCTTCCTTTCAGAGGATGCAGGAAGGAGCCCACCTTGCAGCACTTCTTCACCTGCTAAAGGCCTGATCATCTTCAAGATATTTGTGTGCTAATTGTTTAGTAAAATAAGTTTAATTAAATTAATGCATATATAAAAAAGTAGGATAACACGTATCCTCGCTATCGGCGATTGTCATCACCATCTGGTATGGTTTTCATGCTGTTTGTTCCCAGAAGGAATTTTTGTCGTACCCTGGGGCAGGCCTCTATCAGGGTACATAAAAAAGTTATAACTTTAAAAATTAAAAAAGGAAACTGCTTCTTCAAATTGTAACTTAAGTTCATTTTGCTTTTTAGAAATAAAGCTAATGTTGAAATGGAGTTTGAAATCATTAGACACTTTATGAAGTTCATATAATATACTGGAATGGTTCAGATTCATATAAAAGCTACAGATTTTCTTCCAGAGAGAGTCAAACTTAGGAGAAGCTATTTGATGAATATTTTGCTGCTGTGTCTTGTAAACTGAGGACGCTCACCTGTCCTGTACCACAAGGGAAATGCCTTTTTTTTTTTTTCCTGTATTTGGTATAAGGACTGGGTCCCTCAGGGCTGAGAAACACCAGAGGGAATTAAAAAGCCCAGGAAATTGTTCTCTCCTTTTATTTTCTCTGTTGAAAGTAGGTGAGACTGAAAATTTCTGGACCTAAGTCTTTGGGGATGGACTCAAGCCAGGAGCTGAATTTCTCAGGGTCGGTGTGTGTGGAGATACACGTACACACCATGTATGTCTGCTGCAATTTATTGGGCACGTACAGGTTGTATTACACAGACATGGAAAATCCTCTCCTGAGAAGAGGCACTTGCACCCCAGTGCCAGGTGTTTAGTATTTGGCCAAGATATATAACTTCCTTCAGGAAAAACACTGGTTAAATTGAGCCCTGCTCTGCAAAGGCTGACTCCCTAAGGCACAACTTCACTCCCAAGACCTGTGGACTGAAATGTGGATATGATGGCACCACACTTGGGAGCATTGAACACCTGTGTGAGGTTTTCTGGTCTTATGAGCTCAGAAGCCATACTTTCATTTTCAGTTCTTTGATGCTAGACAAGGTTTATTTTGTTTTAGAAATTTATTAATTCTGAACAAAAGGTGTGCTTTGTGCACTTTTTTCTCTATTTGCTCTTCTTTCAGTTTGCTTTAATAGTATATAATTTTAAAATACTTTTTTTGCAATTCAGTTGAATTCCAAATTCCAACCAAAACCAGCTTGAAGTGAACCATGAGAAAGTGCTTAATCATGAAGACTACTACCTGCCATTTTCCACTGAAATAAAAAGTAAATTTAAGAATCTGAATGAAGGTATGTGGTACAGTTACTTGCATTGATCCATATATAACACACTCCACTGGACAGCTGAAAGAAATCTGAAATTTAGTGTAAAGTCACATTTCTTTGTAAATCAGCAAAATGTAACATCTACTAGTCAGTCCATGTCTGTTTAAGACAATAAGCAGCATATATGTAAGCGAATAAAAATGGCTGTTAAATTGTTGATTTTGATCATTCTGAATTCAGTCTGTTCTGTATTGCCTTTTGCTCTATTCACTAAAAGTCCTGATTTTATTCATACTGTGTTTACTCCTTCTCCTTGAATATCCTGTAATATTTGTGGAGGAGCAAGGAGGGAGGAGAACTAGGACAAGTAGTATGGAATTAAGACTGAGGTTGTTTGGGCTTACTGTAATTGTATGCCCCAGCAGTGAAGTAAGCCAGGCTAGGAAATAAACTTCAAAGGAAAGTGATGAAAAATGTCTTGTTTCATACATTTATAACTGTACTAAACAAAGTATTTTCAATTGTGCAGGGATAGTTTTTACAGTTTTTTTCTCATTTTTTTCCTTTTCAAAACTTTACTGTGATCATCGATTCGTATCTTGGTAGAGTTATTTCCACTAGAGGAGTTTTTATATTTCCTTTGTAAAGAAAATGTCAAGTGTTAAAAATAGATACTTTATATTTCTGTCCAGGCCTTTTTTTTTTCCTTTAAAGCAACACATTCCCTATTGACAGTTGGTGGTTTATTTTATTTTCAGGGAAATCTGGACTCTTTAAGCTTAAAATGAACTGAGAATTGAATTATGAGGAAGTAAAATGTTGATATTCAGTTGCCCTGAACTGTAGAGAAATACGATAAGGCTGGAGCTTTTCACATCTTGTTCTGATAGCCTTTTGCAGTGTAATAAGAGCAAGCTGAAATCAGTCAGGCAGTATCCACCCAATCTCTTGTGTTCAAAGCTGTAAAATAATCAAGAATTGGCTTCTATCCAGTGCATCTCCAAGTGTGTTCAGGGTTGAGAGCAAGACAAACAAAAATTACCCCTCTGTCAATAGTAACATCCAGAAACCTCTGTAGTGATTTTTCTGCTGAAAATGTTTATTGCCATCCTGGTCCTTGCAGGGGACATAGATGCTGGGCTGAATTCTGCTCTGATTTTCAGGAGTGTGCATCCAGATCTGGTTTGAGGCACAGCAGAGGTAGCTGGGACTAAGAAACTCAGTGAGAATTGGCCTCTTGGCTTTTTTTTTCCCATCTACATGTAACCAGATTTTTAGATCTTTACGTAATTGACAAGGCAAATCTTACCTGCTTGAGGACCTTTCAGAAGAACAAACAAACCTACTGGGCTATGTTTATTTCTATTTCCACATGGATACAGAAGTCCAGGTGATAACCTCTGAGTCCAAGAACTGTCATATTCATGAGAACAAGTCAGAAAATGTGTTTGTACAGATCGATATAGAGTTTAAAAAAGCCAAAGTGCGCATGCTGAAAAGATCATCAACAGCCTTAATGACAGTATTATGATGGTGCCAAAACACCCCAAATGAAATCAGATCCTTTCTTCCTGTGAGCTCTTCAAACACAGCAGCAGAAGCGGGCTCTCTCTGAGGAATCTGCAAGCTAAACAGACAAGACTGGTGAAGAAAGCTGTAGAGTCATCGTTTTAAACCTAGAGAATTGGGGCACTGACATTGATTTTCCCAGTGGCACACTGAGATTAAGGGCAAGCACTGCTGGCACTTCCAAGACCTGGCAACGCATCCCAGCCTCAGACCCAAAGCATTCTGATGCCATCTCTACTGCCTGTGCTTCTGACCTTGGAAAGGAGGCTGAACAAGGTGGCATACAAACCAGATGGGACTTGCAGCAACTTCTACTCAGGTCTCTGATCTCAATGTCTGGAAGACGACATCCTGATCCTTCTCTGCCAGCCTCGATGTAGGCAGAGTGACCAAAGAGAGCAGGTCCTTCTAGATCAACCCAGCTCCAGTGCAACAGCTGCAGGACTGGGGTCCCTCTCTTCTGTTAAGACTGCACAGATGAGTGTGATCCAATCTCCATTCTTCTTCTTTATGGACAATTTTACTGTTGTCACAGTATTCCTATTTCTTCTCACTCTGAGTGCCTCCCCAGAGACTGCATGAATTTTCAAGATTCTACATACATCTAGGAGATGGATGGAGCTCCTTCAACTACTAGCTCAGTGCTGACCTGATAAGCTCAACCAGAGTGTCCAGAGGCAGCACAGAGTAGTGAGCAGAGCCTCCATCTCCCTGCTGGGTGCTAAAGGTGGCTCAAAGATAAGAGCAGGAGGAGGGAACTGTTGCCTCCTACTTGTCTCTGCAGCTTTGCTGGAGTCCAGTGTCAATCTTCACATGTGGACGCATACAGCAGGCTAATTTTATGTCTATACATTGCAAAGAGCAGGTACATGATCATTTTTCTTCTTGGTCTGCTCATCCTTTTTTTTCTTTTCCCCTGTCTACAGGGCTTCGCGTAACAAGTCTGAGAAGAAGAGGCGCGATCAGTTCAATGTTCTCATCAAGGAGCTCAGCTCCATGCTTCCAGGCAACACTCGCAAAATGGACAAAACTACTGTGCTGGAAAAAGTCATCGGCTTCCTGCAGAAACACAATGGTAAGAGTCAGTGCAGCTCTTCATGCACTTGCCAGACAGTTGCTGTAATATCCCGTTTCCTTCAGTGATTATCAGAATGGCTCGAGGGATCTAAAAGTGCCAACATAAGGTATTTGAGGGTTTTTTTCTATCTCATCAAAAAAGATCATTTGCAGACACTATGCTGCCGAAATCCATCTCCTTGTTTGCTCTTCAGCTGAAGATGACTCTCAGCCTGCTAGAGAAGGGGCAAATGGCAGCAACTGAGGGAAAGAGGGCAGCAGTGCCCTGCAGCACTCAGGAAGAAGACAGATGCTTTGAACAAGAGAGATTTGGGAAGATTTCCTTCCTTGAAATTTGCAATATTCTGAGCAGAAGAACAAAGCATTTGCCCCAGTTTCTCTGCAGAAAAAATGCAGGGGAAGCAATCTGTTCAGCACCCCAGCTCCTCAGTGGACTGTGCAGAACTCAATTTTCCACACCGAGTAGAAAACTCAGACCAGGAAGCGCCTCAGTTTTTGAAGCTGGCATCAGCAAATTACATCACAGATAGTTGGCGTGCTTCACCCTGTTTGCACAAGCAGAAACTACATCACATGTGCACAGCATCCATTGCAGTAGTGAAGTTCAGCATCCGAAACCTGGGAGTTTATTTTTTAAAATGCTTGCACCAGTGACAGTGAAGTCCCTTAGAAATGTACCTTCATAGAGGGCAGAAGAGATTTCTGACCCTGCTGATCTATCTACTCTCTTTGGTCTAGTTTCTGCTCAGTGGGAGCAATGTGCACTGTGCCCTTCCTGATGCTTTGACACCCACCAGCAGTGGTCAGTTGAAATGCTTCTCCCTTATAAATCAGGTTTAAAATGGGGCTCTCCTGCTCTGCACCTCTGAGGAAGAGGTTTCAGTGGTGACTGGGGAATGCCCCTGGTCCCAGGAAGCAGAAAGGAGTCTCACAAGATGATGCACCACATCACCTGGCTTACCTTTGCTCATCCAGCACCTCCCTCCTGCACTCTCTGGAGAACTCTGGGTGTAACAGGAAAGATCATGAAAACTCTTATATCATGACTCCCAACAGAATGGAGTCACAAATGTCAATATTACCAAGGAAATAATTAAAATGGTTCTGTTGTTAGAGTGCTGTTTCTCCTTGAATGAATTTTTGCCACAAACAAGATAATATCATATATTTGTTTAGGTTGGAAAAGACATTTAAGACCAGTGAGTCCAACCATTAACCTATGGTTTTGTACAGGAGTGGATGACTAGGACATCTCAAGGTTTAATAGTTATATACACTTTAAAAAAATTATGCTAATAACTTACCTTTTATTTTTAGCTGCCCAAGGCAAGGGAAGATGTGAATATGCTCAATTTTAAAGCTAAGCAAAGAAGAATCACCCAAGATTTGAAATAAGTGTTTAACTGTAGCTGAAGGTCCAAATAATTTACTCCAAAATGTGCTTTTCCTTGAAAAACAACTCGGTAAAGGAAAGCTAACAGTCACAAATGTTTCCACGGCAATTGGGTCAAAATATGACTGAGGTTTGTGCACTTGCTAAAAAAAGCAAATGTTATCTATTTTTAAACCAGATTAGTAGGCACAGAATATAATACAAAGCATCAGCATTTAAAATTGTTCATTATTTTCAGCATACTTTGGATCTGGTTTATTGAGTCATATTTCCCTTCTGTTTGGTAGACTAAACCAAGATTTTAGTCATAATAGAGCAGGAGGTAAGCGTTCAGACTTTTTCCTTTGTAAACAGCCTCCTTCGTTATAATCCACAGAATCTCCCAAATCTCAAGTAATTCTCCCAACAGTCACCATTTCATGTACATTAGCTTTTCCAAGCTGCAGACCTACTGAAAGCATCCTATATTCTGAAACTCCTTTTGAAAAAATCAGATGGACTCTTTCCTTAGCCTGGTTTTCAGACCTGTGTGTAAAACCCCAGGGGCTGTGGAGAGTTGCTGTGCTGCCAGTGGCAGCCCCCAGCAGTGCAGAAAGCGAGTCAGATGAGCTGGTAGGAGCAAACAGCTGCATCTCCACTAATACAGCCTGAACAGAGGCTTTGATTTCTTTCTCTGTGACAAAATGCACAGGCACTCCTATAAATTTACTGTCTTTAGTATCATTTATCCATTTGCATTTTTCTGCCCAGTTTGCCCATGTGCTTTGAATACAAAGCACTGGGTGTTATATGCTCTGGAAGTTTTAATCAGTAGGATTAATTAGCAGAAGGTGCTGAAAAGAGAAGACAGTCTGTGCTCACCATCCCCTCACTACTCGAGCTGAGTGAGGGAGCACTCCTAGACAAGCAGACTGAGCAGCAAACTAAACCAGCTCAAGTTTCTCTAAATTAGAGCTGTCCCCCAGCATCCTGTCTGACTCAGGAAGAGCTAACATCAGTGACTGTTTTCCAAAGGGAAGCAGTGCAATCAGCTACTCAGTCTGGTCCCCAGTTTCAGTGCAAAGCTGTGAGTTGTTATCCCGGTGTTCCTGCACCTTTCCATGGAAAGCCCTCCAGGAGCAAGCCCTCTGCAGGCTGCCATGGGGTCAGGACTGGACAACAGTGGGACAGATCTCCTCTTGGGACGTTATGGGCTGACAGCACAGGGGACCCTGCCCTTCAGACAGGATTTGGGATGAGATGCTGGTGCTCCCTTTCTTCTGGGCTGCCCTGCACCGTGTGGCTGAAGGTAGGGAGAAAGTGGTGACAGTAGCACCAGTGTAAAGCTGCTGCAAACGCTCATGATTTGCTCTCATTTTGGAAAAAAGAGCAATAACTCAGCAGTTTGGGGTCACAGCCCTTTGTGGCTTCTCTGAAGGACTTTTCTTGCTGTTCCTGCTTGGCACAGAAGCTACAGGCTAAACCCTCTCTAGCATTCCGGTTTTGAATCTGTAAATTGTAAATAGCAATTTGACACATGCTAATCCTTGCCTTGATTTTAATTTCATGCAAAGTGGTTTTATCTTTTGATCAATACCCCAGTAATGCCACTTGAGGCCAGTGGCCCTGTGAATACAGGCTCCCACTGAAGTCAGTACAAGCCACCTTGAGTAAAAAATGACAAAAACACTTCAAGCTTAAAAACTGCAAATTTTTAATACAAATGTTATTTCTCTCTTTCCATAGCAACTCATATGTAGTATTGCAAGATAGAAGTTAATTTGAATTTTAAAGATGTAAATGTTCTATTTGTCTAGAAGTCTCAGCACAGACAGAGATTTCTGAAATTCAGCAGGACTGGAAGCCTTCATTTCTCAGCAATGAAGAATTCACCCAGCTGATGTTGGAGGTAAGCATGCATATCTACCTTTCCTAATTTTGTCTAGCACTCATGGAAACACCCACGCATTTAGAATACACTGTCATCTGCAGTTCCAAAAAAGGAGGTTTTGGGAACTGCTGTCTTTGACCATCAAGCAGAGCTGTCACTGGGATTAAAGTCCCCACTTGTTGCTTTTCCCTCTCAGCAGTACTGTGAGGGAAAAGCAATTGTGCTGTGCTGCTGCAGCCTACAAAGCTGTGCAGCAACTCTCAAGAAGAACAGTTCAGGGTAAAGATTCAAATCACAGGTTATATTTTTTTTACAAACCGAGGTGAGGTAAAGGGCACATGGCCCATTTTTCTCCTGTTCTTGGAAGGCGTTATTATCATCTAATATTTATGCAAGACTAGCACCTGAAACTCAGTGGTGTCACATCCCTCCAGTGCTTGGTGCTGTACAAACAGATAAAGCCTGGCAGCTCCTCTTGGATGGATACAGTTGGTACTTCCACCCTGATTTTCAAGACCCTTATCAAACACTTCCTATTCTAGCATTTTGCAATCATAGTTTTTAAATTATAGCGTAAGTTCTTTCAATGCTAGCTGAGATTTGAAGGGAGGCAACTCAATGGTGTTTATGTAGATTCCAAATGAAAAGCAAATGAGTTTCTAGGATGCATTTTTCTCTCTCAGTAATAGCTAGAACTGCCTTTAGCAAGGGTCTTCTCCTGTACTAAACACACGGGTGTTGCATGGGCCCACAGTGTTCTTTGAGAATAAGCTGCTTCTCCTGCCACAAATGATGTGAACATGGCACATGATCCAGGCTCTGGTGGTGGGCAGAGAAGGATGTTGGAGAACAATTTCACCACCAAGGAGTGGCACATTGCTGGCTCCCAGGGGCTGGCAGGCCCTTGGCCACTGCAGTTTGTTCTGATGAGACTCCCCTGGACCTGTTTTTTGAGAAGCTTCGCTCCCATTGCTCTGACAACCGCCTGTTTCCCTCTCAGTGCACAGGAACTTTACACACATAACTCCTCAACCTGCACTGAAATGTGTCCCTCAGATAGCCATAAATTGGCTGTTGTTTTGACAGACTGGGCCTTTGTTGATTCGTACACAATTTTAGATTAAAACAATCACTTTTGGTTTCCCAGCTTATAAATCACCTTCTTGCTACTGTGATTTTCCATGCCCTTCAAGATAACATTAGGTATTGGGATGTCCTGTTGTGCCAGATGTTCATCATTCCTTACTATTTTGCCTTTCTACTAATCTTATTTTATTAGCATTTGGACAAGACTGCTTGAAGTTTTTCCCATCCTGTTATTAAAAGATGGGAAGTTTTTTTTTTCCAAGCACTAATTCAAAAGACTCAAGGCATAATTGACTGCAGTAATATATCAGCTTTCCTGAAAATGGCCTTTTCTTACCCCTTTGAAAAGGCTGACACCAAATTACAGTGGGCATTAGGCTCTGTTTGTTCATCTAGGACTGATGCAATAGTAAAACCTTCAAAGAGGCAAATGCTCTCTTAATGTTGGAATGTCCAGTTGCAAGTAAATAAAAACAGAGTTATGTATGCACACATCAACTTGATTTTACCACAAAGTTCTGATATGAGTCACTGTGTGTAATTTGCATTGGATGTGAAATAAAGACTTGATTTTTCAAAAACTAACAACCTTCACCATAGTAACATGCACAATCCAACTGCCTTGTAAAACCACTGCTCTCTTTTATGGGTTAACAGCTATCATGCTTTTTTAGAA
This sequence comes from Petroica traversi, assembly GCA_025920805.1. NCBI lineage: Eukaryota > Metazoa > Chordata > Aves > Passeriformes > Petroicidae > Petroica > Petroica traversi. The sequence goes on along the minus strand of JAHLSL010000014.1, from coordinate 2,578,624 downwards.
AACAGCTTGAATGCACTGCATTAAAGAAAAACATATTCTCTGCACCTAGATTAACGAAATCAAACTAACTATAGCAGCTGGAGGGTTTTCAGAGATGCTAAACACACACTCTTCTACTGGGGTATAAGTTATTGACTTGCTTTTCAAAGGATTGAAGCACCAGCAGATTCCCATTGACTTAAATAGTTGTGGGTGCTCAGCATTCTCTGGAAAAAGGAACATATGTTTGTCTTTTTATTCAAGGCTTTGTGTTTTCCTTTTTTTTTTTTTTTAACAATTAGCATTTTCCAGTGTTCTCAGAATTCTTTCCCTTATTGAAGTCAGCAGGGGGGGAAGGATGTGCTGTGGCTTACGAGATCAACTGCAAGTCTGGCTTGGAGGCAGGTCTGGATGTGCAGCGTGGTTTTGTAAGGCTGTGGCACTCTGATCAGGCTGTTTGCAGTACACCTGTCTCCTGGGCAGGTAGAGCCACTGGAGTATGGCCAGAGCCTGCTCTGACTCAGTTGTGCTTGCAGTGCCTTTGCTGCTCAGATTCTGCTGGCAGTGCTGACTCCAGAACACCAGGGAACTGGCAGGAAGGACCCAGACTTGCTCCATTGAAGGATTGGGCCTCAAGTCAGCCTCACCAGGGACTTCCTATTGGCAATGGGAAGGTTTTAATCCTCTGAGCACCTACTGTTGTGTCTTAATTTTTTGAGGTGTTCTCCTTATAGTGATCTAAAGATCATCTAGCTTTAGTTCACTCTGAGGAGAATCCACAGAAAAATTACATTAATCTTGCCTTAGATCTCAAAATGTACCTAGGTATAGTTTTGAACAAAACTCAGCTCAGAACTTGGCAGCTCAGACTAAAGAAGCAGTTCCTTTTGAAGGTGAAATTACTCCTGTACAAAGGGTGAGGATAAGGCTGACATTTCCCTTCAGTCCTAGGAGTGAAGGGGCTTACCACAAGATGGGACCAAAGTGAGGAAGAAACTCTGCAGAAGGGGGAATTTCTCTTGGAATGAGTAATCTAATACCATGACCTTTAAAATAAATCACTCAATTAAAACTCAGGCTAAGGATTATTTGATCATTTGCATTGCTTTTACTTACATGAAAGCCCGGTAATATACAATGTTACATTAATACAAACTAAGATTTATGGGGTTTGCAGAGAAGTACCATTTTGAGATAGGACTGCATCCTTTCATCGTCCTTTGATATTTACACAGAGCTCAAATGTTCATTTTAATAACTTCCAAGGGATCCAGTCTTAGTCATTTTGCATTATTAAAATGTGTGATTAATTTAAAAACTGAGACATGAAATGTTCCTGTGAGCCCTTTGTTGCATCAATAGTAGGTTTTACTAGACTACAAAGAGTCTTGTAAAAGTTAAATCAGACTGTAAAATCAGAGAATTACTGTTCTGCAACTTGAGATAACATTCCTACAACTCGATAACAATATGGTGCCAAAGTCAAACTGTTTTGATCAACACGTGATGAGATGTTCTGTTTATACCATTCATTCCTGTTAAAGCACTCTCAACTTTTCTGTTTTCCTTAGGCATTAGATGGCTTCATTATAGCAGTAACTACAGGTGGAAGCATCATCTATGTGTCTGACAGCATCACACCTCTCCTAGGGCATTTACCGGTGAGTGATTTTGGCGTTTGCTTTTCTACTACACATTGTAGAATTTGGCGCTGCATTTTTAGAAACAGATGTAAAAGGGTGCTGGGGGTGGTGTTTTCCTGAAAATGTGGTGAAGGAGTGTGTCCCTGCATCATGCTGGCTGCTGCTGTTGCTCAGCTCTGCACTCTCTCTGTCTGATTCATACCCTTCAGGTTTTTGTTGCTATGAGGCACTTCAGCTTGAATGGAAAAAGCTGTGCAGGAATAGTCTGGCCAGGGGAGGGACAGGGTGACCTGGCTGATCTTTTCCATCTCTGATTTCTAAGCTAGCAGAGAATAGCACCAGTGCTGCTGGCAGCCCAGTGAGGAGCTTGTTAAGGACCTTATTTTGCTCCCAGGGAGGTAAAGGACAAAAACCCATTGAATTTGGAGTTAGCCAGAGGCTGCTGTGGAGCTCTGCCAGTGGCTCTGCCGTGCTTTGCCCAGGGGAGCACAGGTGCTCCCAGGGGGTGCTGGAGGAGCCGGTGCTGGGTGCATCCCTACACAGGTCCAGCCAATGCTCCAGCACATTCAGCTCCTTTTATCTGTGTGCTGCTCCAGGAGATGCTCCCGTGTGCATTGGCTTGGGCTGGAGGAGCAGGGGAGAGAGGCTGCTCCAAACCCTGCTCCTGTTGCTAAGGCTGCTCCAGGAGAAATGGCACAATAATTACAGATTAATCCTCATGCTCATTTTTAGTATCCTGGTCTCAAATAAATACATGCCCAGGAGAAAAAATCAGCTGCCAAATCATTATTGTACTACCCCCTGCCATGTTCTTAAGAAAATTAGAATTCTTTTTCTCTCATTTAGTTTTTCACCAAATATGTGTTATGTTTTCCACCCAGACAAACGTATTTCACAACACTACCTTGCTGGAATAAGAACAAAAATTATTTTCTTCTGAGACAAAAGGCACTTGATGAAAGAGCAGCTCCTGGTAAATGCAAAAATATTGCTATGCAACAACAGATTGAACTGAGTCTATCTATTTTCTTTCATCCTCAACAGTTCAGAAGACCAGTACTTGACTATTTTCTGACATTTGCCTCACTTCCAGAGTGGGGAGAGCTCTGTCCTGCACACAGGCTGTGGGGCTTTCATACACTTACTGATTTCCATGAAATTTCCTTGTCTTTCAACATTTGGAGGCTTCATTGGTATCTCTTCCAAATACTGATTCTTAGTGGAGATTTGAGATAGTAGATCTGCTGCAGGGAAGTATTCCTCTTCAGGAAGACACATTTCAGACCCTGTGCCTAAATTTCGAAGCCCTGACTGAACATGGATAGATTCAGGTTTATAATTCCTGAGTTGGACCATTAGAAACTAAATTGGTTTTCTCTCCCAACCTTATATGGTATCCAGCCCAAAATGAGGACAAAGGTGGACATTATTTTTATTTTCTACAGCTCCAGTGAGGCCATGGAACATTTGCTTCCATCTCCCTGTTTGACTTAGCAATGTACTCTGGACTGGTGTATTGATTTGACAGCATTGTTGAAGTCTTGATACATACAAGATCCAGAAATTCTGTTCTGCACACTATTTTACAGGTGTACCCAACCTCTGCAAGAGGCAAGAGTTGTGAAACACAATAAGAAGTAGAAACTTTAGTATTTTTATCAAACTCATTAAAAAAATAAGTTGGTACTTCCTAAGAGCAAAGATGCAAACCAAATATTAAATTGTGGATAACGTACATAATATAAGCAAAAACTGTAAATACCAGGACTTGCAAATCAATGAATACCTGGCGCTCAGGGTGAGAGGTTGCTCTGGGAGGGTGTGTGGAACAAAAGTCTCTTGCTACTCCAGCCGTGGGTGTAGTCCCTGGCCTCTGCAGCTATCACCTCAGACAGAACCAGCAGTGCAGAACTAATCAGAGGTTTGGAATTGGAGACAAAAGGTTTCAGTTCGAGGAGTGGTGATGGCTCACATCTAGTCTTCCTGTAGTTACTGCAGAGTAGATGGGACATTAATTAACTTGGTGGTAACATTATCATTTACAGGGGAAAAAAATCATTGCTGAGATTGCACCTAAGCCTTGAACAGAACTCACCACTGCAGTTTCCTGTCAAGGGCTCTTTCTTCATATGAACAAAATTACATGAAGAATGTTCTATATTTTGTGAAGCATAATATGTGTGTATAAATATGTGTATATAAGTATTTATACATTTATAAAAACCTTCTATCACATACTTTATGAGTAGGATTCATATTAATAAGGTATAAACTAAAGCCACAAAAATAATTTTCAAGTATCCTTCACAACAGGAATATTCAAGTAATGAGCATATATAATACTTATAACTGAATCACCTAAAGCAATATATTATCATCAAGGTGTGGGTATAAAGCATAGCACTCTGGTTTTAAAGTCTACTCGATGAGTTTCACTACTCTAAACAGGAATTCCACACAAAAAAGCTAGCATGAATGGAAAGCAGATGGAAACCAAAGTGCAATCTTACATAAATAAATGATGTTTAATAACTTGCCAGTCTCATACAGAGCTTACATGTTTTCAACATGACTGTACAGTCTGATAGCAGCTGCTCTGATGACACACAAAGCTGTGTCAGTGTGCCAGCTCAGCCTGAGGTAATCTCAAGCAGGACAGATGTAAGTGGATGCTATTGGAGGGTCACTTTATCCCAGGCTTCCTTTGGGATACACTCCGCTGGTGTTGGGTTGGTCACCATGCTGAGCACAAGGAGACAGACCTTCCTCTTGGTAGCCCATGACAGACACTTGATCTTCTCCACCCTGGGCCAGCCATAGCCTTTTGCACAAACCCATCTCCTCTTTCCATTCCCAAATCTCAGTTCCTAGATTTTGGATGGATCTCAGGTTCGAGCCAGCTGATCACGGGGCTGGAGGACATGGCTAGCCAGAGGGAGGACTTGTGTTGGTGGGACTAAGTCTCCCTCCCTGGGGACTAGCTGCTGAAAAGTCATGTCCAGACTTGGAAGTCCCCTTCTCCCTGCTCCCCCTTGCCAGGATGCAGGAAGTGGGGAACAAGGCCTGCCACCCCAGGGGCATTTCCCAGGAGGTGAAGGGATTCCTCAAGAAAGGGCTGGATCTGGAACTGACCTGGCTGGCTCAGGGTGACTCTCAGCCTCACTGCTCCTGCAAGTCAGGCTCTGTCAGGGAGAGAAGAAATTCCAGTGATCCATGACAGGCCTGTGCATGGAGATTCGTAGCAGTATAGGGAGCCAGGCTCCCATTTTCCTGCCCTCTTCCAGGTCTGCCAGGTCATTTAATTATGTGGACATACCTGCTGCATCTGATGGTCTCTGAGAAACATTAAATATTGCTGAGTACTAAGACTTAATCTGATAACCAGCCCACAGAGAAGTGGCCCCTCAGTTTGTCCAACAAGTTCCCTGCCTGTTTTAGATTTTGTCATGAGTCCCTGAAAGTCAGAGAGGAAACTCCTGTCAAATGCCACAGGCTTTGTATCCCCCTTGTTGTGCATCTCTGCAAGTGTTGCTTGTTGTGATGTTTCTGTTGTCTCAAAAGTTATTTCTCTTTGCAGTGTGATGTCTTGGATCAGAATTTGTTAAACTTCCTCCCAGAACAAGAACACTCAGAAATTTATAAGATGTTATCTTCTTGTATGCTTATGACAGATTCTGCCTCATCGGATTACCTAAAAAGTAAGTTTCATTTTCTCTTCTCTAGTAAATGAAAAAGCATGGGCAGGATAAAAAAAAATTCTCACAGAAAGAGTTTTTATGTGATGTGCAATAAAAAATTAGGTTCATAGCCTTTCAAAAAGATCTTGCCACCTGGAATGACTCTTTGGTTCTATTTTTAAATGAAACTCTTTGCCTTTATTTTACTAGGCTAAAACTACTTGCAGTTATGTTAATTATTAAATATCATATCATTTGAGACAGCTAAGGAAAATAGGTTAGCTGATGGAAACTGAGAGTTCACCTGAGACAAATCACATCTTAATTGATATTTCAGCCTGTTCAAGTAAGATGTTGTTCAGAGATAAGTTAATGGGGCGTACCTTTGGTTTGCCTTACAGTCAAAATATACCTCTAAAACCATTGTAAATATTTTTCAAATTGAATTTTGTTTTTCTTAGAAATGTTTTTACTTTCCCAGCCTTACTCACTGTAGGAGTTAAGAGGTAGAAAACCAGAAAACACACAATAATGTAAGATGTACAGCTGCTCAATCTACTGTATCATACAAAACCTGCAGCTGATAGATAATATGCCAAAGATAATTTAATAAATATTTTGAGGTAATTAAGCATAGTTTTCCAACACAAGATGTAGAACAGCTGTGAGTTGTGAGGAGCCGAAAGAGAAAAAAGCAGTGAGTGAAGAACCCAGTTCTCTCAGTTGCTACACAGAGGCTGTGGCTGTGTGACTCCTGTGATGAGGTGGTGTCAGAGAAGGGCAAGTTAATCTCACCTGCATCCCTGCAAGGCTCTTCCTTGCAGAGGCTCTGATCCTGCAATGTATAGCACATTGGTGTTTAGGACTCCTGAGTGGTAACAAGCTGCTCTTGTGCTGCCAGTTGCAAGATTGGGGTTGGAAGACACCATTGGTTGTGTTTAGCTTAAATAGTATATTTATTTCTTCTTCTTCTTCTTTTAACAATCCAGCTGACAATGAACTAGAGTTTTATTGTCATCTTCTGAGAGGAAGTTTGAACCCAAAGGAATTTCCAACATATGAATACATAAAATTTGTAGGAAATTTTCGGTCTTACAGCAATGGTAAGCTTTAATTGTTGTATAAATGTTGCTTTAGCTGTGTAAAATAAAATATAAGTATTGCTCCATTGAACAAGACAGGCTTTAATTGACAGAACTATTTTTAACATTATGGGATAAATTTTGCTTCACACGGATCTCATGGCTGAGTTGCAGTATCTGGATGAATACATGTGATGAGTGAAATTGTGTTAGTTGCTTTTGTTACTGCCCTTCACTTGCAGTGATCCTGGATTCTGGGTAAGTTTGCACATAATGACAGGTTTAGAGGAGGGTTTATTTGTGCTTACTAATGCCATGTGCTAAGACCCCACCTATCAGCAAAATTATAATCTTGCTACTTTATCTGCTGGTTTACATTAAACACAGATTCTGTGCCAGAACTGATAACCTGCCAAATCTGCCTTCTCACCCTTCTCTGCAAAATCTTGGGGAAAGCCAGCAGTGCCACGTGGCATCAGAATGGCTGAGGACACTGCCACCCACCTCCCTTTCCAGCTGCCATTTTGCATTCCTCTCCAGCACTGCAGAACCCAATACTCTCCAAAAAAAAAAAAACAAAAAAAAAAAAAGGGGGAAGAAATGCAGTCATCATAGTCACTAATGCACCACAGTGAGTCCAGAGAAACCATCTTTCAAGGGATGAAGAACAGATTTCCACCTCACCCGTTCTCTAACAAACAGATTGCTGCACAGCCATTAGTGTCAGAAATGAAATACTCTTTTATTACTTTCCTTCTCCTGCCTGCCCAAGTTTGCTTTAGTTACTTGCCTGACTGAACTCCAGAGTGGCATTTCCAAAGTTGCTGGTATTGTTCCAAATAGGTCATCCTCTGCAAAAAAATTCCCCTCCGTGCTTTCCAAAAACTGCACGCCACGTTGTGAAAAAAAATGTCACTGTCCCCATTTAACTTTCTGCTTTTGCTCCACATGACTAGAATAGAAACCTACATGCAGGATGGAGATATGTATTTCTTGTTTGGTGCCATCTGATTTGAGGCTCTATTTGTATAAAAAATGTAGCTGCCTGTATGCTTTCTAGTTTGAATGAAGTGAAATGTGCCTGCCTGACAGACGCGCACACCAAGCTGTTCTGTTTTCTAGAGCAGAAACCGGATTTCAGGTGCTGACTCATAAGGATGCTTTTCTACCAGGGGAATTTCTGATCCATTTTCTTCAAGGATTTTCAGCCCTTTATTTTGGCATGACATTAATATTGCCCCCTTACCCCTTAGGATTTCACATCCCAACAATTTTATCAGTGGCTATTTCTCAGAAGAATGATAAAACTTACATTACAGATATCTTCCCTAGCTTAATGCATAGAAACTAAATGGGAACATATTGATTTCAGAAGACACCAAATCATTTTCCAAAGACCCCATCTTAATAGCTTTCAAACAAGTCATGTGATTTCTGCTTCGCTTTTTTTTTTCCATGTGTGCCACTCTTTTCTAAATCTTCCACTTCATCTTGTCTCTTCCACTCTCTGCCCATCTCTGCTGCAGTCTGAGCGTCTGGTTGACAGGGAGGGGACCGCCTTAACCTGGCTTTGTGAGATGGTGCCTCCTGGCCCCCTTGCCATCTGACTTTAGTTTTGCCAGTTCCATGCAGAGCCTGATGGAAATGCTTCACCAGTGCATGTCCAGCACTGCTCCCCTTTGGCTGGGAGTCACCCCCATGGCTGCCTCCCAGCAAAGGTGGAAGCAAGTGCACCAGACTCACACATAGCAGCAGCAACCTGTTTGCTTGGGAGCTGATACCCTTGGCTCAGAGGGTGAGCAGCCACAGGAGGATGCAGACCTCCAAAGTGGATGTCGATGGATCCACTGGGCTGCTTGCACCATCCAGCTGCACCCTGAGCAAGGCCAGGGGAGAATCAGCTCAAGCAAGCACCCTGTGAATGCAGCCACCCTTTGGGCAAGCCACCCAAGGGCTGGAGGCAGGCAGCTGTGGTTTGGCTCAGGGACTTGTAGCACAAACAACTTTGAGCAGCTGGTGGGTGTAGTGGTGGCTCTGCCTCTGCTTGGCCCACATTTATCAGGCACCGTCCCCCCAGCCCTTGCATCTCACAGCTGTCACCTGTTGGACCTGACAGTAATTACCCTCTTTTCCTCCCATTAAATAAATATCCATTCTTCAGTCATCCATCCTCCAGGTGTGAGGGCAAGTGGGCAAGAAAGAAAGTGGTGGGAAGGGTGGTGGAAGAGACACATAGCACCCAGGGCAACATTTGTCCCACATGCTTAGGATCAGCTGGCCCCAAATTCTGCTTTATGGAGGTGTTTGTGAAGGAAGGATTCTAAGCTAAAGATAAGAAAAGGGCTGGGGGAGAAAGACAGAAATTGCAAATTAGGCTTAATTAGCAGGAGACATTCATAAGGAATGTATTGAAGAATGTTTTTCCCTGTAGCTTTTCACAGCAGTGGAAGTGCGAGCATGTTTTTACACATGGGAGACTGATACAGGATGTTCTTTAAATACAAATCCTGCCGTTCCATTTTAGCCACCCAATGCCAACTCCTACCTTTGTTTGCAATGGTTTGCTGAGCATACTCTGAGCCCACTCTGCCCGCCTGTTCCTGCCACAGGGATGCCAGAGCCTCTATGGCCAGGGAAGTTCTTTTATACCTGGGCAGGTTATATCCTATCAGGATACTTACTATTGTCATTAATGTAGGGTCACAGCAGCAACAGCCCTAGTAAATCTGTCACCATTCGTTCTCATTTAACCTTTGCTAATGTTTTTAAGAACTGGTAGGTCCTTCTTCACCATCTTTTAACAGAAATGTCACTATATTTATTCTACTTCCACATAACCTTTTATGTAACCTCCTTTGAATTATCATCTCCTTAGGTGTATTTTATTATTATTCATTGCTCATACAGCGGTGGTGCTTGGGGCAAGGAGGTCATGCATGTGGGTTCCCAGTCACCTTGTGCTCCTCCCTCCTCCTCCTCCATACCTTCTCTGTTAATCGCATTGTGACTTATGGCTGAGAACATCATATAGGGATGGGTTTGAATGGATTAATTTGGAGGATTGTGGCTTAGAAAGGCTTAGCTGCCCTCCCTAACATTAATGGCAGTTCTGGGGCTTTAAAGGACATTGTATTGAGATGCCAAAGATAATTTTTTTCATGACGAAGTAGAACAAATACCTGGTACCTGCCAAGGTGATTTGTCACCAGAATTGCTGTCAGGGAGCCAGATCATACAAAATCTACATCAAACCCGTGCTGCTCCCACAGAGGAGCAGTCACTAGCATCTTCACTGATCTCAGAAGAGGCAGGGACATGCATGCACAGGGCCCAGAAATTGCCCAGGAAAGCTCTCATAGTTCACAGCATGTATTCAGTCTTTGAGGAGATCACTGTCCCTGGAGCTGCTGGGCTCAGCTGTAGCCGAGGGCTGGAGGAGCTGCACAGCCCAGTGCCAGGCTTAGCAAGAATATGCACACTTGGACTGGTGCTGGGGAATCTGTACTCTGCAACCCTTGCTGCAGAGCATTTCTGCAGCTGTATCTGTACCAGGGACGTGACAGGAGCTGCCTGCACATGAGGGAATCCCTGTTGCATTGCTGTGCCCAGGCGAGAGCAGCCGAACAGCAAAGCAGGCTGCGCAGAGCGCCTGCATGAGTCACTGGCTGTGCTAAATCAAATACAAGAGATTTGATTTTCCATTTGGGAGGATTATATAATCACCATTAATTAAGCTTCAATGAGAAAACAAGACTGTAACCTGATGTGAAGATTCAGTAGTCCCGTGAGAGGAGAGGAGGTGGACCATGGGTCCAGGACACTGATGAGGAAGGTGGAGTTCCTTTTTGCTTCTGTGAGAAATGCCTACTTGCTGTCAGATTATCAAGGCTGTTTTTGTTTTATTTGCAAATAGGAACAGTGTCCAATATTTTTATATATTTCAGGTTCTGGGTCTGTAGCCCAGATTTTAATGAGAGACATGAATGTCTGCAAACATCTGAGGGAGCCAAATGCATCACTGTACCTATTGACCTGTATGTAGTACCTGATAAGAGAGAGAGTCATATCAGCATCACCAATGAATAACACAGTGGCTCACATCCAGTCTTGCCTGAGGGCTGAGAGGGAAGGCAAGTAATAAACATAACCCTCCCCAAAAGTCCAAGGAAATACTCAGCTCCCAGTATAAAATGTCAAATTGAGTGAGAATAAATTATTTTGCAAAGCCGCTTAATAGCTCACTCTGATAAGAAATGATAAAGTGGGCTGGATTTATCCCTCCTGTGAAAACTGTTTGTACGTTTGTAAACAGACAGAGATCTCTCATAATTATATATCCAAATATTGGCTCTGGTATCCTCTTTCTGAAGTGACTCGCTTGCTTAAAAACTCCTGAAAGGGACAAAACCAGAGTCCTCCCTTTCAAGGAGCTCACCAATATTAAAAAGGACCACCAGCATCTTTTAAGTGATAGATCTGTCCTTTCATCCAAAATGCCTGAAGCTTTTCTCTTGAAGAAAAAGATAACCATTATGTGAAAAGAACTCCTAATCAAGTAATATTACATTACAGTGGAATTTTGAATTGTGCATTTTTGTTCCCAATTACATGGAGACTCAGGAAGTATCTGGTTACTAAATGCTAATAATAGCAGATACTCTGCTGTTAGCTGATACATCTCTCAGATATAATAATAAACATCAAGAAAATTACTATGCTGAGGAGAAAAAAATCTTAACTTTCAGAAAAATTAATTGAATCTGAATTAATTTTAAAAATAAATAAACAGTTCATACAGAAGATACATTGATCTTGAGCCTCTCTAAGTATCTGCTGAAACATCTGAAACAAGAAAAACTGAATCCAAAATGAATGTTTTGATCAGAACCAACAGTGGCATAGTATTATTTGCTATTAATAATATCATAGAAGATGATATGCAGCACTCATGCTCAGCTCTCTATGCAAAGAAAAGACACCATTCCTGTCCTAAAGAATCTGCTTGGGATTTATATCAGCACAGGATGCCAAGGAGAGAAACAGGAGGAGGAAAGAGGAGAGAGTAGATCAAAGTGGGCAGGTGATGTATGGACACTGTCACTGTTACTCATCTACAGAGCTACTGAGAGCAGTCTGGCTCGCCACCAGAACTTTAGATTTCTTCATTATATCTATTAATTGCCAAATACTCTGTTTATCTGAGGCCTGAATTAATTTATATGAAACAATTATGATTTGATGCTGGTCTGTTTGGCTCATATTTTTTGAGATCACTGTTCAGTTTGTTTGATAGTCACTAAGTCTGGTTCTTTAAACAGAATAGGAAGGAGATATTTCTTCTTTCAAATGGCATAAGCAGGAGGTTGGCTGTCTTAGGATGATTATATTTTACACCTTCCAAGTTGAAGAAAGATGACCATGCAACTGACTGCTGTACTATTATTAACTGAATAAAGTGGCATCTGGGGTTTTTAAAACATGTTTTCATTCATTTCATGTGGCATGATTTCCATCCCTAAGGATAAAAGTCCTTTTTCCTTTTGTCTGTGATAGTTAAGGGCTTGTTTCCTTGTGTATATTATTTATTTTTAACATTCCATCCCTAGTGTCCTGGTCTTAAAAAAAATAAAAGAAACAAAAGAAAAACCAAATTAAGATCTCTAGATAAGTATAGTTTTTTCTATCTTATGAGATATTTGCAGGCATTTAATACTTCTACAAAAGAATTTTGTGGCAGCTCTAGGAGCAGCAGGTGTAATAGGCAACCACAAAAACTATTAAAATTCATGCTAAGGAGCATCAGCTAGCTGATATATATGAGACAACTGTTTTCACCTTTCTGATAATGCATTTAGCTTTGTCACATGACTTTCTCATTCCTTACTCAAGATTTTTTTGTCTCGATCATTTAATTGTGAAACACACAGGCCTTCATTTCCCAAATCCACCTGTTTATGGCCAGCCTAACATTTTCATTAGGCATCTTCTGACAAAAGCACTCCAAGTCCTATATTTGACTTACAAATTTTAGTATCACCATGGCCTCAGGCTTGATCTTATATTTTCTGTTCCACTGTTTTTCTGTGGTGCTCTCAGAAAGTTCACTACTTAACTTTGCTACCTCAAGATGTTGTGTTTCTTTTAAAGAGACTTAGAGAGTCATAAAGTACGATTTTTTAGAAAGCATGTTTAAAATGTTATACTAGGATTGTATTTTTTTTTAGTTCTCTCTTTTTAACTACACTTCAAAATTCATCAACCAAAAAAGGTTGAAATTCATTGACCAGCTGCAAAAGCAGAGCAAAGTGGGCTGTGCAGATAGACTGTGGAAAGAACAGATACCAACAGCCTAAGTCAGGCAGCAAAATAATTCAGAAGCAAATGTGAGTGGCTTTTTCCTTTCAGTTATTGTAGTTGTCATTTTCAGATGGAGATGTACTTTACAATGTGGTGGCTACCTGCCTGCATCATTGAGGCTTTTAATGCTCTGGACTTCGTCAAAGGCAGCTGAGTATGAGATGGCACAGTAGCTGTTCAAAGACAGGATAACATCCAGCCAGGCCAGCTCTGTCTCATCTCTTTGGGCTTATTCATTCACTGCTGCTTAAGTTCATAATTTCCAAATGTTGTGAGGAAATCCCAAACTACTGCCCAGCTGTCCTACACAACAATTATTACCCTCTTACTCCACTGCATTTACCTGTTGGAAATAGAATCCTATTTTGTAAATGCCACATTCAGGGATGTGTTCTGCTCTCTTCTAAGTAAATGCCACATTGAGGGATGTATTCTGCTGTCTTCTGGGAATATGTCTCAGGCTCATGGCTGTTTACATCTAACAGCTGATATAAAAAAGCCATCTGCTCTCTTTGGTGTGACTCAGTCTCTGCTTCCTTCTACAACTGGTGTCATTTGCAAGCCCATAGTTCACTAGCTAGGTTAACTTATCATACCTGTGTTTTGGAGGCTAAATGTGCTGATCTTAGTTTCATATCTTAGAGCCCAGACTGCAAGAATTTGCTGCTGAACTTGGGTGTTACAGAGAAAAACAGCCCCACTGACTTCAAATGTCACAACACACTACATAGCAAGCTTGGAAGTAACTTTTCACAGTGCCCGTAATGTGGGTTTATAGCATTCCTCTTAATTTTTAAATGGAACCAACTACAGAAATCAACAGGCCTGCATTAAATAATAATAACTCATGTGTCCTATATAACTTAACTCATCTTTTTTTCAACCTTTTGTGTTAATCCCGCAGAAGCCCACATATGATCACATATCCCCAGGATCAGATTGGGACCACATATTCCTAGGAAGTCCCCAGAGCAGTCCCCAAAGCAGTCCCTGTGTGCTGTGCTGGTGAAAGGAGGAAAATTTTGCCCGTATTTTTCACCTCAGTATCCAGTCAGCCATGCCTTCCAGATTCCACTACAAGAAAGGACTTGATCTCTGCAGATGTTCACATCTGTGCTGGCTTCTCAGATAAAGAACCTTTTCCTTTTTGGTGTCATATATATTATGCGCACAGTGGCCTAAACCAGATAATCACAGGTGTGAATTCCACTCAGCATACTTACTTTTCTGTCTCCTACCCTGCTCTCCTTGTTGCCAGTAATGCATCAATATTCTAAGGCTTTTAATAGGTTGAATTGTGTTCCAAAGGCACGTGTGATCACTTGAGATTTCTTCCATCTCTGCAATTTGTGTTAGTGAACAAAATCCCAGTCCAGAAGCACCCCAGGATAAAAATGGCTAGTTACCTCTCCCCAGAGAGATACAAAACTCTTCAATTTCACAGTAATGCTTTGCCCTGTGCAGGAGAGACAAACTGTCCGAAACTTCAGGAGGCTGGATATAGAGGCCTAACAGTAAGGAAAGAGAGTTTCATATTCATATTAATCCTTATTAGCATTAAATTAGCTCATACTGGTGAACTCTGGCTGCTAGATAGGACCTTCTCTGCCTCCATGGGAGAAAGCTGGCTAGGCAGGGCAAGAATCCAGCCCAGTTGCCACTGCAGCTTGGCACAGAGTTTTCTTTCATAGCTGTGGGAGTGGGATTGCTATCTCTAAACAGCTTGAACTTGGAGGAATAATTTGCATTATGTCATTCTGACATGGGACTGTGGGCTAATTTACAGCAACACAACCTTTTGGCAATGCATCTCTGTGGCAGGAGGTGCTAGTGGGCTCTCAAAGCAGCTGGAGACAGGCAGTCATGAAACACACAGGTAAAAAACCAAACACAAAATGTGTAGCCACATCACATCCAGTTTCTCCTTCCACCCAGTGCTGGAGGAGACAGCAGGCCCATCTCTGGAAGCCAGTGCCATACATGGGGTCCCTCTTGCCCTTCTTTAAAACAAGCGTAACTTGAGCGTACTGGGACAGTTCTTCTGCATTCTTCAGCAGCCAAGAATCACAAGCATCCTCTTGCTACTTCGATGAAGCCTTGCTGGCTGTGGGCCCCGGTGTTTTGCCACTGATGACTTGACGAACTCTCTTCAGCTCCCTCCTTTGCCAACACCTTTTTTCACTGCATCATGGAAGTTACAGCACTAGGCATGCTGCAGCTTTTTATTTTCTTGTGCGTGGTGAAAAAGAGCAATTGGATGCATGGGGTTTCTTCCCAGAAAACTGGTTTATGCTCTGTAATAAGGTTTGGCCTTATTTTTATCAGGATTAACCTGTAATATTCATACTTGAAATTAAGCTCTGATGCCTTTCTGCCTAACGTGACTGACTTGGATTTAAATATATGCATATCAGCTTTAAAAGCTTTTAGAGCACTTCTTTGAGTAAAAATAGTATTAGTGCACTTGGAGTGTGCAAAATATTCAGGGAGAGCAAATCTTATACGAGGCATGATTCCAGGTTGCATTTTTTCCCTACCTAGTGCCTAACTCTACTTGCAATGGCTTTGATGAGGCTGTCCCAAGGGCTTACAGAACATCCCCTGGAAAGCAAGTCTGCTTTGTTGCTACTGTTCGTTTGGCAACGCCTCAGTTTTTAAAGGTAAGTGCACACCCTGCACCCCCTGCATTTCAGAACTTCTCAAAGCACTTCCAGACCGGGTGACACAGAAGGTTCTTAGTTTTGCTAATTGAATGGATTAGAGATATCACATTTCATGCAGAAAAATCCAGTGAAGAGGATTATCAGTGCAAGCCAGGATCTGTGGAAGCGGTGTCACTTCTGCCCCCATTACATGGGAAGTGGAAACCCTCCTTGCATTAGGAATTCCAAACTCCCTTTGAAATTTGGTTCCTTATTGGTGCTTTCTGTTCCTGTGACAGGACAATGTACAAAGGTCTCAAGGGTTTTTTCTAGCTAGTTATTTCTGTGATTTTGTGACACAGATGACCACCAACACTTTCATTTGTGCTCCTCAGCATCTTTGGTGGACGACTGCTTGTTTCCTTTCTCCCAAATCCTGGAAGTAAGATATCTGCTTGTGGACATAATGATAGACAAGCCAAGCTTGTGCCTAACACTGCTGTTCCCTAATTAACAATGTGAACTACTGCATCAGGTGTCCTGTCCCCAGAGTTTAAGAGGTTTTTTAATGGAATTGAGATATGAATATGAAATCACTGCTCCCTTGGCTGGTTGTGTTACTGCTCTAGAATTTGCAGGGCATTCTAGACTGAATCCTGACCCTGCAGGCAAGTAGAGTTCCTCCTGGATAAGTGAGTTCCCATGAATCTTAACCACAATAACCATATTAGCAGAAGGGCTGGAGTTAAAGATTCTCTGAGAACTGTAGAAGCAAATTAGAGTTCCCTTTGTTTTGGGTAGCTAGCATCTCAAAATAAACAGGGAAACAAAATGGGCTGTTTGTGGTAATGAGCTGTGCTAGGGAGGAAGCAGCTGCTGAACAACCCAGAGAAGGTTTTAAGTGCCACAAAGCCCTGAAAACACATCTCTTCAGTTGACCCACTCTTGACTTCCCACTGTAAAATGAAGGTAAAATGGTTATCTGACCAGCTATGGAAGACAGAATCAGCAATTTGGTTGCACACAGCAGTGTTTGCACCATTAATTTTAGTGTATGTTCTTGGCATCAGCATAGATTTGGGCCTAAACTGCAGAGAGGAATTTAAGGTGTTTATGAAGCCTTTTGCCTCTGCGCAGACAGAGACTTCAAACAACTTTGTCAGCATTGATACGTATCAAAGAACTGCTTGATGGCAGCACACCTCAGCTTGTTCTCTGGCCCCAGCATGGTTTAAAACATGAGTGGTCTTCTCTGCCTGAGGGACAGCAGAGAGAGAAGCAGCAATGGAAATGATGGGAAGGTGTCACTGAGCCCGCAGCACAGAGGGATGTGGCATCAGGGAGCAGGGGAACAGCAGCACAGGGTGCCAGTGGGCAGGCTGTCCTTACCGGTGATGATGGAGACACTCCTGCAGGAGAGACATTCTGGATGCCACAAATCCAGAATGCTGATGCTGGAAAGTCCCAGGCCAGGAGCTTCCAGGCTGACTCTAGGCTGCTCCTGGAGCTGCTGTTGCCCCTACAAAGCACCCAGTGGGAGAGGAGAGGTTGGCAGAGGAGAGCTTGGAGTGGACAGTGAGGTGGCCCTGGGGCGTGCAGCCAGCCCCAGCCCATGCTTGGGTGTGCACCATCCTTCCCTCTACTTCCCACCTCCACCCAGCAATGACCACCACTGACTGCCTCCTGATGCTCATTTCTCTGGAGCAAGGCTGTCCTGCCTCCTGTAACTCACTTATTAGTTATTGTACTTGTGATCACTGAGGGCTGCTGTGAGTGTTAAGGGCCAGCTTGTTTGCTGTGGCAGTGAAGTGCAAGGCAACACTGACCCCTTCTACCCACCACACAGGTCCCATGCAGGTTGGTTGCATTTACTACCCTGCAGCTACTGAGGGAGAAGGAAAGTGTCCCCCTTTCTCAGAGAGCTTGGAGGGCAGACATCCAAAAGGACCAGGCAAGGGTGGTGGATATCTTTAGTAACACAGAGGGAGTGAAGCAAGAGGTGGCAAGCCCTGGTGGGATCAGGCACAGCCTGGATGCTGGGAAAGCCCACGGCCATCACACCCCAGGCACTGCTTCAAAGCCAAAAAAGTTTTGGCACCCTGAGGCACAGTCTCAGTTCTTAAGTACATGTGCATTACAAGTTCTTCTCCCTATCTCCTGCAAAAAAATGTTGGCATTGATAAATACAATAGATTGCTCTCTGGAATTGCCAGAAAATGGGTGAAACCTCTGTTTTGCCCTGTTTTGCCCTCTTATGCACCATGTATTTATAGCTAACAAAAGCTAGCTGGAACATAGAGGTGATGCTCCAACTCTCAGTAAGACAGTTTTCTCCATTGGACAGGAGATGTGCATTGTAGAAGAACCTCTAGAGGAATTCACATCAAGACACAGTCTGGAGTGGAAATTTTTATTCCTGGATCACAGGTTGGTGACAAGAAAAGCCTTGCTGCTGTGTTTGGTGCTTTTCTACTACTATTTCACAAGTACAATTCTCTCAAGTGGTGTTCCATTTCCCATCTAAATCTCATGAACAGGAGGGCTGTCACCGAAACTCCTACAAAAGCTGATGTTTACTATTTTACATTTACGTTTGCTTTTATTTTAATGGGCTTTTAAAACCAAAGGGCTTTGTTTCTTCAGCTGAATTTGTGATTAGCTTGTTCTTGCTTCCTTTAAAATTATCAACAGACCAGAGTCTGTCACATGGCAAAATGATCTAATTATTATACAGCTGCAGAAATCCTTCTTTCCAAATCCAGTCATTGACTGCGTGTGTGCAATTCCCACTGAGTTATGGAGGGAAAGTCTATGCTGGCCTGAGGCATTTGTGCTGGCAAAGGTACAAAGCAAGTGCCTCAGCATGCCACAGATGAGCTCTCCAGGCACCCAGAGGAAAGCAGCACAGATGATTTCCTCTCTTATCCCCCCATTCCCAGCAGATGATGGCTTCCAAATGCCTCCCCAGCATTTTCCCTTGTGCAAGGGCTGCAGGAGCCATCGCAGAGCCCCTGACCAAGCGGCAGCCAGGCAATGGCTCCCTCACAGCAGATTCCTGTGTAAAGGTCCCTGAGAAGCTGGACTGCTTTCCACAATCTCATTTTCCCTGAAGAAGGGGTGTTGCCAGTCCTGGTGGGATGGTGCCTGCTGGTATTGCTGTGCCCAGCTGGATATCCCAGCCTCAAGGTGGGGGAAAGTCAGGATCCTGCCCCCTGAGGTGAACAACTATACACTGATAAGTGAGAGTAGACCTGGGCTGTTTGCCTCTCTGCACCGACATGCAGAACTGCTTGTTCTATGTTTTATGGACTCACTTTGTGCCCACCTGCAGAGCACCGCCCATTATCGGATACTTGCCTTTCGAAGTGCTGGGTACTTCTGGCTACGACTACTACCACATAGATGACCTCGAGCTGCTAGCAAGGTGCCATGAACACTGTAAGTACCATGTGGCCCAGGGTCCTGGGAAGTCACTGGGACACCTCTTTTCAGTGAAATGTTGTTTGGAAGGGGAGGTTTGGCTCTTGCCTCAGCCTGTATATCTTAGCAGAGCTGTAGCAGACCGCAGGCACTGCAGCTGATTGGCATCAGGACAGACTTATCAAGCTCTGAAAAATACAATTTTACCTCCCGTATCCCCAAAAGTATTCAGTGAGGCTCACTGAATGGATAAAATATGCCAGATTTGACCCCTGTTCTATTAGTAAAGAATGTGCAGGAATAGATCAAGCAATTCTTGTGGATTATTTCCCCTAATGTTGTTCACTGTGTATTTGGGATTAGCTGAGATTATTTAAATATGGTCTATTAGGATTTAATTGAAAAACTCTTTCACTAAGTAAAGAAAATAAGGCAGTTCTTCTCAAATATTTGCTTACAGAACGGGCTGTAACATCTTCGCTCACCACCTCTGCCTGTCTTGAAAGTAACCTGTCAGCATTGGTTTTTATATGTTACATTGAAATATAGAAAGACTAAATATGTGGATGTTTGGGAACCCCTTGAAATCATCGGGGGAAAAAAGCAGAGATTAATTTCGTTGGTGAATCTTCAAAACCTTCTGTACACCCTGGTTTACTGTAGTTTGAATTTTTGTCAGTCTGGGAATTTTCATTCAAATTATTTTTGTCTTTGCACAGTATTATCTCCTATGCTTATATGATTCTAAATCCTTCTGCACACAATACTCATCTTTTCAAGCATTTTTATCCTGTACTTTTCTGCTTTAGAATTTAAGATGATCACTCTTAGAAAATAATCCCAGGTGTCTAATTAAGCAGTATGTGATCAGCACGTAAAGGAGGGTAAGATCTATGTTTAAATTGTAGTGGACACTAATTCATTAGTGTCCAAACTTACGGTTAATTGTACTGTGTAGGAATGTACCATTCAAAGTGTCAGAAGAAGATACCTACTAATCATTATGATTTTTGTTCTGTCAGAAGGCTGAGAGGAGCACTTACTCAAAATTGGTGCTTATACTCCTGTCTACCTATGACAGATTTTTGTGTCACTTTTTTTCCCCCACATTTCATGTTATTTTCACGTGGGAAATGGTGCTACAAGCTGTGTGTGTTTTCTGCTGGCAGTGATGCAGTTCGGCAAGGGGAAGTCGTGCTGCTATCGGTTTCTGACCAAAGGACAGCAGTGGATCTGGCTCCAGACCCATTACTACATCACCTACCACCAGTGGAACTCCAAGCCAGAGTTCATTGTGTGCACACACATGGTGGTAAGGTATGGAAAATCCTATCAACCGGCCGGGACATAAAGGACAGTCAGACAGGAGCATCCTCATGTCTGCTAGCATTTTCTTTTAAAAATATAACATCATTTACATAACAGAAAATTAATCCTGAACTTTCTGAAGGAAATTTCTGAAGGAAATAGGGTAATTATAGAAAAATTATCAGACTGAACTTTAGTTTATGTTAAGCTTAATGTTTTTTTCGTTTAGGGGCAGATGAACTATAGCATTTTTCCATTTTGTGCAAAAATAGAGAACAGACAGATCCCTTAAATACCTACTTCCTCTAATCCTTACGTTGTTTTTAAGAGATGTATAGAAGCTTTCCAGTGAAGTCATAAAGTGGTTGTAGGATGTGAACTTGACCTTTATATATAGTCTTTAATATGGATCTTGACTTCAAGAAGATAGGAACAGACCAAAACATGAAAATTAAAACACTCTCAAATGTTATTCAGTAGCATTTAAGTCACTTTTCAGCTGTTCATTTAACCTGTAAAATGTACAGTAATTTGTTCCTCCACTCTCTTGAAGCACATATTAAGAAATACAGTGCTTTCATGTTGATATGTAGAATTATGTTTTTCATTCAGTTATGCAGATGTTCGGGTGGAGAGGAGGCAGGAGATGGGCTTGGAAGAAGTGTCCTCAGAGGTTGTGTCCTCAGCACTAAAGGTACAATGAAAAAAGCTTTTTTCATGAATTTATATTATAATCACAATTTGTTCCTATGTTAATGTCACTGAAGACTCCAGCATTGTCTTTCTCCAGTGTTGGTGGGTTCTCTCAACTTCAGAATTCATTGCTCCCTTGAATAATTTTGACATAAATTAGGTGAGTTTACAAAAGGATAAACCTGCAGATCAGTGACAGCCTGAAATAAGGTGGAACATGGGCAGGGTCAGTGTGAGATATCTCCACTTTTCCTTGGCAAGGCACCACAGTTTAAAGATTCATGTGGGCAAGTTCTGGCAGTCAGCCCTCTTGGCTACATCTCATTGATCTCTTGAGGAAAGAGAGCAAAGCTCCTCCTCTGTGCACGGCCGAGCGGCTCACAGAGGTTGCAGGTGATGTCACTTCCAAATGAGCACAAATGAAGGATTCAGAAAAACATCAAGGCACAAAATTACAATGGCAGTAGCTTTCTATTTGTTTCTATCTCAGTGATAGTTGTTTGTAAAATGCATTAGTTTGATGCTGTTTGATGCCTTTATCCAGGTCTCCTGCTGGCCTACCTGAGATGAGTTCTGCTCAACTCATTTTAGGTCTGCCGAAGAACTGGTGTGCAACCATTACTAAACTGCAAAATGCTTTACCTTTGACAGATGCACTAGTTATTCTCCTTTTCTGGTTTGCTTTAGGACAGTGGCACCAGCTTGGATCCTGAACAGCACTTTAATGCACTTGATATTGGTGCCTCAATCCTCAGCGCTAGTCGGACACCCTCAGTGTCGTCCAGGAGCTCACCAAAATCTTCCCACACACCCAAGTCAGACCCAGCATGTGAGTGGCATTCTGGGTTATGGAATTACTTTTTAATTTAGCCAAGTTAAAGAATGTGTGCTTGTTTACCATAGCTGCTGATTTAACAGTAAATTATGAGGTATTGATGATATGTACTGACAATGAAGCAAAAGCTGAAGTGGTAATGTACAGGAGGGAAGGTTCTAGCACAACCACCTAAATGCAGGGAGATGAGCAGTGGGATTAGATGTGAAAGGTGCTGTTTCAATCTGTTACAAAAATGAGGATTCTGTCTTTAGCTTGGAGGGCACCAGTATGAGCAATATGAGACTTCTTTAGACTTACAAGAGTAATGACAGCCTGTGGGTGACTCTTCTCTGGCCTAGATTTAAGATGCTCCAGTGTTGACTTGGGTATACTCTTTCTGCTTCCCAGTCTGGAAAAAAAGCCAATGAGCTTACCTAAATTTACAGTTATTCAGCCCATCTTAAGGGAGTTCCAGCTGGTTTAGAGCAGTTCACAGCTCCTTTTGCACTGCTTATTGGAGGACAGAATCATAACCTGATTTACTTTTACCTTTGCCCAGACCCTCCTTATCAGTTTAATTTTACTGCCATTGAAGTCAACAAGAACAGCCCTGACCCCCACTGGAATTTAGCCAGGCCATTACAATTTTTACCCAGGTCTTATTGTGTTACCCACTTCAAACAGGATGATTTCCAGCATATAAGATCTCACTGGTGCTTTTCTTGCAGCTACACCAACAAAGCTGATGACGGAGTCTAACGCTCCCTTGCCAAGAACACCGAGCACACAGCAGGATTTATCTGTGCACAGACTCAGCCAACCTACTGCTCTTCAGGTAACTCCACAAGGAATCATGGAAACAGGCAGAGGGTGTAGCAGCACGTGCCACATACGCAGCTTAGCAATTAAAAACATCTTACACAGAAGACACGGCATTAGAAGAAACCTAAAATTTGAAGGAGCCAAACTTCTAAATAAAGTTTTGGTTTGTTTTGTTTTTAACCTAGGTTTCTTTGCCTTCTCAGCTTCCATGTGAGCTTCTCCCACAGCAGTTGCTGCCTCAAGCAACTCTGCAAAATCAGCCTGCACCTCTGGCACAGGTTAGTTGGGGATTTGGAAGTGGAATAGGTCACTTGCTTATCTCCTGATATTTTCTCATTTTGGGGCTTTTAGGTTGCCTCTCCAGTAACTGAAATCCCCAAATAGAAACTCTCAAACACTTAAAATATTGTGGGAAAGTTATCTGAATTGTACACTTGTATGTTTAAATTTAAACTGCATGCAGGTGTTTGGAAGCCCAGGTGCATGTAGGTTCAGGTGTGCACACACATCTATTTCACAGGAGGGCAAAAAACAGATGGAAAAAGACTTTTCAACTTTGCTTTTACAGAACCAGGTCCCATCAAGATCGAATTCACACTGAGAATTAAAACCAAAAACTAACAGAGACACCCAGTCCTGCTAAAAACACCTGTTTGGCTGTGCTGACACACAACTAACGAGCAGTAAAGGACTTGCAAATTCAACAACACCTATTTTGTGAGTGTGCCAGTAATGGTGAGGATGGTGCTGAAGACAAATTTCAGATTCCTCCAGTCCATTAACCCATATCTCAAAAGTGGGCAATGGCCCAAAAAGTCTCCTCAGGGTTACATTGGCTGTGGATTTTGAAGAAGCAAATTTGAGTACTATATTCCCAGCACATTGCTTTTCTCCTGTGGTCCTGCTGTGATGATACACCCCTTCATCCTCTGATTTTAGGAATGACAGAGTATTGCTGGACCTAGACTGCATCTACCATTGATATCCTGTACTCACTCACAAGGTCCCAGATTTTATTCCTGCAGCACATAAAACATATAAAGTCCTGAGGATCCTGGCTTTAAACTAACAAATTCTCATTTATCTTCCATGTTTAATATTCTTTTCATGACTCCATGCTAGCATGCAGTGAAGAAACAGCATATCAATTATCTGCTCTGAACATTCATTTTCTTTTACAGATACTTCTCTCCGTTATTCATTAATGCACTTTCAAACATCAATTAGTTTATGTTTTATAAGTCTGAATGTGTTTTATTTGACATTTTTCTACCTCCCTTTCTTCTCCATCAAAGCTCTTTGTGAAGAGAAGCTTTCCAGTTGTTTATCAAGAGCCTTGCTGCCTTATCCCTTTCCAAAAAAAAGCTCTTACTGGCACATCAGCTCCATTTCTTTTGTGACAAATTAGAGTGCTGTCCAGTCACTGGTTAAGCCTCTTTGGACCACCTAAATCTTGGTGAAAGGGAAAGGGCTGACTCGAGTCTGTCTATACAGGCAGCAGTCACAGCAGTGCTCCTGGTGAAGCTCAGGGTGAAGCTTGACGTGGAAATAACACCAGGACATTGCAGCTCAGACTTCTGATGTTCACACTCCATAGCAAAACTCCTGCAGAGAGTACCAAATCTCCACACACTTGAGTGATTTTCATAAACTATTATGAAAATTATGATATTACTCTGTACGTCCCACTTTAAAATAATTAACAGGTCAGCCTGCAGCAAGATAATTAATTATTTAAAAGATAAAAGTGCCTGCAGCACTAGGTGAGAGGGACAAACCAGGTACATGTGCATCCCACCAGGATCACTTCCTTGGCTTCCTAGCTGACCATTTCCCAGCAGTTTAGTGGCAGAACACAAGCTCATCACTTGCAGAAATAGTGTGGCCAGGTGCCCCACTTCCAGCTCATGAGGATGACCTGCACAAGTTTCTCTCTGCTGCCTTTCTGCCACTTGTCCTTAGCTGAAGGTGACTGATGGCAGGAGCTGGAGGGCCCTGGGTGTCCTTGTGGCAAACATTTGGCTACAAGGTGGCAGCAGCAGGGAAAACATTATAAGTGGCCACAACTGTGTTTGTAGTGAGCAGCTAGCTGCTGCCTCGGGCACCATCTGCTTGAACTTTGAGTAGTTTTATTTCCAGCAAAGTCTGTGATGGTTTTGTCCCCACTGAAATGCAATTTTAGCTTCTGCCTTGCTTGTGTGAATGAACAGAAAGCACAAGTCACCCTAGATGTCACCTGAATGTAAATGGTTTACTTTAAACCAACTGCTCCTAATTAGAATATTTGTTTGTTTGCCTTCCTCATTGTCATAAATTAAAATCCCCTACAACACAGCGGATGTTGATGACTGAATAATAATTAACACTAATAATCTGTTTGGGATTGAGCAGGTGTTATTCAGATGACAGAAAGAAAGAACAAGTTGTTTTGGTGAGCTGCAAAACTAATGAAACCCAGTTTCCCAGGGGCTCTGCCTTGCAGGGTTGGTGCATGGAGCCAGCCTTTCCCACAGGAGGAAGGGATGAGAGGATCCTTCTCTCCTTTGCTCAGCTAAAACTTTCATGAAGTTACAGCAATCTGGTGTTTTTGACACTCTCACAACTCTGTTGCAACTCTGTCTCCAGCAAGAAACATGGCTCATCTCTTGGGCCAGAAGGATTGAAAGTAAGTTGGAAGGTAGGCAGAAAAGAAAGTTTTTAAGGAAACTGAGCTAAAAGCAAATAGGGTCTCTTTTCTTTACCCAGCTGCCTATTGTCGTGAAACTTGTAGGAACAGAATGTCTTGAGACATCCATCTTTTTGTTCTTCACATTTGAAGTGAGGAACCATCCTGACAGACACAGGGGTCATAGGTCCCCTCCCCTGGCTGCAGCCCCCCAGCACCTGGAGAGAGGGGGTGTAACCCTGGCACACTGGGGTAGCATTCAGTGGAGAAAAACACCTCTCTTTGGGCATGGTGCAGCTGCTGTCTTTCAGATGTCCACGGTGGAGGAGAGGAATCACAGCCTGAAAGTGCCAGTCCCTCTCCCTGGACTGTAAAGCCTTCCTGCACCATCAGCAGCCCTACTGCATCAAGCCCCTCCCTACCAGAACATCTGCTGACATGATCCCAAATAGATCCCTCTGGGTTTTTTTTAAGAAACCAGTCTAAAGTGTCTGCTGTGAGTTTTGCTTGTTTGTTTTGGGTTTTTTTTCCCCTGCATTAACAAACCTTGGTTAAACTGGTGCAACTGCAGAGATCTCACAGGTTAAGTCCCTCATGTTTGACTGTATCTAGGAAGATGGCACTTTTCTGTGTATTACATGCGCTATTCTAAGGATTCTGTGGACATGTATAAATACCTACATGAGACGGAGAGTAACTTCATCTGATGCCAGTGGCAGAGTTAAAGCTGGGCAGTGTTTTCTGGGGAATGTTTTGAGTTAAGGTCTTTTAATTTATTATACAATTAGAGATTTCTCCCTTAATTAGTAGAGCGGTTAATGATCTTGAGATAAATACTCTCTGGTGCAGGTCAATTGCTGTTAGTGTCTCATTGTACAAAAACAATAGAAGCTCTGTAAGCATAGGAGTCATGGCTAGAGTTAACAACAGTTTGGGGGTTAGAGTGGGAAAAGGAAAAAAGCAAAAGAGAAAGTTCCTTGTCTTCATCCGTACCAGCTTTCACTCCAGCATACCAGCTGTTGATGTTAAGAGTATTAATACAAAAAGCATGTGAAAAATACAATAAAAGATGAAAATACTAAATGTAAAAACCTGCACCAAAAAATAAGTAAAAATAATTTAAAATCAACAGCAATATATTCTTCTGTGCAACTTTACAAAGCAAATTCCAATTTAAAACTAAGGCCTGAAAATGGGTTTTGTTTCTTTTTGAAGTATAAAGTGATTGTGAAATCACCTGTTGTAAAAGTTTTTACACTGATCAATTGAAGAAAATCAGGTTCCTTTCTCAAAGGGTCTCCAAGGAATTTGCATGTTGATCAAAAGTCTGCCATTGCCAAGCTGGGCAGTTAAAATTAAGCTCTTTGCTAAAACTGTTTTCAATTCCTTTCTAATACAGATCCTTTTGAAAACTTAAAAGCAGTCCTCACTTGAAGAGTTCATATAGAAATAATTAGATTATGAGACCTGTCTTTTTAAAAGATCTTTCTGTACAGACCTAGCTTAAAGCAGGAATTAGCTGCATCTCATGATCTGAAATGACTGCTCATATGATCTGTTGCTCATAGCATCATTCTGCTCCCAGAATCAGGATACTGGGATTCTTCACAACCAAAAGGCTGGGCTGCTGAAGCAGCACTGGATTCCCCTTTGAGTCACTTGTTCTTATTCCCAAATACCTGAGATTTCTGCTTGACCATTCCTCAGGTTAATTCTTTATACATGGACAAGACAGAAAGAGACCCTGCTCTGGCTTCTCCTCTGTAACACCAACTTAAAGTAATGCAAACTTCCCTTTGGCTGTGTGGGACAGCCACCCTCTGCCTGATAAAGGGAAATAAACCCTCTGAAGTTCTTACTCTTTCTCTGCCAAAGGCCGTTTACTTGGAGAGGTTAGCTTTGCCAGAGGGAATGTAAAGGTACTTTCACATACTTAACTAGTTTAAGGTAAGCTAGTTAGCTGATACAAATCTGTTTTTTCACATTTAGCTTTCTTTAGGTAGCCAAAAATTTCATCTAAGTAAGTGTATAGTGCTGCTAGCAGCAGAGCACTCCTTAATTCCTGCCTCGTTACCCTTTTTTCCTACTAACAAGCCAGAAATTATGTAAGCAGTGCACCATGGAGCAGGAAGGTTCCAGCAGTGTGCATCAGCTCACTCACTAGCACAGAGCCACTGGAACAACTACAGGGACCCAGCAGCGTTTTCAAGTCACAGCAATTTTTTTCGGTTTTTTTGCCTGTACACTCACAGCCCTGCATGGTTTCAGAAAGATCTTGGATGCCTTGATTACATAAAAAATTAAAAGATTTTTTGAAGGTTTTTGTTCTTTTTGTCAAAGACTGTTTTTTGCTTTTGGAATATGAGCTTAGGAAAAGCAATTATTTCAAAGCTTATCAAGGTAATAATTAACTTCGGTGAACTTTGAATCATACCTAAAACAACAAATACTAGAGATTTATTGCTGTTAGTCCTCTCCACAATTCTTGAATTATTTCAGTTTGTGCCAGTATTGCTGCTATTGGAGGTTGCACCTGCTTCTTGACCTTGATTAATAATCTCCATTTTTTACTATTATTTAGAACAGCCTTTCTTCCATTGAGTTGAGCTATTCATTTTACATCACATATAAAAATAACTTAATGAGTATTTCTTGTAGCTTAAGTACTACTCAGCTTTACAAATCTAGAAAATGTTTATTGTGGTCTGTTGTGTGATGCCATAGTAAGACATCAGCAGAACAAAGCATTGCAGAACTTCTATTTCTATGCAGAAAAAGGAAAACATTAGTAAAACAAATCTGGATTATACTGTTATGCCACACTAAGGGCTCAAAACTGCAAGATAGTGAAAATAATGTGTTCATTTGCCATGCAGTTAAGATGATCTCAATATTTTAAAGTATCATACTCTCAAAAACAGTCCTTACCATAGAACATGGTCATTTGTAAGCAGATCATTCTAGCTGAGGCAATTAAATATATATGTGCATAACCCTGAAAACAGACAAAATCTATCTGCCTACATGTTTGTATATTAAAAGACATTTTTATTCTTTGGCTGGATTTTACAATCAAGAAATCACTCCTTACAGAGGTTCTACTGAGGCCTGTTTGTATTATAATGACTGATTTCCCCCCTCCCTTTTTTTTTTAACCTCCAGTTCTCAGCACAGTTCAGCATGTTCCAGACCATCAAGGACCAGCTGGAGCAGCGGACACGGATCCTGCAGGCCAACATCCGCTGGCAGCAGGAGGAGCTCCAGAAGATCCAGGAGCAGCTCTGCCTGGTCCAAGACTCCAACGTACAGGTGGGTTACTGCTAGAAGGGGCACACTCAAGCATCCTCTCTCACGTGGCTGTTGATAGGCTTGGCAACTTAAAACTGCTCCAGAGTCCAGGATATCTGGGCAAGTGGAAACCAGCTCATCTGAGGGAGGGTGCTGCCCTCTAAAAGCCTCTTGAGGGTGGCTTTTAGATATGTCAAGAAAGATTTAAGAATTCTCTGGAAGAAGAGAAGGAAGGGATACTTCAGGCCTTGGGAGGAGAATCATTTAGGGCATTTACAATAGTATTTTACTATTTTAATCTACCAAGTCTTCAGACTGAGCAGCTGTAGTAGGAAAAAAGATAAAGTTTAGACTTCCTTATCACATTAAAACCCCTGAACTTCTCCTGATGTTCATTTTTTCACACCTGGGAGGTATCTGAATTTGTTCTTCGCTGGACAGGCTTAAGCCTTTAGAGTGAAGCTGACTGAGCCTGCTCTTCTTCTGCCTTTGACACCTCCTACACAGAGGTAGAATATTCTAGTACAGTATGTGCTTTGTACCCCTTATATCCACCAAACCTCACAAATAATAGCAAGTGCAGTTTAGTAGACCACAGATTTCTTTTAACAACAAATGGACAAATCATCCAGTTTAAAGGAAGTTTTCCATATGTGGGATAATTACTGCTGTGTTCCTCATAATTTAACTATAATGCCAGGTTAAATGATCCTTGCTAGTAATGTGGCACTGGGGACTTTGTGCGTATTGTACTAACAAGATGATTTTTGAAGAGAAGCTCTGACAAGGAAACAAACATCTCAAAGAGTATTTTAAGAATATATTGAAAACATGGGACCTACTGTAATCTCTGGGAATTTTGCTTGTACCTTCCACACAGAAATAGACTCTTACCCATCATCAGCACCTGTGAAATGCAGTTTCACACATTAACAAATTGGAATTGTATGTTTAGGCAATTAGGGGATCAGCAAAGTCAAATTAGAAACTTTGCCACCAAAGTTGCTGCATGTGCACTGCTGTAAGACAACACAGTAACTGTGGGTCCCAAACCTGGGACTCCCTGTTCGTGGTACATACAATCACGTAGGGAGACAGATTTAGCTTCAGTGTGTTTTCTTCTATTGGTTCTGTGCTGACTTTGATTAATGGGAAGTGAAAGTCTCTCTGCAATTAACAGGTGTTCAGTTCGGAATCATGTCATATGTCTGAAAGCTATTATTGTTATTATGAATATCAAGAGACATGATATTCTCACTTCCTCTCTTTTTAATTGGGTGACAACCATTACTCTCTCCTGGTGAAGTTTTCAATAATCATACACACTATCTTTTTTCTTCCATCATTTAGGCAAATATAGAATTTCAGAGCACTTTCTTATATGCAGGAAACAGATTTTATTTTTAGACAATTATCTCCTATATGCACTAGGGTGCATTTAACAGTACAAAGACCATGGGACAGATTCTCAGATGCACTCAGAGGGAGCTCAGGCATGGAGAAGCAGAGGCTAAGAGGGTAAATGATGGGTTTTTCTGTACTGCCCACCCCTTACCAGTTTGTAGCTCTGAGTTACATCATTTGGGTGATGCCCTCTCCCATGAAGACAGTACCAGGCTGGACCATGTTTTTCCAGACCATTACAAGCTCTCTGGTGCCAGTACCTACCATTTCCCAGCTTACTGCAGATGCAGAACTTAGAGGCATGGAGAATGGAAAGAGCTTGAAAATGCAGGGGGCTGCATATATTGCCTGAAATGGCAATGCTGGATGGGGATCATCCAGCAATGCTGGATGGAAAATACATCTTCTGTATTTTGTGTGCTTTTTGGTCTCCTCAGAGAAATCAAACAAGGTGATGACATGTAAGTGGTCACACTGACTCCTGGCCAGGGCCTTTTTCTTCTTCCACTTTTGCTAGGTAAAAAAATAAAAAACACACAAAGAAATTACTGTGCTGTTGCAGGGATAGATTGAGACCAGGAATTAATTTTGTTTACTTGGCTAGGGCCAATTTGAAAGAAAGCCTCAGCTTTCATGCAGCTCTTTTGTGACTCACAAGCAGCAAGGAGTAAACTGTTAAATCAGAAATCCAACCATGTGCTTTGCTGCACAGATTTCATCATTCAGGGAGCTGGATGTCTGCATGCATTGATCTGTGTCTATTATCAAAACTAAAATGCATAGTAACAAACAGGCTACTATCAAGCACATTTCTGGTGTCTTTAATACACTGTGTAATAGAGCTGTAAGCGTGGGGGATGTAGGCTGTCTGAAAAGGAGGAAGTGTTCCCTGCTTTTCCCTTATTATCTGATTTATTAGCATATCATCCCCACTGGTTCACTCCCTTCCTCACAGAAGTGTACAGGTAGCTCCATGGAGAATTAAGCTCCATTTCCTTCAGAGATCTTCAAAACTGAGTACAGCAGTCCACCAAGAAATGCTTTCCCAGTCAGACTGATGTTGAGCACAGTAGTCTGCATCAGAAACTGTTTGCAAGAGCCTTGTGCAGAGAAAGATGAAACTATCAGGGGGGTTGTGGGGCCTGAATAAAAGTGTTCAAAACCCCATTAAATCCCTGTTACTGCTTTTCCCAACAATGAAGAACAAGAGCAGAAAGAGTAACCTCAGAAGTCTGAAGGATGCTGTGTCTGCTCCAGTTTGAACAGTCTAGCTAATGATTCACAGATGCAGAGGAAGGCAGAAAGGCTGAGCCTGACCAGCTTGCAAGAACTACAATCAAGACCATCCACAGCCACCCATCATTTGCAAAGCAGGCTCTTTTCGAAGTCAGTGAATCTCAGCTTCCCAGTGCTGTGCTTCTCATCTTTACATATTTTACATAGAGTCTTGATGCCTGTAATGATGAGCCCAAACACTATAATCCCCTGATTATCCAAAGGACAGGTAGAGTCAAAGAGATGTTTTCCTCAGGATGCCTTGTCACTGGGATTCAGCCATTAACTGTAGGGCTCATCTATCTTGGAATGAGGGGGCAGCAGTGTCAGAGGGTCCCTCCTCTCCCTCACTGCTTTGCTGTGTATGTTAACAATTTGGCCAATTAAAAAATGTTTGTAAGATGCTTCACTGACCTTGCAGTCCACAAAATCACCAACGAGACATGTCATTAGCAGCAATACAGTTAGGAGACTGCTAATTTATCTACTTAGACAGGGAAAGGTTTTCTTTTTTATGAATACGTTTCTCTTGTTATTTAAAGCTGCTGTATCTCAGTGTTTCAGGGGAATTCAGACAGGACTATCACAAGAGAGGCACATTATGAAAAACCACCATTAAGTTTTGTAAAAATTAAGCTTTTAGGTTTAACTAGCAGGTGGAAATTCCACGCATCGATCCTCTGTCAGGTTAACTCTTGTTTTGATAAGGCACCTTGAGTCTTCAGTTCTGCAGGGACATGGGCACCATGCTGCCCTCTCTGAGCTTGTTTTTTCCAGGTCATTTATGTCCAGAGGGTAACAATGCTGCTTTGGCCATTATAATTGCAACAGCGGGTCCCCAGGTATGAAACACTCAGAGCCCTCTCAGGGTATGAACATATGAACAAATGAAATCGGCCTACTGGGATAAACTTGGTTCTAAATTTACAGCATGCTAGCTGACAACCATTATCTGAGCCGTTCCTACCCAGTAGCACACTGGTAATTGCCAAGTAGGTTACTCTGCTTTCTTTCGAGGATAAACTCCTTGGCCTTCATCTGGAAGTGAGGTAAGCACACAGGGAGGTCCCTGCTAAGTTGTCTGCTGCAAGTTCACACCCTGCCTGACATTCACCTTGAGAGATGTTGAATTTGCATTGGGTGAACTGGGTGTTTCTCCAGTGCCTTGCACCACATACAAGGCAGACACTAAGCTAATCCTCCCAAAGGTCTCAATTTGCAGTGATCTGTCCAGTACCAGTGGGCTCACACTCCCTATCACTTTTTTGACATGCACCACTTGCTTTGCCTGTTCTGAATTTTATATCAAATTTTGTGTCAATGGCAACCCATTTCACTGCTAGGGCTAATCAAGTGAGTTCGTGTACTAAACATGTCCAAAGCTTAGCTCCTATGTTCAGAAAATAAACAAGAAAATGAATTTTCATTATTTTTGTCTCTGATTTATTCATAATAAGACCTATTTACTTGGCAGAAGTTGTTAGACCATCTGTCTTTCTGATATGTAATGGCTCCAAACTCAGTAAGCAGTGTTTTTAAAAGAAAACACTCAGTGCTAGTTTCAGACCTGCTGCAAGCAGCAGCCCCAACCCTGTCACTTGACCCATTTATTCCTATCAGACATCTCTGAGATGTGGTTAGCCTACAGCACCTGAAACAAGCTGTTGCTTTTCCTTAATTGCCCCCCTCTCCCAGCTGATTAATGTAAGCTTTGTCTGTACCTTTTTTCCTGGGTGACATCTTGGCACACAGAAGTTAATGAAAAATTTATCATATTTAAATAAGCTGTGTTTTTAAAGCTAGATAAATAAGTACTAACATGATAGATCAAGCCATATTTTTGCAAAGAAAAGCAATCCATTATGCTTGGCCTTTGGAGAAAGGTATGGGCTTTTTCCAGGAAAAGTCAGAGGGGACGTTATAGTTTAGGGAATTGTTAATATAGCAATAAGCTGCAGAAAGGTGTACTAATTACTGGGCGTACCTCAGATGTACTGCTAGGCATGAGACTGATGGAGGAATAATGAAGAGAATAATTGTGATTCTGATTTCATTTAAAACTTAAGTAGCTCCACTTAAATTAATGGAGTTCCACACAAGTAGCAGTGGTGTGGAATCAAAATCAGATCCAAAAACTACGTCAGCTGTGTGGGATGTGTATCTCCATGCAGTCCTTGGTGGCAGGATGCTAGGTCTGAAATACTGCAAAGAGAGCTTGTAGCATTAATAATGCATGGTTTTAAAAGATTACTTTTCCCTCTTTACAGATGTAATAAAAGAAATAGCCCCTAGAAAAGCAAAAATTCCCAAGTCCTGTAACTTTTAAAGAAGAAAGCCTCTTCTTGAAATGCAAGAGTAGAGAGGACATAATTTACAGAAACACTAAGAGAGGAGCTGCCAGCTCTTTTGCACAAGTCAAATGCATGGCACAGTTAGGAAGAACACCAGGTGACAGTTACCTGATGGGAAATCAGATAAATGACAGCGACTGTCTGTTTACACATCCTCTCAATGATAAGGACACGGCCATTCAGCTTGGAGAGCTCTGGCCTCATTAAAAACATTCGACAACTCAGCTGGGTGTAAAGTGTTGAATTTCCAGAGACAAATTCAAAGACAGCTCTGTCTGAAAGGCGGGTGGATTTTTTTGAAAGGAGAAACAAAAGGACTGAAAAGACATGGAGTTGCACTCATCTCTTTGGTCAGGATGCCCCAGAACACAGTGAATGCACTGGGAACTGCTCTTAGGAGGGCTGTGCCTGCCCCTGGAGAGAGGACTTGCACCTTCAAGACCCATTTCACAAGCAGTGGGTGCACTTGCAGAATGAGAAACCAAGACACTAAAGACAGCAGAGCTGTTAATGTAGAAATGATAGATGATTTCCAACTAACAGTAAATGTGTTATGAATCCAGAAATGTGGTAGCTTTATTTTAGAATATATCTTTGGATTTACTTCTGTCACATTCATTATTCAGGACAGCTGGGCTATGTAAAGAAACCTTCCCCTCTTCTTTTCCAGATGTTCTTACAGCAGCCGACAGTGTCCCTGAGCTTTAGCAATCCTCAGCAGCTGGACCCACAGCAGCTACAGCAGAGGTCAGGGGCTGTTCCTCAGCAGCAGCTTGTCCCCAGTCCTCAGCTTCAAGGGCAAATCACATCTTCACAAACAACGAACCAGCAGTCACTGAGAGAAGCAAGCCAGGTAATCATTTCTTTCAACTGAGAAGCATTTAGATGGAAAGGAGACACTAAGCTGTTAGTAAGCAAACAAGTAAAATCATGTCAGTTCTGTAACTGTGTCTTTGCCTTCCATTTCTTATTCTTCTGCATAAGAGCAACCTATAAAAAGGGTTTCCCTACAGCATTTACCTTACCTTAAAGCCTTTTTTTAAGACTTCAGCCAGGAGAGTTACTTGAGCAGCTGTTTCAGCTTGAAAACGGAGCAGGGGAGCATGCAAAATGTGTAGGTGACTTACTGTTCTTCAGGTGGTCCTGAAAGAAACCTGACTGACCACACTGGAAACTTGAAATAGTGAGACATAACAGAATACTTGCTCCCTAAGTCCAGTCGGACACAACCAACACCACAAAGCCTGTCTGCTGTGGTGGCACACAGAATTCATTGAGATTTGTGTGAGACCCTCAGGCTGTGAACATTAACAGGCTCCTGCACAGCAAAATAAAATTCAGCCTGAAATCTATGAAAGCTATTAAATTTGGCACCGTATTTTTTGTTCATACCGATGGTTTCTCAGCATTTCCAGTATTTGCTCTCCCAGCCACCTGTTGTACCTCTGCTCACAGAAAACAGCTCCTGTTCCTGCTTCCTGATTGTGTGGCAAGCATAGCTGCATGATTGTCTTCAGAACCCCCAGCTGTAGCTTTTCACCCCCTACATACCTGTGATATAATGACTCTATTAAAGCAGAGAGTGTATCTGTATAATAAATACAAAGCAAGGGGCAATGGGCAGAAACTGATGCCCAGGAAGTTCCACCAGAATTTAAGGAATAATTTCTTTGTCACTGTGTGAGTGGCCATGCAGTGGAACAGGTTGCCCAGATAAGGTGTGGAGTCCCCCTCACTGGAGATACTCAAGAACCGTCTGGACACGATCCTGTATAATGTGCTCTGGAATTACCCTGCTTGAGGGGGAGCTTGGACCAGCTGTCCCACTATGGTTTCTGACAACCTGACCCGTTCTGTGATTCTGTGAAATGGGGCGGGGGGGGAACAACAACACTTTTTTGTTTCTTGTATCTTTTCCTATCATGGACCTTTGGGGCAGCTCCTCACGCTTAACTTTGCTCCTGCCCTGACGGGGGGTTGTTTGGGCAGGGCCGGGTTTGCCGGCCGGCAGGAGGGGGCGCAGGGCAGCCCGACAGCCGTTCCGCGTGTGGTGACAGCACCGCCAGGCACTGGTGCCGGGGCCGGGCTGTCTCCCCGCTCTCTCCTCTTCTC